>JAQMCX010000044.1:1632878-1691197 GCA_029814765.1 Acanthurus leucopareius | reverse complement strand
CCCCCCCCCCCCCCCCCCCCCCCCCCCCCCCCCCCCCCCCCCCCCCCCCGTGACTTTTTGAGGCAACTTGGTGGTGAGTGGTGCTCACTCGTGGCTCACTAGGAATGCTGAAGGCAACAAGACTGAATTCTTGAGACGTTTCTCAGAAGACAACCTGTTACCTGAACAACACACAGCTACTTCCACACCCTCTCTGGCCTTTCATCTCCTGGAGTGTGCTGACAAGCACCGCACATCCTGCCTGCCCTTACACACACACAAACACTAAAAACACCAAGAGAGGTAAACACCCACCTGAGCCAAAAGCAGACACACCCAAGTTGAGACCATGCACACATTACAGGACATACACACACACACACATGCACACACACGAGCACACAAACTGGCAGTACTATATGAATGAATAAGCAACAAACTGTGTAAATAGCTTACACCAATAAATCAAATCATGCTGACAATAAAGAGCTGTGTTGACAGATGAAGTGATTAAAAAAGATGTATAAGCAGAATAAATCAAGTGGGGTCACAAGCAAGATTGGCTGAGGAGATATTGGGTCTTTGCTTGTGCTGTAAAAATGATTTTTTAAAAATATTTAACAGTGGTTCCACTGGGGCTGAATGACTGTACAATCAGCAAAAAATCTAATCCAGATAGTGTATAAAATTACGTCTGTCTGTGCCTGTCCTTCCTCATGTGGGTGCAAATAAGATGGTGTAAACCATGCAAGTTCATGCAAGATTTCATCAACTTATCAACACTGTGTCTTGGCTCACCGTGATATATTTTCAGTTGCAGTTGGACAGGGGATCCGCCATTCAGCTTTACACACACAGACACACACACACAAGGTGCTAAGCCACAGACCTCTTTAGAGCCACGCAGGCGTTGTGGCCCAGTTTGTAAGCCCTCCTATGAGAAGCGGAGGGCAGGCCGGAGGAAGATGAGGGGTGTTAAGGCACGGAAACAGCTGGTGAGAAGCCCAGAGGATATTAATCTGAGGGGGGAGACAGGATGGCAGGAGAGGCCGTCTAATAAAGCATGGTATTACTGCTGCAAAGGTGTGTGTATGTGTATGCAAGAGTCTGTCTGTCTTCCTGGGGGATTACTGGTGAGGATAAAAAAATGTTAGGTGTCTGTGTCCATCTGGCTACTACCGACCTCAAGTTCTAAATTTAAAACATTCCCACATCTTACAACAAATCTGAGGACATTTTTGGTTTGAGTGCTCAGTTTCTAGCTTTTGGAAATCTGTGATTATCTCCAGTTTATCCGATAAATCTAGCAAGGCACATCTCAAATTTTACAACCCTTCACACACACACACAAATATGGGTTTTTGAAAATTAGATAAAATAAAGCAATCCAAATTTTCTCTGAGCAATTAAAGTTCCGGTTAAAAGGCAGAGGTGGAAGATGGGAGGGGAAGCTGGGCGGCATCAGTCGCACAGACAGTAATGACGGCGCCACTGCTGTTTAACAATCAAAGATGGGAGGCGGGGGCTCACAAGGAAGTCTCTCCTCGAAAAATACAGGTGTTTGGTACAATCAAAGCGCAGCTTGCAAAAATGACTGGGTTTGAAGTTGAAAGGGGAGGCAGGAGGAGAGGGGGGCATTGTGGTGAGTGAGTGCCTGTATGAGAAAAAAAAAGTGACTCAGAAGACAACTGTGGGCTGGTCTCTCCTCCGGGATTTTGAATAATTAACAAGGATAAGGAAGTTGACTACTAGGTGCTTACTGTTTACTTTGTTTGGATTTTTTTCTGCCTCTGGAGGGGAAGTAAGGCTTTAGCCGGCCTAGCTTTCTGGAGGCTGGCGTGTTGGCAGGAGGATTTGTCTGGGACACCAGTGTGGTTCCCGTGGGACTAGAGGCAAGTCAAACCAGCCAGAGGACAGTGAATCAGAATCAGAACCAACTCATATGGTAGCAGTCTTGTTTACAAAACACAAATCCTTTAAGGAAAGTCCCAAATTGTACACACAAAAATACACACCCTAACTTATGAGCTACAGAATTCAGATTGCTGTCTCACGTAAACCATTTTGACATTTAAGGGAACCAAAGCAGAGGCTCCAAAAACTTGTTCCTGACTAATTACTGTAATTAAAAATACAATAGATACTAAGAAGAAATAATGCAGTATATTTAGGGTGTGTAGGACAAAGGCAAAAAGTTCTAGCAATAGGAAGCATTGAGAATTACTTTAAATGTTAATTATTTATTGCCAGTAAATCAATAGATTTCCATTTAAAAATAAACGTATTTGTTTTCTTGCTGAAAGGTTGACACCACACTCATGTCTTTATATTCACCATGAAGCCACCAACTGTTGGTTAGCGTTGCAAAAAGACTGGCAGCAGGGGGAAACAGCTAGCCTGGCTCTCTCTGAATGTGACAAATTTCACCTACAGAAGCAGCACTTCCAAGGTTCACTTAACAAGACATTGTATCTTTTTTTGTTTTTCTTCATTTGTTTGCCAACTGAAGTGTAAAACCCATTGACATAAATAAAGATAAACAATGCAACAGCACTTCATCCCACTGTGCCAAAATGAGGCCAAAATATCCCTGTTTGGGGTGCTGCTATCTTGCCCTGGTGATGTTATTTGGAGCCAAACCTGCACAGAAGTGATCAGAGTAATGGGGTCCCACCCATACAGCCAGCTAACTCAATAGCATCAAATAACTGATTAAAACTAAATTCATCAAAAAAAATGAACAGTTAAACATGCATGAGTATGATAAGAACTACCTAGAATGACAGAAACCATGTTAGGGGAGATTTATTAGATACATACTTGGATTTTTTCAGTTTTATTGATGACACATCTGATAACATGGAGAGGGCAGGATGAATATTGCAGCGAGGCACCTGGGGGCGATCACTTCTGAGAAGCTGTTATGTCGACTGTCTTTATGTATGTTTCCATAAAAACAAACAATTGTGGAATTGTTGTGGAAAGAATAAAAAATAAATGCCACTTGCAAGCTTTTTTAACTGTCAGGGTCCTCTTTAGCAGATGGTGTTTTGTTCATTAAGACAAATCATAGGTCAAAAATTTCACCATTCTGATCCTATGATGCTGTGTCTGAAATGCACACACACACACACAAGTAAGAATGATAAATTGTATTGGCATTTTTTTAAATTGGTGTTGATTGACATTATTGTCCTGTAGTCCATGAAAAGGATTTCTAAAAAAAGAAATCTACGAATTAGCAACAGCTATAATAGCAGCTCACAACATCCCTCAAAACGTAGTAATAAAT
The DNA here is from genome assembly GCA_029814765.1 of Acanthurus leucopareius. NCBI lineage: Eukaryota > Metazoa > Chordata > Actinopteri > Acanthuriformes > Acanthuridae > Acanthurus > Acanthurus leucopareius. Next base: position 1,687,926 of record JAQMCX010000044.1, on the reverse strand, counting down.
AAACCTTTATAAAAATATCTCAACTTGCATTTACAAAGTTCTCAAAATTTAATTCAGCTAATGTTCCAATGCCACTTTGATTTATATCTTTAAGCTTGTATCTGTTGCAATGTCCTGACAGCATAAAACTGTGTAGAACATTAATGACTCAGTAGTGCAATGAACTGTTGACATTTACACATTGTGTGTGTTTTCCAGCATAGTTATTAAGACGTAACCTGTATATTTGGATGGGTTTGGTCTGAACAACCTTCACATGTAAAGGTCAAAGGTGCTACACTCATATAAATAGAAGTTACTTCACCACATTGAAATTCACAGTGATTTACTGGACTGATGACAAGAGTAAATGTCAGTACTTTAGAAAAATCCTCCTTGCAAGAACATTTAAAGAACCACAAACATTTTCATGTACACACAGAATAAATTCTTATACAAAAAAAATGTGTAAGCAGTAACAGACGTAAAAACTGTCAAACAAGCTATCTAAACACATTCAAATCATTAAGAGAATTTGTAAGCCCCTACCCGAAATTGCACTGTAATTAAATGTTATTAAGCAGTCTCTTTTCTGATTGCATTGTATTCATGAGGAAATATGCTTGACTATTTAAAGACGTCAGTAAACAACATTTAGTCGTGGTGTGTGGTCTTCAATTCAGTGGCCTGTTCTTCTCTACGTGTACAAGTACATTAAACGAAAACATAGGAGATACTGAGACATTACTAATTTCAGTTTTGATCAAGTTCTGTGTTTGCAGAAAATTTTATCCATGTGTTTACATTTTCAATGTATGAATATCCTTGCACTTACTTGACAATGCTCTTTAATGTGTTAAAATCTAAGCAGAGGTTTTGGAACTGTTGTTGGTCAAGTGCTTATGGAAACAACATTTCCGAATTCACTCCTCACGCCTGGAAGGTGTGTGTAAATCTATCAAGGCTCATGGTCAATCAAGACTTTGTCAGTATTTCCCTAATTAGCCTGTGGTTCCTATATGTGAAAATCATGTAGTCAGTTCAAACTCAGCATTAGTAAAGTGCTGCTTCAGAGAAAGAGGAGCAGAGGGGGTAGGAAGTCACTCAACGCCGGCCTGTCTGTGGTCTGTGTTTGTCAGTTGATGTGAAGCTGCTCCACCAACATGCTGTGACAGGAAAGGAATTAACCGTGTGATGAGACAAAATAAAAGAAAGAGGCCTGGAGGAAATGATGGTAAAAACTATTAAATTAGTAATGTACATTCAAAGCCACTGCAGTACATTAAAAAATGACATGTTACACGTTTCATAAGCTGGAAGAAACTCAATATTTGGCATGCTGTTAAATGAGCTGAATACAATTTGTGTTTATGTGAGATAACGTTTCTCTGATTGGTTCAGAGCTGGTGTCTCACTTCTGCAATGTAAGATCTCCAGATTTGTGTACTGTGCCTGTGTTTTGGCCCATGCTAAACCACCTCTCAGGAGTGTCCGCAATCAAAGGATTTCCAGGTCTCAACTATCTGATTCACTGGCTGCAGTCACTGCGCCATCCAGGTTACTGCACCAGTGCTGTGCAGAGTAAAAATGTTGATCTTGAGTCTGGTACATCACCACAACCACGGCAAAATGTAACATAATGCATCATGATGATTTACCAAGTTTGTCTCCTATTTATGTTAAATAGTTTTTAGTTTTTAAAGAAGAAATAAAATGTGAATGTGAAAATAATTTTACAGACCAAATATCATCTCGTCATGTCAACATTAGTTGTCTCAATTTATTAAGACATGAGTGAAATTTCCTGCTAATAAAGTACAGTACTTCAGCTCTGACGTCATGATCTCAGAGGGGCTTCTGTTTAAAGATCCCAGTGTTTAAGATATTTTTCCTGTCGTATTGTTAAAAGTGGTAAAGAAGACTTTTGTAAGTGGAAGCAGCTATACTTAAAAAAAACAGTTGATTCAAGTTAAAGTTCTGCATTGAAAAATTTACTTCAGTGAAAGCACAAGTAACTGAATGAATATAAAGTATGACCCTTGTTATATTTATAGATGCATTAACATTAACATTGTAGGTTCATGTTGCAGTTTGTCAAGGAACTTATTTAACTTCACAGACTGTTACATAGTTCAGTCTATAACAGTGTATTACTGTATGAAATGATCACATGTTCCATCTGTATAATCTTATTCTGCAAAAGAGCTAGTTAATACAGCTTGTAATAAAGTGAGGTAAAAGTAATACTTCAAGCAGAATATGGTGGAGTAAAAAATAATTCCTCAAAGCTGTAGTGGTGTTAGACCTTGAGTAATTGAGCTGGCTAATTGCAAGGAGTGCCTCCTCACCACTGATTTTTTTTTTAAACTTTCTGAAGTAATTAAATTGTTGAAGGACACATAATTAGATACTGGCCTGGCTGACTCTGAACTGCACTAAATAGCAGAATGAAACTTGAAATAAATTATTTATAATCTCAGTACGTCCAACTTAAGCCAAAACCTCTTTAATAAGGCCCCCAGACCACACTTGCAGATTTTATTTTTTTTTTGGCACCTATGACACTGTGTCCCTTTGATTCCCGTGTTTTCCCAAAGCGAGCCGTTTCCTCGCCTCCAGCCGAGGGCGCATCTTCAAAGCAGGGGACTGCACAGCAGCAGGAGGCGGAGCCTGGCGGACTGAAGACGCACAGCCTATCATAAAGTTTGTCACTCCTGAGAATGCTGCTTACCTGTGCGCCAAAACGCCGATATTTGCCTCACCTGGACTGTCTGCGATGGACAAAATCTGTTGAAATATGATGAGGATATTATTTTTCTGCGCACTTTTTTCGACGAAGGGAAGACGTAGCAAAGCTGAGCTAAAACAAAGTTTCTCCTACCAAGGTGCATTTATTCCAAAAGCAAAATAACAACCACAGCAGCTCAAAGGTAATCAACAATTGCAACTACTCCGGTCTATGTATAAATGTACTGTATGCACTGTATAAATTAACGGATCTTCATTAACATGACCAGAAATTACTCGTTCATTAAACTGTCGGCACGTCTCGTAGGCTTTGAGTTATCTATAGAGAACAATTCCATGAAAAAAAATCAAAGTGCACTACTTTAATATGAAAAGCTGACAACAGATAAAGGAAAAAGTCTAAATTAAAAGAAAATTAAGTCGCTACAACAAATTATTTTACTTTAAGGCAGAAATCAAGAGACCATAAGAACTACGATGTAACCTAAAAAGATTGAAACTGATATTTTCTTTTACAAGTTTAAAGTCTTGTCATATGTTTTAGAGAATGTAGTTAAAGCATTTAAATTATAGAGGTCTAAAATTATTTACTACCCCAAAAAAAAACGTGAACATGTAAAGAATAAAGGACTATAAATTCCATGTTTTCAGGTTAAATAACTCCAAAATGTGTGATGTATATTTAACTAGAGAAAAAAAACATTTAATAAGCTGGTCTGTTGGTTTGGAGTGTCAGAGTTTTGCGACATGAACTCACATAAAATTATTAGGCTACGCAGATATTTTTCATCTTCAAGTTTTAGTTCGCTCTTTCAAGAGTAGGTAATTAACCAGTTACAAGAAGTCACTTCTGTGTAATTCCCATGAAAGAGGAATCAATCTGAATGTTAATACTGTTGAATAAATTTTGCTGCACTCATTTTTAATGGCTTAAAGGGTAGTCTAATGTGACCTCTTCCATCTTTTTTTTTGTTAAAATAGACTGATATATTATTTATTTATTCCCTGTGGGATCAACGCCTAGAGTCTCTATGAACTGAACAAAACGGGAAAATAATAAAAACTATCCTCAAAGTACCATAAAAGACTAATAAAGTATCTCCAGTAAATGCAAGAGAAGCAGGATATTTTGAATCATGATTCAGAGTTTAGTCATTTAGGGCAAACAGTTATTAAAGTGGAACTGCACTTGATCAGATTTGACTATTTCCATTGATTTATGTGTCAGCACATCAGTCCAGAAGATGAGATTGAATTTTATTAAAACCCTTCTTACCTGTTTGTGTAGGAGGGTTTTTATTCAACAATATGTCGCTGAGGTGTGGGGATTGATCACCCTTTCAAATTCAGGTCTCAGTAAGAGATACAGTGTTGAAAGACATATTTAAATTAATCACTTTAGTAAAAGTAGCAAAACCACATAGTTAAATGCAGGTCCTTGATTTAAAATTGGACTTAAATAAAAGCACATGATGATTGGCAACAAAATGTTCATAAAGAATCAAAATTAAATGTTTTACTTTGCAGAAATAGCCTTGTCATTGTTTTATTATCATGCAGTTAGATCAAAATTATTAATTAGTTGGTAAATAATGCCTATTTTAACGTTTTTATTTAAAGGGTATAAAAAAGTGAAGCGATACATCTTTTTTCAATTATGTTTTATTTTTAAAATGAATATATGTAAAGTACAAATAATTACTAGGTAGAACAAAAGGACAATATGTGCATATATAGTACTAAGTAGCATTAAAATGAAAATTCTGCACTCAACTAAATTTGAAAACCAATCATTCTTTTAAATTTCCACCACTGTATATAGGAATCTTGACAATTTTGTTTTGACTTTTTTATTTCAAACCAGGACAACAGGTGCCACTTTCTGTATATTTTGTTTTAAATCTGACTTCTTGGTTACACATATTTTTTTAACATCGGTAAGCATAAACATATTTATAGAAACATAAATATTTAAGCAACACAAACAAGAACGGGAAATTGTCTTCAGCAATTGTGTTTCCCTTTTGCATCACAGCGTTTGTGTGTGTGTTTGTGAACAAAACTGCAGTCTGCTTTTGAGACTTGTCTGTATTTTTTAGTCTGAAACTCATCATAAGATAGGCTTACACTTTATGTACATTGTCTGATAATGTTGGCTCTTAAAACTATGTACATCAAATGTGAAAGATTTTTCTGGTTGCACGGTGTCCACTCAGAAGAGACAGAGTGGTACTAAACTGCTGTGAAAAGCTGCTGTAACTAGAACTGCTACATTGGCCGCCATGTAGTAAAAATGCAGCAGATCATTCACTCAACACAATGGTGTATGAATCAGTGTTGAACAGATGCTCTTAAATCACTTAGGATGTAAAGCTGTCATTCATATTCAAACAATCTCTGAGTTTAATCATACAGTTAAAGCACAGAGAGACAGATGAGCTGAGATGAGCCTTCTGTTCTGAGCTGTCTATGTCACTAACTTAACCCTGAAGTTGGATGTACAAATTAGATTTTGGCTTTCTGATTAAATGTCAATTAAAGTATTTTATAAATTTTTAAATAAAGTCAATTTCATTCCTCTTAATTATTGGTCCGTCAGACTTTTGGCAGGTTTGGGCTCAGACTTTGGTCATTGCAACAGTTCTTTGTTTTTGCTTCAAAATGTTTCTGGTCTTTGTGCTGATATTGAACATTTTTCAACACACGGGCAAAAAGCAAATTCATTAAAGCCTTGATTTTACCAAGTTAGTGTTAGACTGGTACGCTCTTTTGGCAACTGATCTTACCCCGGGTGAATTGTTGCATCTCTCTCCACCCATCTTGTCCTCTAAGAAGTTTTAAACAAACTACTTGTAGATGCCATTTGACCCAAAGTGGTTTGTTTGGAGCATGTGCTGTTTTTCTATGTCTATGTCTGGGTTGAGACTTATGCTGGGAAGAATGAGGATTGAACTAGGCCTGTAAATTTTTCTGGTAAAATGCTCTTCAAAATGTATCAATGCAACATTGTAAATGGGCAGATACGCAGTTTATAAAAACAGGAAAAAAATTGAAGATCTAAAGTCAGAAACTCAGTCACAAACAAAAAGTTGTAAAAACAACAAGTGTTTAAACTCAGGGACACCAAACTCATATTGTAGAATCTTTATTTTTAAAAAAGGCAGGAGAGAAGTTTACTCCCTCTCTGTGCCTCTTCCTGATGGCAGACTTGTAAACTGGGGGCTGTGCTGAGTCTTGGTCGGGCAAGTTTTATGACCAGCACTCTGTCATTGCTCTGCACCATCCTCCTCCTCCTATGCTGACGTCCCCCTGGGGCCCCCCTTATGCCAGCTGTTTCCCCTAGGAGCTCTCAGCGCTCCCAGCACTTTGAGGAGCAGAGGAGGATGCTGCTGTCTTCATTTGTTTACAGTCATGTTAGTAACAGCCGAGTTGGGGGGACCATTCCACCGTACGTCTGAGTTACATTCCCAAAAAATTACAGAGCTGCTCTGGCTCCGGGCCGACATGACATAAATCAGCTTGACCTTTAACACCAGACCTTTCATTAAGGAATTCCAAACTAATTGCTTTACGATTTCATTGCAACTAGAAAGCATCTCTGAGTGGGTTTGACTAAACCTTTGAGTAGGAAGTGTAATCCTTTTGGTTTGGCTGTATTGACTTAACAAATTGAGATCTCCTGAGGGGATCCACCACTGTCAGTCAGAGTGACACCACCTTTCTGCTGAACCGCATGCCCACTCTGCCTGCCTCCAATGGATCTGCATATTAGACATCTATGTCTCCCACTGGAGCCTGTGGATGACCTGGGCAGTTTGCTTTGTCAGATATGGTATCAGAGCAGGTGATCTTGAGACATTAGATACTTACCTCCAAAGCTTCAGAGTACTTTACTGTTTCCTGCTCTTAAGATAATTGTAGATGTTCCAGGATGGGGGTGTGGTAGAAGTCAACAAGATTGTTTGGGGCTAGGACAAGTGTGGGGCCAAGCACAAGTCTTGCAGGCTGATAGCTTACTTGTAAATGTGTTGTAAACTTCCACAGACTTGTCCAACTTTAACAAGCTTCATGTCACCCAAGGAAATCAGAGCCACTCCCCCTGCTGACTGACAGTGTTGAGGTTTGGACAAGTGTACATACTTGGAGTGTGTTGGGGACAGGATGCTGTTTCAGAGCGTGTGCCCATAATTATATACATAAAGTAATTGTCCTCATGTTATTGTTGGACTCTCATTCTCAGGCTCCTGGATGCCGTCAGTCTGCAACTGTTGATGCTTTCTGCCGCCAGTGTGTAAGAGGCGGAGTGTTTTATGGGCCGTCTTTTGTAACTTGCCTGGAGGGCTGTTGTTGTAAATCATGTGTGATTTATAAAAAACAGGTTCTCCTGTCTGCCAGGTTTCATCTGCACAAACCTCATAGACGTACAAATAGACTTTGGCCTGCAGCCATACCTCCCTGGAACTTCTTCCTTTACCAAACTGCTCTCCTGTCAACACTCCCCTTCACTCTCATCCCTCCCCCCGCTGCTGCCTCTGCACAGGGCTGATGATGTTGTTTTCTTTGCGCTTGTCTTTGACTGTCCTCCATGGGAAGTACCTGGCAGCGGATGCATGTGGCAGGCTTCTGTCTGGACACGTCTGTCTCCCCCTCTCTCTTCTGTCTCCACGGCCACGCAGCGTGAGAACTGCAGTATCCATGGCAATGAAGGAGGTGTGCTTGGAGTTGGGTATTTAAATGTTGAAGCCAGGAGGATTTAGGCCTGAGTGTCTGCACTTCTGATGTTCAGAATTGTTAGATCAGCAGAAGCTGAGTGATTTCAAAGCCTGTAAAAAAATGACCTCAATACTTCAATGTCAGTGTATGTGGTTTAGCGACGTCATTGAGCAAATGCAACTGTGAGTTGGACAGACTGAAATGATATCAGATTTGCAGTGATAACACTCTGTCTGTTCTTTCTTCCTGCAGGTGTTTTGGGTGCACTGCCATCCTATCATGTGGTAATATTCTCAGCCTTACCCACAAGATAGTGAACAACACTTTGAGTGGCTGACCTCATCATCAGTCTTGCACCTGCACCAGCTGCTCTCATGGCCCACCCTTACGAGCCTTGGTTACGGACAGCACCATCTAGTGGCAGCTCAGAAGACATGAACATTCCCTCCTGGTGGGATCTGCACAGGGACGTCCAACCAGGGAGCTGGATAGACCTGCAGACAGGACAGGGTGTCGGCTTGCCCTCAGTGAGTCCAGGGAGCTCCATGGGGTTGCAATCCTCTTTAGGCCCCTATGGCTCAGATCCACAGCTGTGCACCCTGCCACCAGCTCAACACGCTCCAGCTGCACACTCATCACACCTCTTTCCCCAGGATGGCTTCAAGATGGAGCCACTGGCCCCTGAAATGCTGCAGCAAGAACCGTTTTCCTTGGAGGAGCCACAGGAGAATGTTGTCTCAGCCCGCCCAAAGCCCCAGCGCCGCTCCTCCTCTAGAAGTGCTGGCCAGGCTGTGTGTCGCTGTCCTAATTGCGTCCATGCTGAACAGCTGGGCCAGAGCACTGATGACAGCAGGAGGAAGCACATGCACAACTGCCACATCCCTGGCTGTGGCAAGGCCTACGCCAAGACTTCCCATCTGAAAGCCCATCTCCGATGGCACAGTGGCGACCGGCCATTTGTCTGCAACTGGCTCTTCTGTGGCAAGAGATTCACACGTTCTGATGAACTGCAGCGCCACCTACAGACACACACTGGTGCTAAGAAGTTCAGCTGCGCATTATGCCCGAGAGTGTTTATGCGCAATGATCACCTAGCCAAGCACATGCGCACACACGAGTCTCCTCCAGGACATGGAGAGGAGAGGGTAAATGGAGAAGGAAGGATGGATAAGGGCTTTGATGCATCTACACCTCCTCAGTCATCTTCAAATGTGTCTGCATCTGACACCACAGAGCCTCCGCTAAAGCTGAAATGTGAGACAGACCCCTCAGTGTCTAGCATGACGGGGCAGTCTGGCTAACTTCATCATTTTCAGAAAACTATTTTGCAGTTAAAGTTTACCATTTGCTCCCATCTCTTTCATAGAGATGTCGTAGTTATATGATAGAATAGAGAATTTTAAAATAGCTTGGACAGACTTTTACCGATAAAAGTTGAATTGAAAAAGAATTGTTTGTCTCTGGTCCTTGTGATTTTATCAGCAGGGGTGACTCAGTGATAATCTGAATGCACAAAGGGAAAAAAACAAGAATTTCACTGATTCTGTGCATAGAAAACTTTCCTCTGTTTACTTAAAGTGAAAAATGGCTAAGGAGGCATCTAAGAAGTTGTAGCTTGTTGCTGGACTTTGATTGCTGCTAGAGCCACTACAGCCAGTAGACCAAGAGACTGGGATGAGATCAACTGAAGGTGGCTTGTTCATTTGTTTACAATGAAATTAATTAGATGTCTTATAGAGTTGGAGAGATGCTTGTCTCCAATACATTTTAATTTACTAAGTTTCAAGGGCAGCATGCTTTTGGGCAGAAAAAAGGAGACTTATTTGTGGAGCCTACTGTGCAACTTGTGACAAGACACTGGAATATAATACAGCATTTTTTATTTGAGAAGGTCAATAGCAATTTTGATCCTTGACAGTTACTGCCACGAAAATGTGTCTGTGTGTGTGTTTGTTTGAATGTAAGTAACTCAAATGGTACTTATACAAAATGAAAGTACAGCAGACAATAATGTTTTGCTGTGCCAGCATACTGTAATGTCGAATTAATGCTGGTATAATATGATATAATATAATATAGTATAATATAATATAATATAATATAATATATTTTAATATGATAATATAATATAATATAATATAAAAAATGAGAGTTCCATGCACTAGAAAGACTTCTTTTAATCAAGTGTGTTTCTGTCACCACTGTAGCTTTGATGGCAAAACACTTATTAATAAGAACAATCATACGGTAGAATAATGTGAACATTAATTCAGATGGAAAGAAACAATGCAACCACCAATAAGTGTGAAAATGATGTAAAAAAGACAATCTCACAAATCACAGCAAATTGAACCTAAAAAATTAAAAGTGGTTAGAGGGCAGTGACAGCACTTTCAGAAGGTAAAGACGGAAAAATAAAGCTGAGCGTCATGATCATCATAGCTTCATACAAAAGAAAATGCTGTCTGGTCAAATAAATCCTGGTTTCTGTGATCATATTTGGCAATGAACACAACTCCACAGAGCCAGAATGTCAACACTTGAAGCTACTGGTGCTCAAGGAAACTTCCGGAAAGGTAGTTTGCTCTGTAGTCCCAAAATTTTAAGTTGCACAAGTGGATTTCTGAGGTACTATTTTGGTTCTGTCTCACAACTCTTATTTCTTTTAGCTCCTTTTAAGCAGCAGACAACTGTTTTTAGCAAAAATATTGCGACTAACTGCTTGGTACAAAAGATAAAATTAGCTACCACCTGGTGATTATAAGAAAAGCAATAAGCGTCACCTAAGAAATTGGGGAAAAATTAAACCAAGCTAACAGTAAAGGGATATGGTATTTGCTGAGTGGCCAAAAACATGCAGTTTTGCTCTATGTCTGCTGGATGTGTAGTTAGGCATTTGTTTGCTAACAGGTTTGCCATAACGTCTTTATTAAGGTGCTAATGATTCAGTGTGGTATTTAGAGCTTGTCTGCTGGTGGCAAAAAATGAGTTGATGCTGTTTTTTTATATCATAAATGTCCAACAGAAAATCTTGAAATAACTTAGTTTAATAAAGATTTAGGCAGTGGTGACTTTCCCACCCATACTGCCAAGGTATCCTCATCAAGTGGTTTTATACAGTTCTGTTCACCATTTGTATGTTAAATTGAGCTGTAAGCCCATTCATCAACAAAGAATGCGTGAGGGGCTTTTCTCTCAACACATTTTATGAACAGCTGTTGGTGTGTCTGCGCTATTTCCATGTTCAATGACACAAGCAAGTGTTTGACAAAACTCTGTTTTGAAACATTTCAACCTTTGAACTCTGAATTAGCATGCAGAGAAAGACAGTTAAAGCAGTCTGACAAATGAGCTAAAATGCAGTTGAACAACACATGCATCAGAACTTGTTTAGGTTACTTATTTTTTAATAGTTAAATTTCATAATCAATATTATGTGATCAATAGTTCTGTAGCAAGCAGTATGAGCAGCTTTACAGTTTAATATACTTAGAAGACTCAGACATTAGGATGAGGGAGAGCTTGCATTATTGGAGGCTCATGATTGCTGTATTTATGTATAGAAGATAAGAAATGGAAGACATTGCTTAAACATTAGTCAATTATTGTGTATAAACTATTATTATTTTTTGTAGATGTTATTACTGATAGTCTTTTATGTTGGTCAGTAGAACAAAAAGGACAACTTTTTAAAATTTGGTTGCTGTAGTAAATGTTTTAGTTGACTGTAATGAAATAATTTCTTTTAATAAGTTATGTGTTGTGGTGTAATAACTTGTATTTAATCTATTATTGTCCTTTATTAAATAAAAAACTATACTCTGTGTCCATGTTGATCTTAATTTAACTAAATTAGGAATTAATCTGTGCGACAAGATTTTCACAGGACCTTATTACAATGATGATGATGATGATGATGATGATGATGATTATTATTATTATTATTATTATTAAAGGTAACAACAATAACAACAACAACAACAATAATAATAATGGTACTTGTGGTAGTAGTTGCCTAGTAATAGTAGTACTAGTATTATAGTAGTAGGTGTGGTATTAGTTGTAGAAAAAAAAGAAATTGGTGGGATATTTTTGTGCATTTTGATATTTGTACATTATATATAATATGAGACACTTGGAAAGACTCCAACAATGCACAAACAAATGTAATTCTTGGTGTGTTGATATGATTGTAATATTTTTTGCTTTTAACTTAGGAGTAAATACATCAATGTGTGTGTGTATGTTTTTGAGTGTATGTGTAATTAAATAAATAAATCTAGGCTAAATTACATTTCAGGTCTTTTAAAGTGACAAATTACCCCTTGGCAGAAACTGAGAAATGTGTGGTCAGTACTAAAAACATTGCAACAAGGATGCTCACACAGTGAACAAAAGAGATTCAGACTGAGAGTCGAATTTTACATGTTCCATAACATGGTGGTACTGACACTAAAAAAAGGTGACCACTGTTTTTTTCATTGATTTTTTGATTTATATTTGCCATGTCTGAAAAAATTACATTGTAAACCTCAGTCACAGATTTTTTTATTTGTAATTTGGACAGAAAAGCCCAGCCATTACAAATCTCAGTCCTCATGCCTAAATCTTACTGACCAAACAAACAAAGGCAGCAAGTACTAACCAATCATAGTCTAAGTTGGGCAGGACATGAGTTTTTCAATGTGGGGAAAAAGGAAATTGGTGCACATCTGGTACCTGCAGCGACTTTTTGTGTACACAGAGAAGGAAATTAAAGTACCTGAGGGTATATTTGGAATATATATATAATCAATTTAAAATCCATGTTACTCACCTGTGATGTTGACGACAAATGAAAGATATAATATAATGACTTACTACAAGAAAATATTCTTTATTGAAACAAGTTTTCTACAAAATTATGTTAACATTGGTATTATTTTTTGGTATTGGTATGGAAAAATCAGGAAGTTAATTAAAAAACCAAGTACAAAAAAGATATTTGTCTGATAATTGACTGGTTTGGTTCATTTGTTTTACTTATCTCTGTAGATATTTCCAACATTAGAAGATCTGAGACATCTGAGACAAGGCTATATCTGCCTGCATGAAGGTTACGAGAACTCTCAGTCTGGAAATAAGGGTGTGAAAACAAAACCTTCAGAAGTTCAGTTTTGACTTCTTGTCAGCGCTAGCATTTTGCAACTATTTGGTTTTTAATTCTCTCTGTTTTTTTAAGTCCAGTTAGTGTTACGTGGTTTTAGTTGTTGGACAGTTTGCTCACATTTAAGTGACCCCAGTGAAACTTAAGGCTGTTGAAAATTAAAGTTCAAATTTAAGTTGGTCCAGATAAAAGGCTAATGATTAGTATTAAATAAATAAATAAATAAATAAATAAGGTTTGTTTCATGCTTACCGATCAAATTTCATCCTGAAACTACTTATCAGCCTAACTGCAAATTTTCTCCTGTCCAACCCTTAGAAAAACACTCCTTTGGCAGTCTGTTTAACTCAGGTGCCATATTTACGGCCTTACCTGCTCGCCAGCAGCTTGAAGAGGAGGAGGCACATCAAGTAAAATTTAATTGCTTTTTTGTCAGGAAAGTCAAAGATGCAGAAAATTGATAAATTTGACTTAGTAGGAGATATTTGGTTTTACTCACCTTTACCCTCTGTTCAAGATATTTTGTGCATCACTCATCATCTTCATCATATGTAAATATAGACGGTTATATGTAAATAGAAAGTGGTGGAACAACATTTTTCAGGATCCTCACTGATATATAATTCTCAATAGAATAAAGAAGTTTTACTTAAGATTGTACACAGATACTTCCCTGCTAACACTCATCTCTTCAATTTATCCTAAACTTTGAACAACAGATGAACCTTGGGTTAAACTATCTTCAAATAGAGGGAAACTTTTCTCATTTTTAAAAAAGATGTTGTTTTTAATGAGATCAATATATTACTTTTTAAAAATAATATCACATTCATAAATTTATCTGGCCTCTATTGAAAATGTAAAACTCAAAAAGGATAAATCGGCAAACACTAATAAATTATTTTGACATTTATAGATTTTTGTTTTTGTTTTGTTTTGTTTATGTTCTTTCACTTTGCTATATTTTGTTATGTGTTGTAGTATTTTTTTTATTTTTGTATTATTTTTATACTTCGAAGTACAGCAGTGTTTGATTGTAGTTAGTTTAGTGTAGTTAAATTTCTTTCTATGAAGTTATGAAGGCAAATATTTGTTTGTTTTTGTTTCTTGACAGCGGCACGCCCCTTGGCTTTGTCAAAACAGCATGCACGCAGTGATGATTTTATTGCTTCAACTGGCTGGATTTACCACCGATAAACATTAAAACACTTCTTTACTCCTTGCTTGCTTTCACTTCTTAAAATTCTTCAAATAAAACGAAAAACGCCAGCTTGGTTCAAGTATTGTGGCACTGTGGTTCAAGTATTTACCACTTTATTCCGCACAGAAGCAAAAATACTGCAAATTGCTTCGATTTTGTAGTCGGGTTTGAAAACATAAACTGAAGGTTGAGATAGTTGCATTCAGGGTCGTGATATTTGTTGAAGTCGCTGTTGGAATTCCGAGTAGAATAAACTGACCATTAGGAGTAACCAGGCTATATTTAACAAGCTGTTGGTTAACATGCCTTTCATTAAACGATACACTAGGTATAACAAATTGCCTGTACACTGACATATTGTTGTTGTTGTATTTTTTACTGCGACCAAAACCAATTGAACCGAAGCTGGCAGTGAATTTTCCTACTAGAGGTATCTAAAGGCACCATAATCTGGAACCGAAAATGAACCGGAAGTGGACGGTACAAAACAGGAATTACGTAAAACACAACATTAACAAGACTCGGTGGTTCCATTTTGTAGCTAGCTTTCACACAACGTCAGACGTTCTACCTTTTTGTATCTATTCGTCTATTTCTATATTTTATAACTGAAAGAACTATCTTTTCAAGATGGGAGGCGGCGATCTGGTAAGTATGATCTGTCTCCTCCACAACAGGCTCTTTCCCTGATGTTTAGAGTCGTTCATGACCAAACTTTGTTCAAAATCACTGGGTGTTTAAAGATGCCTGTTTGCTTAAAGATGTCCATGCAGTGTAAAAACATGAGCTAACGTTAATACCTATTGGAAAGTTTTGCGAGTCACTGTCAAGTACAGTAACAATCACTTCAACTTTGATCTTATTGTATGTTAATACCTGTTTCAATAGCTTATGGTCATTAACGTTACAGTAATTTACCTGTAACGGTATGTGGTAAACTTAGATCTGACCATCAGATATGAAAGTTAACAGTTAAGTTAACGTTAATTCCTTTAAATAATAACATCATAATTTCGCGGCTGTTTATACCCTTAATATCATGGATTTCATGAATATTGTTATTTAGTTTATGTATTTTTATCATAGATTAGATCTGTTATGAGATAAATTTTGTGTTATAAAATGTTTACATAATTTGGTTGACAGCATTGATATAATTGGCTATTAAACTTCCAAAGATAGTATCCATTGAAGTCACTGTACTAAAGCAAGTAGGTTACCTGATAGTTTTCATTGATACAGTTACTCAGTGCCATTAACCTTGTCTCCTACCAGAACTTGAAAAAGAGCTGGCATCCCCAGACTATGAAAAACATTGAGCGCGTATGGAAAGCAGAACAGAAACATGAGGCTGAACGCAAGAAGATCGAGGAGCTCCAGAAAGAACTGAAAGAAGAACGAGCTCGAGAAGAAATGACAAAATATGCGGAGGAAACTGGTGCCATTAAGTTAGTTCTGTAACATTTTGGATTTTCTGGTGAGTTAAGTCAAAAAAGTAGTGTCTTATTCATGCTGTGTCTCTCTTAATGATCACAGAAAAAAGGATGATCGTCTGGACTGGATGTACCAGGGCCCTGCTGGACAGGTGTCTAGAGATGAGTATCTCCTCGGACGTCCCATTGACAAGCAGATCACTGACCAGTATGAGGAGCCTGAGAGTGGTCCATCAGCTGAAACTGGCCTCCTGCCTGGGTCCATCTTCAACCCCACCACTCCTGCCTCTAACCTCGACCTGGCAGCCAAGATCAGGGAAGACCCCCTGTTTGAAATCAGGTAAGTTGGTCCTCTTGCTTGTGTATTTATGATCTGAAAAGATGCTTAATATTGCAAATACTTAAATACTTGTTTTGTGTGTTTTCTGAAGAAAACGTGAGGAAGAAAAGAAGAGGGAAGTTTTGAAGAATCCAGTAAAGATGAAGAAAATTAAAGAAATGGTAAAAAAAAAAAAAAAATACTGCATAACTGTTGCTCTTTGCGTATCTGTAATAATTTCACTTAGACAACCTCTTAAATTGCTATTTAGAAATTTTGCAATTTTTTTAAGATAAAGATTTATATTACAAAAAAAAACCTCCTTAATCATGTCCAACAGCATTACATATTGTACAATTTTCAGTGATGTTTTAACAATACAAAACAGCTGCAGTTATGTTAGAAAAGAACTACTAAGTCAGGAGAGGGGAATTTTCATATTTTTTTAATGATAAAACACTGTTTGGTTTTCTCAAAAGCTGCGCCAGAATCTCGACAAGAAAGACAAGAAAAAGAAGAGGAAGAAGGACAAAAAGGAGAAGAAGGGAGACAAAGAGAGGAGAAAGGAGAGGAAGCATAAGAGACGGAGTTCAAGTTCAAGCTCAGACGAGGAAGATGGGAAAAAACACAGGTTTGTCAGGAGATTATTTAAAAATTTGTAGAAATGTACTACATAAAAATATATGTGTGCTAAACCTACAAAGCATATCACATAATGCAAAAATACCATGTTTCATGTCTTTGAATTTACACTGTTCTTGCACATGGATGATATTAAATAAATGAGTAAACTGTTAATGATTTTCTCGTTTTTTGTTTTTTTTTAGGTCACATTCACAAAATGAATCCTCATCAGACACCAAGTCTCGTTCTCATCATCTTCCAGGCTATGGCCTACAGGTAAGTGAGCAGTAAAATGGTTTTTATTTTTCCACACAAATCATTAATCTCTCACTGTGTCCCTCAAGCCCTAACAGTTCAGTCTTCCCTCTCAGATCCCTGCTGGCAGGCATCACCAGTCCTCAGTTCCCTCCAGCCAGTCAATGCGCCGTGAGAGGAGTCGCTCCCGATCACCTCGTAGGAACAATAGGGAAAATTTCTCCCACTCACACCGAGGTGACAGGAAGGCCGAGTCAAGACCTGCCAACCCACAGAGAGAGAATTTCCACAGAGAGAGGCATCAGGTGTCTAAGTAAGAGTTCACAGGGCTCTGGAAAAGTTTGGAGATTGCTCTTGTAAATAATGGCTATAGTCCAGATACTGACAGTACTTTGATTTGGATAGAATTTTGTTTAAGACTAATTAGGGGCTTTTTTGTGAAGTATTTTGTTTGTCTTTCAAATTTGTGCTGATGAGTGAAGTCACCTGTTCCCTAAGTATTTAGTTTTTTAATCCTCCTGTCATGTTACTTCATGGTATACCACTTTCTCTACATTTTACATGATTTACAGTAGACAATTGCTTTGAGTCATCTTTTTACAACTTTTTGTTTACTTAGATTTAAAATGACAATACTTGCAATAAAAAGGTTGGGTAGCTGTACAAATTAGTGTTTCAAAATGGTGATATAAACAACACCCACCCCGAATGGATTTGAACTCCAGTAAAATTTTCTTATTTTTTCTTCCTGATGTAGGAAACTCTCCTCAGAAGAGCTGGAGCGTAAGAGGCAGGAGATGATGGACCAGGCCAAGCAAAGGGAGGAGGACAGGGAAAATAATGTGAAGAGATACAAGAGGCAAGATGAACAGGAAAGGCAGCGGGAACAAAATGCCAAGCCCGACCGTCATGCTGGGTTTATTCAGTAAGTTTCTGAGCAATATGGACACAGAGATGAGTTGAGGATGTGACATAGAAACGTATCTCTTATTTTGTTTGACGTAGATGTGCACAGACCCACATTTTTTATTCACAATATCTGATGAGTGATTTATGTCACTGTGGCACCTGATTTGATAATGTATTGAACTGGTCCCAACTCTAGTTACGAAGGTACAGTGTGAAGTATTTAGTGGCATCTAGTGGCGAGAGTCTAGACTGCAATTCTCCCTTACTCACCCCTCCCTCTCAGAGAAGTACCAGAAGCTACGATGTCCTTCAAAGACAAGAAGCTAGTTATTAAAGATGGCATCATCTACCACCGGCTCGACGCAGTGTTGGACTATGAGACTTTTTCCCAAGTGTATACATATGCCTCAACAACACTATGAAATGATGGAGCACTGTGAAAAACATTTACGTTATTTATTTACTCAGTGATGAACAAACCTCTCCTCGGTTCTTATCTTTTACACTAAATCAGTAACATTATTCTGACTTACTTACTAACATGAGGTCACCTCATTAATGTCAGTTATCATGCTAATGCTAACTTACATTACCACCAAAGCTGTGACCAGAGCCAATGCAAATAATGTCCTCCAGATGTGTATCACTTTTAACCTTTCCTACATGCTTAAATTTTTGCTCCAATAATGCCCTTTTTTCCATCTTGCAGTAACATGAAGCTGGAGAGTGCTGCTAGCTCTTCCTTAGAGGACAGAGTAAAGAGAAATATCCACTCCATTCAGAGGACACCAGCATCCCTGGACAACTTTATGAAGAGATAAAGACACAGATAAAGAAAGATAAAGACAGAACAGTTATCATACATGCAAAGTGAAGGGAACTGATTAAAACGACTCAAAAGAATGTGCTGACATCTTCTTTATCTTTTTCATTAATACACATATTTGTGCAGATATGTCCCTATTAATGCATGGAAAAAGGATGGTGTGTATGGAGTCCTCATGAGTTCAAACAGGAACTGCCAACCCATGACTTTAATTTTAACAGTTTAACAGTTTTCACAATGGTAAAGTAATTTTTATTCTAGGCACATGCAAAAGGTCCATCATAGACTGTTCTCATTATTGTCTTGAAAGCAGGTCCCCTTAAAGTTCACATGACCTAAACTTTGTCAGTATATAGTTTTTGTTTTATAGAATAATAACCTGCTTTTATCTCAGAAATCTTTGTAATATACTGTATTTTTATCACTGAGTGTACACATGTGAGTAGCTGTGGAAATAAATTTTTTTTCCAAAATTCTATTTTTAATTTGTTTCTTTTTAATAGAGAACCTTTAATGTCACCACGGATGTTCTTTCATCCAGATGCTGCTAGATAAGCATACCTTCATCATAAAAATGGACAAATGTTTAAATCAGCATCTACATAATGAATGTAGAAGTTCTAAGTCTAATATGACATCTCATCTATTTATTTCAAGATAAGGATTTAGGATATACACTGTATATTTAATGTTTAATTTACTGTTGTTAAAATCCACATAAGTCGGATACATATTACTTAGAACCTGAGTATAGTGTCAATTAACTTGGGCAGTTTATCAGTGATTTGACAGGAATTTTTTTGGGCAAAGTAATTGATTGTCCAAGCAGTTTATCAAGTCCGGTAGTACAGTTATGAAACTATGCACAGACAATTTGTTATTAGTTTGTTCTTATTCAGTAAGATTTGTTAACATTTGGTTCAATAATTTGTGGACGAGACTTCTTATAAACTTTTCTGTCACTACCATTCACTGTTATCCAGTTCAAGATCGTAAGCTGCATGTCAGACCTGTTGAGGCTGCATCGTCAGACCTAAATTTAACAGTGACAATCCAGTGAAGAGCGAATTTGAAGTGAACCTTCCGGTTTTGATTTCTCTTTAACACGCCTCGTACAAACTATGCATTCATAGGATTTGACATTTATGTCCTCCAATGACAGATGAACTTAACACCGCGTGCCGTCCGTCTAGCCAATTAACTTCGCAGTCAGTAATGACGTCAGGCAACATGTTAGTCTGATCTCTTATGTTTCTAAATCGTGTAGTCACTCTGGAAAACTAACTACCCATACATCATAGCCAGGAGATTCTAGTCGTAGTTATTGGGAACATACCACAACGCCGTCATCATGGTAAGAACTTAATACTTTATAATTTGGTTCAAAATTCCAGCGTAAAAAATGATTCAAAATGTGTTTATAAGGCTAAAAGTACGGGAGCTCTGCTAAGCTAACGTTGGTAACTTAGTCGCACGTAGCTAGCGTTAGCTCATTAAAGTAAACTACTTTTTCCTCAAAGTGCAATAAAGTTTAGGTATCAAAAATAATGTCCTTGATAACTCCACAGTTGAAGTAACGTTTTAGCCGACATAGAGAACAGTACATTATAGTAATAACCGGCAAAAGACAGCCAGCTATTTAGCTTAGTCAGGCTAGCTGCACATGAGCTAACATTGAATTTTGTACAATAGGATAAGATAGTATATTTTTCTGAATTCATTGTGAAATGCCTAAGTTGACGTTTTCAGTTAAATATTGCGTAGCTACCGTCACCTACAAACTAACAAACGTTTTCAATTCAACAATTAAGAAACGATGTTTTCACTGTATGCCCATTGCACTTAGACACAGTTTTTTCTCATATTAACATTATAAAAATGTGTATTACTAATATGTCACACGTACTTACTGTTTTCTTACAAGAGGCCCAGGCTTGTGGTTGAGGTACTTAACATTAGTTCTAGCATTTCATTCTTGAATTGTGATTTCTCTAAGCTTTATAGAAAAAGTTGGAATAATAAAATACTATCTAAAGAGAAAAATGCTTTTCAAAGTTGCTCTATGAGAGCAATCCTGACATACTTGACTTGTTATGTCTTTTTGCTTAAAATTATTATTAAAAATCAGTGATGAATAAAAGCTGATGCAAAAAATTTTCACTTGACTGATAATTTCATGACTTACTTATGCTATCTTTCTTCTCTCCTTATTTATCTAGTCTCTTATGTCCTATAATGGCGGGGCCGTCATGGCCATGCGGGGGAAGAACTGTGTGGCGATAGCGGCTGACCGGAGATTTGGCATTCAGGCTCAGATGGTTACCACAGACTTTCAAAAGATATTCCCTATGGGGGAGAGACTTTACATTGGACTGGCTGGATTGGCAACTGATGTTCAGACAGTGTGAGTATGTTAAACCGCCATGTCTACCGCCCTCCAATTGGCAAGGATTTTCTTTGCGAACGGAAACTGCAGTAGAAATAATACTAGACACAGCTAAGGACTTCATGAAAAATGCTTTTCAAAGTTTCAAAGTTTCCAAATATGGTCTTTGTCATATTTTCGAAAAGTATCATCAAATCTAAAATGCTAGGATGGATTAATTATTGCCAGTGATAACGTATTGCCTTTGCCTTGTGTGCAGATCCCAGAGGCTTAAATTCAGACTGAACCTGTATGAGCTGAAGGAAGGTCGCCAGATAAAGCCCAAGACCTTCATGAGCATGGTGTCTAACCTTTTGTATGAAAGAAGGTGAGTGCAGAACATATATCACACACATTTAAGTATGAGCAAGACCCATGTCCAGCTTTAAATCTACAGACAGACATAATACTGCAGAGGTGCAGATATTTAACGTGGATAGTTAAGAGGATCTGGGTAATATCTTGTTAGGTTTGGGCCATACTACATCGAACCTGTGATTGCTGGACTAGATCCCAAAACTTTTGAGCCATTCATCTGCTCCTTGGATTTGATTGGCTGCCCCATGGTGACAGAAGACTTTGTTGTGAGTGGCTCCTGTTCTGAGCAGATGTACGGCATGTGTGAATCTTTGTGGGAGCCAGACATGGTAAGTAGTGTGTAAAGTTTGAAGTCAATCTTATGCCTGTAGGTTGGTTGCTTGATGTTAAAGGACAGTTAATAACGGTTTATTTAAATGTGAAGTAATATTCTTATTGTGCAAATGTATTATGTTAACAAGATCTTACAATATTGTGGGGTAACTTTGTGTGCTTTAAAATGAATGCATGTACTATAATAGTAGAAAATAGTCAGATCTGACCTTTGGGATATCTGTTGTTTATACCATAGAGGCGAGTTGTTAGAAATTCCCTCATCTTGGACAGTGTGGGAAGTTTTCCAAGGTGCCATTCTCTATCTAAAAAATTAATAACTGTTTGAAAAATGTGTTTGAATGTGCAGGAACCAGAGGACCTCTTTGAGACCATCTCCCAAGCGATGCTTAATGCGGTTGATAGAGATGCAATATCTGGCATGGGAGTTGTTGTACATGTCATGTAAGTACAGTGACAACAAGAGCAGTATTCACAGTTCAGGGTTAGGTAGAATGACAAGTTTGCAGTGACTGAAAGCCTCCTCTTTTCTCTGGCAGTGAGAAAGACAAGATCACCACACGAACCCTGAAGGCCAGGATGGACTAGAGCTGCTGTTTCTCCCCACTCTTCACCAACACAGATGTTTTGTATACAAATAATAAACAATGCTTGTACTTTGTTTTTTTCTTATTGTTCAATAAATGAACACAGGTTTAAACGATGAACTTGACTTGTCTTATTAGAGGAACTTGCATTACATCACTACTTTTCAGATGTCTTTTTGTATATTGTGTGAACCTAATTCAGGTTCTGTGCTAAACAAAAATAGAATAGAAATTAAATTTCAAGGAAGGTGATGCCAGCAGGAATGCAGTCCTAAAAAGAAGTCACCAGGAGAAGACAGACTTCAGAATCTAAATTTTCAAGCATGTCTCACTTGCAAAAAGTAGCACCAGAGTAATGACAAATAGAAAAATCCTGAAATCTATTTAAACACCTAACCCTCCAGACAATGGAGAGGATCAAAAGAATCCTAATCATGAGACCATAGGATACATGTACATCACAGTGCTTTAGAGTGTAAACAGCTGTGTCAAGGAGTGATAATGTACTTGGTACTAAAATGTTAGATACAGCAACTTTAACAAAGCAAAAAAAAAAAAAAAAGCCTAAATGTAGATACAGGTTAGTGTAGCCCTTGATAACTACTTGTTAAACATTACATTGTGTGTCTAGTCATGTTGTTTTCTGATCTCAAAACCCAACAAAATTTTAAGGATATAAAAAATAAAACATAGTAGTCTTAATGAGATTGATTAGCAGCTTTTTCTAGCCTTGTGCTTCATTTTGTAACACTCTTCAGACTGAAGCATTTGAGGATCAGTGACTTAGGAAATAAGCATAGGCAAACGACAAAAACAAGATAAAACTCCCTTTAATATGCAATGAATCATTTTCAAGTAACATTTTTTTTTCTAATGTCTGTTGGTAACAAAACAATACTGTATACAAACACAAAATTGCTACATTAATGTAAACAAGATATAAAAATGATCCTTATGGTATTAAAACAAGTATTTGCTGCAGATTTCCCCTTTTTATGTGAATTTTTTTTCCTTAGACTGACCTCCACCAAGTTCACGGTTAAAATTTCAAAAATGTTCAAAAACAATATGGCAACGTAACATTCAAACACCAAGTTTTTTTTCCTATTTTTTTCTTGCTTTAGTCGTTACACTCAGATGCTAAGTTCAGTGGTTTGATGTTTCAACTTACTGGTGGAGTCTCATGTACACGTCAGCCATGCATTTTTGATATTGCATTCATTTACTTAATACACCATTATATATTAATGTGTTTATCCCCTGTCATTCCATTTTGTCAGCAGTACTTTTTATTTTTCTGTTGTTACTGAGATAAAAGCTGGATGGTGACTGTCAAAGAGTTTGTCATGCAATCTGACCATTCAGCATCTGTGTGAGCTGTTTACATCTGTGTGTATGTGTGTGTGTTCGTTTGTGTCTAATAGAAATCATAAGAACAACAACGACATGAACAGAGACCAAAGAGACTGTACTGACGAACTGTTAACTGCTGAAGCTGACACACTCGTTCAAGGCATTAGTGAGACAGTTTCCGTGCTGGCAAGAGGATTATCAACATGGCGGACTTGGGGGCAGAAAAATAAAACATGGTATTATCATGATGTTGTTCTGAATTCAGTGAGGGGTTTTATGGGCTTTCCCTGCGTTGGATGAGGGAGCCAAGGAAACAATGGTAGCGGTTTGTGTGTTTGTGTTGGACTTTGTAACAGGTTCAGAGCATCTTCCCTGCCAGCTTGGTCCTGGCTGTGGGAGGATACTGGTAGTTTCTTTTAATAGGAGGTGTAGCGGCAGGGGGGGGGTTGACCTACAACAAGGTGGAGGGGAAGAGAAATAAGTGCATGGCATTTGACAAATCAATGACAGGAAGTGACTGGCTGGACTGGGAGATGGGAGATGAGTCTATGATAAGATATTGGACATGAACTCATAGAATCGTTTGGAGTACTGCTCCGGGTTTACGGTCGAGATCTCGGCCCCCGCCTGAGAGACAAACAAGATAAGTCAGATGAACCAGCATCCACTCAACAGACAAACATCCACACTTGTAAACATTTGAAATAATGTATGTACCAAACTTGACAAAAACAAATACATTGTCATCCTTAGACTTTTCTTGTGGAAAAGTTACGTACTAACTAATCTCAGTGACAGACTGATGGATCATGATGTAGTTTGGACACTCACCCCGTGTTTCACAGTTTTGGCAGCATGTGCAGCTTTTTTCTTAGCATCATAGTGTGTGAGGATGTCGATGATAGCCATAAAGTATACCTCCTTTTTCACAGCACCTAGAACAAAAGAAACACATCACAGGGCTTTCATTTATCAGAGAGAGAGTGATATAGGCCAACATTCCTCATTTTTTTCCGTGTGGCTCTATAGGACAAATTTCTAATATTGCCACTACTACTACTGCTACAGTTGTATAAGGACTGCTATTCCGCTCATCAGTTTTCAATGCTGTTTATCTGCTCATAAAGATAATTAGCTTTAATTCCGAGTTAGTTCAATAAATTAAATGGATGTAAAGGACTCTCACTGTTGTGGCTCTTGATTGCGTAAACATCCACAGAGGGGTCAAACTCCCCAGGGCCAAAGAATCCTCCACAGTTGAGAGGGTTTCCGGGGCTGTCGGGTGGCGTGCCGAAAGAGCCGGTTAGTACGCCTCCTCCCATCCCGTCGTTCTCGTACTCCTCCTCCTCTCCCACGCCCTCCACATCCATCTCCTCCTGCTCCGCCCGCTCCACATCATGGATGCCCACCAACAGACTGTAGTCCATGATCTTTAAGGTGGCCAGGAACTGACACAGAAATAAAAAATAAAACATAAAAAGAAAAACTTCATGCAATGCGTTGTTCAAACATCTGCACATTTGAGTTTTTTTGTCATGATTTGGTTCAGTTTAAAATCACAGCAGTCTTAAGGACCTTTTGTCCTGATTGACTGAAGAGGCATATATGAATTCATAGTAAAATTTTTCTGCTAACAAATTATGAAGTCCATGGTAATGATGGGTATTATATCAGTCCTTAAAGCGCCACTAAGAGATTAATTAAGTTCATGAAAAGGGCTTACTCATAGTGACAAATCAAGAGAAAATGATTTTGCCCTTAAGTACTTCACCAAAATATGCTTAAATCTGATTGATTTCTACAGGAGACCAAAAAAATCCCCAAAACAAAACCTGCATGAGTTTTTTTTACCTCTACATCCCGTTTTAGCTTTTCCAAAAAGTACTTCTTGTTGTCGTCTCCTATCTGCAGCTTCTGGCCTTCATTCAGAAAGTCGTTGTCTTTAAAGGTGGGGAGTTCTTTAGCCTAAAGAAGGACAAAGTATCTTTACGTCAAACAGTAGCAGATATGTTTTTTCCCAGGCTTAGTGCATCAACTGTTGGATTTGAGGACATGACTAAAGCCATGATGCTACTGATAAGTGCTACAATTTAAATAGATGTCATGTTAAGACAAACATATAGAGGAAAGGTCAAGATCAGCATTCCTTTAATGACTTCTGGTTTAACTTGACAAGTATAACAGAGCACACACTGACAGCATGAGGCCATCATGACACACTACATGAATACATCTGCTTAATTATGACTTCTTAATTTAGCTGTCATTTGACAAGTTTGCCTCTGGGGTGAGCTAAGGGTGTTTATTTTCATCTCATCACAGCAGCAACTGTCACTGCACAGGAATAAAACACACCTTTTCTTTGTCACTGGCTTCCCTTGAGACCGTAGAACCCTAATAATGAGAGAAAAGAAGAATAAAAATAGAATTACTTGAAAGCATCAAGATACATCAGAGGCATCATTAGCATATCACCCACTTAAACTCAGATAGTGTTTTTATAAACTGTCAATATTATGAAAGGTACTGTTGTTATCTCCTGAGAATACTTAGTAAGAGAGGGGGCTCTTTTATTTCAGTGCACCATGCTTACAACCACTGGGAGTGAAACAATGCACGGTAATATTCAGTACAAACTCTGCGTTCTTCATTAGTGAGCTGAATTTGTAATATCTTACAAATTTACTACAGGAGGATGAACTTCTCCCTGTTTAAATGTACTGTCATGCTCTTTTCTTGACTTTGACAGAAAAAACCTAAAAAGTTAAACAGTTGATATACAGTTAAGATTTGATTGATGGAAATCATTCCAGAGGTTTAAATCAATTTTTACTTAATTTATCTTAAGCTGCTACCCAGAAATTAAAACACTCTATGCATAACATAGTGCATGTAAATGTGTTTTTTCAACTTGTTTTCAAATTAGCAGTTTTACTCCCAAACACCTTAAATCATATTTGGATAATTGAGTAAATCAGATTTAGATTAATCTGATTAATTTTTCATTCCTATTTTTTTCTTGGATAATAATAATAATAATAATAATAATAATAACAACAGAAATATCAGTGTGCAGATAGGCGTTGTAGTACACTGACATCAACACTGCAGTATCCTACCTTCAGGTCATATTTGCGGTGTACAGTGAGGCGATGGCTGAATACATTCCGGGTGACCACCATGTACGTCTCTACCCCATCCACTGTTAGCCTGTACATGCCCAGGAACTGAGGGAGCAGTGTGTTGCCATGACACTCCACTATAAACTGGAGACAATCAAGGGAGGAGAGCACAGAGTGAAGCAGCAAGTGTGGGAGTGAGGAATGAAATATACAGCATGAAAACTGATTAAAACTGGATACACCACTGCTATACACTCATATTTTTTCTAAAGTGCTGCAGCATTTACATGCATGCAAGACTTTAGAATAAAGAGAATGCTAAAGAATATTATATATATATAATATTATATTGAATACTTTTTACTCTGTTAGTCTCAGGCCTAGTCCACACATAAATAGGTAACTTTAAAAAAAAAAAGTTTTTCTTTTCATGTGTTCTCAAAAAAAAAAAAAATCAATACAAATACAAAATGGCCAGTCAGAAGCTTGAAAAATGGTACAAGAGATAACTGCTACCAAAAGTTTGACAGGTTTTCTTCCAAAACCTGCAAAGTTGGAAATGAAGAGTTAGGAGTGATGGGTTACACAGTGACCTATGTAACCTATCCTGTTGGCACCTGCATTGTATCAGTTCTCTAAACAGAGATAAAAGTGATAGAAGAACTGATGGCAATCATAATTTAATCAGTTCACAATCTTCTGGCACAAGCTTAAAACTCTGTTTTACCAGTCTACATGACAACACTGCACACAGTGCAAACTGTTTCATTTTGACTGGAGTTTTCTGAAAATCGAGTGTTTGTGGGTGGATGAAAGGCCAAAATGCCTAGAAAAGCAATATTTTGGGAAAAAAACATATATGTGTGGATAAGGCGTCTGTATAGGCTGCTGGTTATACAAGGTGCTTCTACCTGGTGGTATTTCTTTAGGATATTGTGCATCTCAGCGATATCCTCACTGGACACGGTTTTGATTACAAAGCGGTGATCGTAGCTGGACAGGAAGCGGTTGCCGAAGCGACCTTGTGAGTCGCTGTTGAGTGGGGCACTCCTTGTCAGAGAGTTCTGCCAAAAAGAGAAAAAATAAGACAGAGAAAGAAAATTAAAAACAACAAACTAAGGACATTTAATTACATTCTTCCTACAAAGTAGAAATGTAAAACTTTCCAAGCCATTTTTTGCTTCAAAACTACTTTTAGTTTTTATATCTTCTCAGCAGAAGTGACTCACCTGGTAGTCCTGGTCATCAATACAGAACCTCTCCCTCAGGTTTCTGAACACCATGGGACAGTACTCCTTGAACTTAAAGCGACTAGGCAGGTTTTCTCTGACAAGAAAGAGAAAAGAAAAAAGAATGACTGATGCTGAAGTTTTCAGATTCTTGGACTAATTTCTGTTTTACAAGGATCCTGCACAGACAGTAATACAGCTTAGAGATGACAATACAGCTTTGAAATTCTTGTCTAAATGTAAAAGTTTGTACAAAACTTAAAATGCTGCCAGTTGGCACCTTGCTTTAATTTAGCATTGCAAACGAAACAAGTTTTTAATGGCACAGTTTCATGCTCTTTCTTTTTTCTACCAAAAAATCAGGGAGATGCACGTAAATAAGTTGACGATAACCGTACCAGATATCACATAACATTTTTTCACTAAAAAATGTGATAATGAGCTAAAATGTGAAAGGCAAAGTAATCTCAAATTGCAACCAAAGTCCCTAAATCAGTGTAGCTTTACTGCGTGTGCTTAGTCATTTTTTAAGTAAACAGAATTCACCCGCCTCCACATTCAGCTCTCATGATGTTTTGAAGTGACAACAGAGATGGGTTGCTGTTGATTTGCACTTTGATATGCAAGTTCTCAAACATGAGACTTTTGGGGATCATTAATGAGCAACAAAGAGACCAGAACAGCAGCACTTAAACTGCAGGTGAATCATGCATGAAACATATCAGAGGAAGAACAGTATTTTAAAAAATGATGGTTAGTACACCTACAATGCACTAGCTACTTCAGAGTGACGGTGCTCTTTGATTAAGTTTTTTTGTACACAGGACCAAAGACAGACACTATTCTGACTGGTAGAGATGATCACACAATCAGCCTTAGATAATACACCATAGTGCTTTAGTCCTGTACTGCTACTTTGTCATGAGAATGATTTATACCTCAAAGGTGCTCAGTTAAGTTCTCAAATAAACTTTTACAACAATCAGTGTCTAAATGCTACCTGACCCTACAGTGGCCACACAGGTCTCCACTGTCACATGAATGGATGCAAACAGTTATTCTGAGTATAGCATAATGTGTCATGCCACTAAGTGAAAGTCTGTTTTTGCATTGTAAGGGGATATGATGAGTGCAAAGAGTTGTAAAAAGGCTCTATTGGCAGTTTTTGACTACAAAACCTACAGATATGTTTCCACTAAGACTGGGCAATAAAACATATAGAGACGATGGATAGCAGCTCAGAGCACAGTCCACAGAGGAACAAACTAACTGTAGGAAATACTTCACTAGTCAACAATGATAATGCTCAATATCCATATATGCAACAAAAGGGAGATTAATATGATGAGTTCATCAAGGACTTGTTGAAAAGGTGGAACACAATTGTCTTTGGTAACTTGCTGCCCCACTTACTACATTAAAGTGCTAAAAGTGAACCAGTTTTTCTCCAATGCTGATGATACTGTTGAAAAAGTAAATGCCTTTGATTGGTCTTAACTAAAATTGGAAACACAACAAAAATTTCATCCCCTGAAAGGATACCATGCCACTGACAGCACCATTGTTTTATTAAATTACAAGTCAAGTCACTATGTAGGATTTGCTTAAAGTTTTGGCCTTGTTTTGGATGGTTTTGGATAGATGCAGCCGATTCAGCAAATTAATACAGTGCTGGAAACCAATAAGGATAGTGTAATCGATAGCAGAACATTCCTAGTTTCTTCAGGATTCAGTTACTAACCAGAATACTTTTCAAACTGGCAGCATTACTTATTTATACACTGGGATATACACTACTATTTATCAATGTAAAAAAACTTATCATGATTATGTTTTTTCTTTACAACGTTCAGCCCTGATTCATGTATCCAACTGACAAGCTTTTAAGCAAACACAGAGTATCAGTCATTTATTTTGGAGTGGTAACAGGCGTTTTGAACTCTGGATGTGGGCCGACCCTTTTGATTACACGTGGATAACAGACTGTGCCTTTAACAGACTGCACTGACAATTCATAAGCTGTGTTGTACCTACTTGTTAAATAGGTGGTTGTCCACTTTGATCTTACTGTAGGCTTTAAAGTCATCTGGCATCAGCATTACTGGTACAGGCACGTTGCTTAACTCGTTAACCTGAAGGACAGAAGTCAGAGAGAGAGAGACAAATCAGACAAAAATTTAAAGGAAACAGGAAAAATCTATACACACCAGCAGATTGCAACATTATGCTAGATTACAAGAAAACAAACCAACAATATTGATTCTTGCAATTCTACTAAGGGCACAGTTTAACATTATGTTATGCTACCTCTGATCTTATCTGCTGAAACACATCCAGAGCTCACCCTGATGTACTGGAAAAAAAAGCATCATTGTACATTATTGAGCAACCAGCAATACAGAGATACACTTATTCAGGGGGAAAGTTGAGCCAAACAGCCTTTCATGAAGTTTGAGGCATAACAGACTGACCAAAAACTGAGGAGAGCAATAGAAAGGGTAGGTATACAGTCGTTCTGTTTTGCCATTTAATATATATTCTTCTCCTTTACAAAGTCAGTGCAGACCGTTGCTGTATTATTGTCAATGCAATGAGACTAAGCTGCTATTACACTAGTGCCAATGTACTATGAACAATATTCAATGAGTTCACACAGACATACACGTACCTGGATAATAACCTGACCCTAAGTGTTTGCGTATATAACAACAAAGCAAATTTTACACCCATTTTAGGAGACAATTGAAATCTATTAAAAAAATAAATAAAAGCTACAGTTCTTTGAACACTGGAAGTAAAATTTCTGAAAGTCAAGTCAGGCAGCTTCCTTGTGCTTACAGATGCTCAGTAACTGCAAATACTTGTGCTTTAAAATGTCATGCATAAAAACATGAGAGAGAACTTTAAGAGATGTGAAAAATGCAGTTGTGATTTAATATAAAATTTCCATCTGACCTCACTATATCCTTTGTGAATGTGAAACTTGTGTCATTGTGTTATTTAATTATTCTGGATGGACTCACTAAAACAAGTGCAAAAAAGTACAACTTCTCCATCAACTTACGGAACTGATAGGCCTCAGTGGCCAATTACTGGCTGATATGACAGTTATAAAATAGAGAGGAATCAACAGCATCAAACAGTAGGTGTTGTACATTGTAAAAAAAACACAGACCAACACTAAGTGGAAGCAAAGACCTTGAGCATCACAGCTAGGGCACTATTAAAAATGCATATAACTTCTGACTGGAAGAAGGAGACTTTGATGAGGAATCTGTTTGATGTCTTGAATCGGCTTCCCACCCACACCTCAAATCACCAGGCCTGTGTGCTGCACCCACACACCCACTGCCAAAGTTCACCCACTGAATGCTGGAGATGCTGCAGTGATAACCATATCATTAGCTGACTCCTTAATTCCTTAGTTGTAGGCACTCTCTTCGCCATGCCATTTCTTTTAAATAGGATAGCTTGTGTTTGTGCTTTTGATCTTATTATTTCAACTTGCAGAAATCAGAGGGGTTTGATTCTGACCCTCACACACATTTCTACTGTTAAAGGGTCAAATCTGTTGTGGCTGTTATCACAGTTGGCAGTGTTGGCAGGTACCACCTTTGAGTTACGACAAATAACTACTAAATTATTTTTTGGTATACTGTCAGTTTGTCATTTGATTTCAGTACCTCTGATGAGAAAGAAATATACTTTTAATGGACATGAGGGAAATAACAATAAAGGATCTGGAAACACATTACACCACTTGACCGTGGCAATGAAGCCACACTGCAGACAAAGAACGCTCTTTCATTCAAAATAAATCTAAAGGTTTCAACCCTGAGTAGAGTTCTCTGTCACACCTGGAAGGCTGCGTTTAAAGTACCAATCAAACTGTGCAAGAATGTCTGACAAAACAGTTACTAGGTGTATTGCACATTTAGCAAGACCAAACTGCTGGAGCAAACCCACTCCATCCATCACTGGTGTCGTATCTGCCCTTCTCTGCGCTTTTCATAGCCATTAGTAGTCTCAGCCAAAAGTGAATGTGATATATTTCTCTGCTCTATTTATAGGGGAAATGATGTGTACCGAGCATTGGAGATGCTAACACACGCTCAGAGCAGGATCATTTCAGCAATAGGCGTGCTGCTGTCTGTAGCTGTGGAGCTGAAAATCCGTGTAACCTGCTGCTCCGGCTGCCTGTCACACCCCTCCCACTCCATGCCTGCACTATGGCTGCAGCTCACGACTTGGCTCTGACACACATCACCATCCACAATTTATAACGCTGTGCATAGAGTGAAGATGCACAACTTGCCGCGGATATTGTCGCATTCTGATAATCATCCAGCAGCTTCAAAATTTCAGAGAAACACTTTAAATTTCTGCAAAACGCACGCTTCAGACCCAGCAAGCCGCAGCTAGCTATCAGGGCTTCGGCAGCTAGCTAACGGTGTAAAGTATTTGAAACGACTTGATCGGCAAAGAGTCAGCCTGCAGGTTTGCGTCCAAGCGAGCGATCTGTATCACTTGGCGATAACCTATGCATTAGGATGATTACATGGCCGATTGTAAAGATCACCTGACAGATGAGGGTAGCTGGCTAACAAGCTAAAAGGCTAGCTAAATCAAAACAGCAGCATAAACAAACCGCTCACTAGCAACTGCGATACATGTGAAATGTACTCACCGTATGGTTGACACCCCACATTAAAACGCTGAGAATGGGCTCACTTGCACGAAATAATTTCACTTTCTGTCCTATAAAATGCTTCTTTTTCGTCTTGGTTTTGCTAGCGCTGACAGGCGCTGCGCTGGTGCAGTTGGATGACATGTCTCCGGCTGGGAATTTGGGGAACACAAGACTGCACTCGCTGTCGTTCAGAGCCTCTACACACAACAAGAAAATCGGAGAGTTAAGAGCGTTTAAAAATTATCTATAAGTGCATCGTGCTCGTCGTCCAACTCGCAGCGAGTCTCTGGGAAGGATAACTTGTCTTGTTGGGAGTCAGCGGTAAAGCATTTTGCGCCGTCACCACCCTTCCTCCTCCCGTACAGGCCGCGGTGGAGTCCAGAGAGCAGCTAGCCGGCCATCAGGCTACAACGCAGCCTCTCTCTTTGCAAAAAAAATTAAAATAAAATAATAAAAAAAACGACCTGGGGCAGTAAATGTTAACCGGACAGCTCCTCTCCTTCCCCTTCACGGCTGCAATCCAACACTGATGTAATGCCGTTTTACTCGTTAGTGTGTGAGTAATCCCATCATGATGCGCCCCAGATTGTTGTCAATCACCAACTAACGTTGGGTTCGGGGTCTCCTCAAGATGGCGTCTGTGTTGCAATACACAATCAACAGCGCCACCAGCTGGCCGCCGGTAGAACTATGGGGGTTCCTGCACGTAACTCTGGACCACGACCTGGACTGATGATTGAACCAGAGGCCAAGTGCAATGCACACCTCCATTAAATGTTTTCTGGACTATATTATAACTCATTTGTTTAATTAACTATGTTTTATTGAGACACTTTTTTGTAATTGTAAAAAAAAAACCTTCTTGGTAACTCAGCAAAAGATAGTTAGATATAGACATGAAAAAAAGATAAAAACATAGATACACACAGATAAATAAATAGGGTAAATATGGTAAATATGACGAGGTAGTGTCCTCTATCTATATCAAAATCAAGGCACAGGAATGAGGCAGGTGACAAAAACAATGAAAACAATGCAGTGTATAAAGGTACTGCACAACATAAAGCTCCATAAAATAAAATACAGAATCGTAAGCATATGAGTAGTAGTATTGTTGAGGGTAACCTCCCCCAAGGTTGTTAAACTGCTGAAATAAAATAGGTAATATGGTCCTGATTTTAACAGCTGTTGCAAAGAAATCTGTGACCTGTCAGATTCTGTTTTGCCAGCAAGGGCATACTACTGAAGTTAAAGGGGTAAATGAGTAAATAAAGCCTTCACGTGAGCAGGGCAGACAAATATACTAATATAAACAGTCATGATTGAAATTGAAGAGAGAAGCCCATAGAAAATGTCTACAATTAGACAAAAAGATAATTAAAAAAAAAAGGTTGACTGGTGAGGTGTAAGTGCTGTGAAGACAAATCTGTTCACTGCTGACTATCTTTTTCTCCTCTCACTGACACTGAAATTGGACTCTGTCTGTATTTAGATATGGCTGTCATCCCCTCTATGTTTTATAACAGATCAAAATTAAATCACACCATTAAAATAAAGCCACCTCTTCATCTTCCACATACAAATGATAAATGAATGTGTGACATTATGGTCTGACAACATGTCTGTGGGGTAGCATCACTCATGCATGGCACCAAAGACAGTATTCTGCAAAGTAATTCCAATTTCAGTTGACTAGATATGATGATATTCTGACATTTCCAAGGTCAGTGTCCTCCCAGTTTCATTGCTGCTGTCTTAAAAGACTTTCATCACATCCCTCATGTTTATACCGCTCACAATATAGAAGTAACTACATTTTGCAGTTACACTGGAAACTTTTTTGTAAGCACGCAGCACGCTGATAGCAGAATTGCTAACTTTTCGTTAGTTTACAGAATAGTCACAGTTTTTAGAGATTGTCAGTGTTTTTTTTTTTACTTACTCTGACCATAGAAACATCAAACTGTCTCCTTCTGACCATTCTTTACTTTGTTTTTCCTTCTTTTCTGTTAACTCCTTAATACTATGATCACATGTAAAAATCTGCTTTTCAGTATAATTCTAAACAAAGACTTTTTCTGTCTATGTAAATAATTTATCTTTTTGCATTTTATGCAGGCCCATACTCTTCCCACTGATGTAGATTATCGATTACCTTCTTATATCTAGTATAAATAGCCTATGCTATATAAAGAAAATTATTAAATTTACTTAAAAAAAATATTTATTTGAAAATGGTACAACACTTGCAAATTTTCACCTCTCAGCCCGGGCCCCGGGACATGAGGCCTTCAGGGCCTCCGTCGTTAATGCAGTCAAAATAATTTACAGTCAGACCAAAAGAGGGCGGGACGCATCATCTCCTGTGCAACGTAATACCATGAATAAATTAATAAACAAAGGTGAAATAAGAAAAACAAAATATGGTGGAGGATAAATGAATGTGCAGAATAACTGAATGTGTAGAAAAGTAGTCCGGGCCTGCAGAGGATACCCTGTGTGCCCCGAGAACGAGGCGACAAAATAATATCACGTGATCCAAAATGGGCTGTCCTCTGACGGTGCTGAAAAAAAGCCATTTTCTGGCGCTGCTGCAAATTCTGTCCAAGTGCAAATAATTTACCTGGATCCCCGTTGGGAGGAGAGCGAAACTTCTATGTCTAAACAGGTAGGAACGAGGCATCTGTGATCGCTCTTTATCGGCCACATCGGCCCGCTCTTTGCCGAGGCGCACACAAAGTGCACGGTGTCACATTTTGAGTCTCTCTTGTTCGCCTCCTGATACAGCCCTGTCAGTGAATTTAAGATGGCTGCTTTGTGTACCAGTGTGATTTTATGTGGCTGTGCACCCCCTCTCAGAGCTGAGTGTTTTCTCTAGATGTGTTTGGTTGTAGCGGCTGGTCGGACGGCGGAGCTTTGGAGAAACGCTAACGCTCTTTGTTGGTCCGCTGGTCGAGGAGCAGAGCTGATGCACAAGATGAGGCCACACAGGGGCGATTCAATAGTCGGCTGCTGTGTGTGTGTGTGTACTACCACACAAGCAGCATTTGGCGAAACGGCTCCCACTTTCCACACATTATTTACCGTTAAAACATGTCCCTCCAGGTGTTCTTGTTGGCCATCAGTTCTCTTTGTTGAGGTCTCACAACCTGCTGCCTGTCCCAAGGACGAGCTGCAGACATTGTCTGAGAGAGCACTGTGGCAGCCACTTATTGACCATATGGGAGAGAATTAACAGTCTCAAACAAGAATTTTGCACGTTTACATCCATTTTAAAAGCTCTTGGGCCCTACCGTGTGAAAAGAACCTTTCGTGTTGTCTGTTTCCTTTGCAGAGCTGTCCAGATGGATAAAATGCAACCCAACCGGATTAAAATCACAGATCTGAATCCACATCTCACATGTCCCCTGTGTGCTGGGTACCTAATTGATGCTACAACCATCGTAGAGTGCCTGCACTCCTGTAAGTTCCTCACATGAAAACATTACCTTTCATGCATGGCGCTTCTGTTAACCTCAGTATGACATGAGCACAGACCTCATAATGTATGCATGATAAGCAGAGCTCTTCCTTAGTTGTGGTTTTAAAGATATGAGCATGATGTTGAGTCATATACTGTGACCCCACCTTAATATTCAGTGTACAACATTTCAGACTACAATTTCTATCTAGATTTTGAATTAGCATTTTTTTTGTATGTACACGGTGTCTGGTTTAAACCCTGCAATGGACTACAAGTGTTAGTGCGATTGTTTTGAATCCTGACTGAGACTCTGGCCCTTTGGGTTAAAAACCAGAGGTTGTAACCGCTACATCACTCGAGACTTTTTCATTATTAGCCCTTTATTTTGATTATGACCCATCAGTTTAGGTCGGGTCGGATGATTGGGAGCAGAAAATTTTTACATTTTTAGCAGCACTCAAACATAACCAAAAGTTTTTTAAAAAACTGAACTTTAATTGGTGCTTAAAGCCTACATGTATCACCTTTTAAAAATTAGGAAGTTCACCTTAGGGAGCATCTGTGTGCATATTAATAATGCAAAGCACGTGAAACCTTTTTGTTGAGACTGTGTTTGAGCTGCTGATTCAACTCAATAATAACTGTGGAGGCTGTCGGTGTATCTGTTGGAACTAAATGTAACAAAAGCAGCATTGTTTAATGTATTGCATTGTATTGCAAGTGTTTGGTGAATTGCACATTAACACTGTTATTTGTACAGAGCGTTATTTTAGCATCTGTCTGTGTCCCTTCTCTCTGCACAGTTTGTAAAACTTGCATCGTTGCCTTTCTTGAGACAAATAAGTTCTGCCCTCGATGTGATGTCCAGGTTCACAAGACATGTCCACAGCTCAGCATCAGGTCAGGGATGATGCTTTATATCTGTTTTTTTTTTTTTTTTTAACACTTCTGTGTGATATCATCATCATGCAGCTTAACATGAAAACTTTTCTCTTCCAGAGCGGACAAAACTCTACAAGATATTGTTTATAAGCTGGTTCCGGGGTTATTCAAAGGTAAAGACCATGTTTTTTTAAGCTATTCTGCAACACAATGTCTTAAAGTAAACTCTTTGTCCCAGCCTTCCTCACTAATTTTCCTTGAGCTTCTTCTCCAATGGACACATTTTTTCTCTTGTGTGCTGCACTCAGATGAGATGAAACGGAGGCGAGATTTCTACGCAGAGAACCGTGTGCTAGAGCCGGGAGAAGTGGTGGAGACGTTTAACATAGCAGAGGATGAAATCATTAGTCTGTCTATACAGTTCTACGAGAGGAATAAGTAAGTTGATCCTCTTCTCATTTTTGCCAAAAACAGACCAAAAAAATCCCCCCAAAACACAGGGAGAATTCCTTATATTGGTCAGTTTACTGGCAAGTCAGTGCTGAGACAGGTATAAAATAATGCAACACAATAGTCTGACAACAGAACAAAGTAAACAATGGCGTAGAATTACTTGAACATGCAAATAATGTCCTTTTTTAAACAGAAATAAGTTTGAGTATTAGAAAAGGAACAAGACCTGTGTGAACACTAAAAAGATGCTACTCAGAGCTGTTATATATCTCTGTGAAAATTGCTCTCTTTGCATGGAAAGAATCATGAATTATTGTTAAACACCTTTTCTTTGTATTTCAAATTTACCAGCAGAAATAATGAGAGGCAGCACTCAGAGATGGAAGGAGACAAGGTAAAGCTTGATTTTAGATAAAAAGCAAAATGGGACACAGTAGTAATTGAGGCTACATACGTCACGTTCAATGTGGTTTTCTGGTCTTCACTCTGGATCTCTGCTCTTTTCTTTGTTCTCAGTCCAATGGTAAACGCTTCCTGCAGTGCCCAGCAGCTATGTCTGTCATGCACTTAGCAAAGTTCCTGAGAAGCAAGATGGATATTCCAAACAACTATCGGGTAAATAGACATTCTTGCTGTACAGGTATTGTAACATACTTCAGAGTTTAGACACAGTAATATAAATTCTTTGTGTAAAAAGACTTTTAACTGTTACGTAATCACAGTGTTGAATCAGTCATGTTTGATTGCATTCATAAATTGCGACAGGGATAATGGATTTTTGTAAGCCACTTTGGAAGTTTGCATTGTTCTGGTTCCCTCAGCAAAAAAAAACAACTGGAATTTTCATTGACGTCTAGATAATATCTAGATAAAATAAGCTTAGTGGCAAACAAAACTTATGGATATTTATGGTTTTTGCTACACAAGATCATCTTCACAAATGAACACCATTATTATGATTTCTGAAGTGTAAATTTAATCATCAAAAGTAAAAAGTTAACGTAGGGCTACAGGCAAACTACTTTACATTTGCATGACTTTAATGTTACTAAGCTTCCACTACACTAAACTATGCACATATGTATCTTACTGAGTCAACAAGTTGTAATAATTGAGTTAGAATGTTAAGAACACAAGTATAAACACTAGAGACCATGAAAACAGACTAGTGAGTAGATTAGTTGCAATGGTGAGAATGATAACGTTTAATGT
Source organism: Acanthurus leucopareius (assembly GCA_029814765.1). NCBI lineage: Eukaryota > Metazoa > Chordata > Actinopteri > Acanthuriformes > Acanthuridae > Acanthurus > Acanthurus leucopareius. Next base: position 1,649,706 of record JAQMCX010000044.1, on the reverse strand, counting down.
CCCTGACCACCTCTGTTGTCTCATTCAGCCATTTTTAAGAAATCACCTTTTCTCTGAAGTAAAAGCTTAAAAAAATCCCTTGTGGGATATTTACTGACATATTTTTAGGTTGTAGAACAAAATTTTTAAATCTCTTAAGCTCATGTTAACCACAGACCTTAATTCAGGCATGTAACCAAAATACCTGTTAAAAAAAAACAATTGGCTTTGAGATGAAAGAAAGGGATGTTAAAAAAAAATTCTAACTCATTTACACTAAAACTAAACAATAACAAAAACAAACTGAAACGAGCAAACCCACTTTAGAAACTAACTGCAATGAAACTGTGAAGTGAAAATAAAATTTAAAGATAAAATAAAAATTAAAAACTAACAAAAAACCCCAAACCATAGGAATTCTGTCTGGAAAGCCCATCTTTGTTCAAATGATGAAGTATTGCTCTACAGCAGTGCAAGTTAGTTTGTGATAGAAACACTCACTACCAATTTTCAGCCTTTTAAGGTTTATGCAAAAGTAATTGAGGCCAGTGGAACAAAGTCTGCCCAGAAGCAGGGTGGTACTTCAGCAGTAGCAATAGGCTGGCTAATACTGGGTCAATATTCAAGTAAAACTAAAATGTTTTTTTAGGAGTTTTTTTTTTGTTTTTTTGTTTGTTTTTAAGTTCAGCTTTATTCCAGAAATACTGGTGTCAGCCTGTAAAAAATACATACCAGTAAGTTTCTGCAGTGCATAATGTGATAGAGTTTTAATCATGCATTAATAACAATTATGGCACATTGCAATTTAAACAATGTACAATTCCAAAGGAAGAAACAAACATTGTGAAGTCATGATCTGGCAGATGGCTGTTTTCTGCTAGCCACCCTATGTTTACTTGTTTTTTACTTGTGTGCCACAGGTGGAGGTCTTGTATGGAGATGAGCCTTTAAAGGACTACTACACACTAATGGATATTGCCTACTTCTACGAGTGGAGACGAGTGAGTAACTGCTATCATACTTCTTACTGTGGACCAGAAATACTTGCCAGAACTGAATTGTGATTTTCACTCCTGTGTGCTTTGTAGTTAGAGATGGGTAATCAGTCTTCAAGTGGGCTTGAGATGGGAAAAGTAACAGTTAGTTAAATCATAGGTGGCAGTTTCGGATTTGGCTGCAGAGGGAGATCAGTAATGAAGCGACATGATAGTTACGAGTTAGGTAACTATAACATTTAACGTAACCTTGCATTTGGGATGTTGTCCTCTTTCTGCAGTTATGTTCAGGGTATCAGATTGTGTTATACCATGGTCTGGGTGAATACTCAGTTATTATTGTTCTGAAATAACACATTGAATCAGCCTGTATCTCCATCCAGCGGAAGAGTTTTAGGGTCATAGATAAGGAAAAAAACCTGAGGAGGAAGATTTTTTTTACTTCGCAATTTGAGAAAAAAGTTGAAATTTCAAGAATAAAGTCAAAATGAGGAAGGTTTATTTTTATTATGCACTTCAAGAAAAAAGTCGAAATTCTGAGATTATTATAAAATTTTCAGAAATTCATAAAAAAAAAACTGACTAATTTAGATGGGAAGGTGTATAAATTTTAAACATTGCATAAAAAGTAAATTTACATACGATAAAATAAGTAAAGTGAAGCCAAATTTTGAAAATTGCTTCAACCATTAGTTAGCAAATATTTAGTTAAGTTAGTGGCAAATATGCGACTCAGTGCATGCTGACACTTTGCAGTATACCTTAATACTCTGTATCCAAGGAGAGCCTCTGCAGGACATTGAAAAGAATAAGCTCATTTGTATCCATTTTTATCATTTAACCTTTACAAACAGAAAGTCCTGTGTTTACATTTGACCTCATGTTAATAAGCTATAAAACCTGAGCTTATGTGTGTACCTCTATGCAGACTGGACCCATCCCCTTGCAGTATCTGGTCAAACCCACTCGGAAGCGCAGGAGGCCGTCCCAGTCTGCCGCCCAGGGCCACTCTGACGGCGTAAACACCAGCCCAACGTCAGAGAGCGACTCCCAGAGCGACAAAGTCCACAGTCCCGCTGCAGCCCAGCCGCCCCGAGCCTCGTCGCAATCCAGCCCTGCATCCCACGACCTCTCCCCTGCTATCCAAAGCTCCAATGGTACCACTGTGCCCAACAACACTCAGCGACACACACTCGCCTCCAAACAGGGCGCCAACGCTCGTAAGGTGACTGTCAACGGCACAAGCTCTGGGGCTGGCAAGGAGGAGGCGAGGGGAGCTGACAAAAGTGGGATGCCTCCGACAACCTAACGAGTATACAGGGCAATGGGGAGGACAGTGTTTGAATTGCTCCCTTCTGTCTTTCTACAGAGCAAAAAGACGAGCTCAAGCCATCTTCCTACTGATCAAACAGGAGGCAGATTACTATTATCATCTTTCAGCAGGAAGGACTGAAAAGTGCAGCCAAATAGACACTTGTATGTATGTGTGTGTGTGTGTGCGTGTTTGAGTGTGTGTGTTTGTTTATGTGTGTTAGACTAGAACAGTGCACACATACAAACTGTACAGTGTGTATCAAATGTGAGCATGTGTGCATACATATGTATAAACTTATCTTTTATACAAGATATTGTAATCGTTTTGTATTGTATATGCAGTGGGTCTGTTTCATTTCTATAGTTCCATCAGCATTCATTTGGCTCCATAAAACTTGAGACAAAATGCTGAAAGGCATTGCAGTGTGCTTCACTGCAGGAGTTGGATGTAAAGAAAAAAAGCTAATCTTTGCCTTTGAACAGTCATATTAATAACTGCTGTATAAGTGTCCAATATAAGCAAACTGCTCATCAGGTAACACAGGTACATTACATTTAACTGTCGATGCACTTTGTTAAGGTCAAATCACACAGTCCAAACCCACAAGTATTGTCCAGCAGGAGAAGCATTTATATTTACAGAAGCACTACCATGCTAGCAAGCAGATGTTTGTCAGCAGACCATGTTCTTTCTCTCATGGCAGTCAAAGAACTCAAAAGGGATTTTGAATATTTGGCCATGTATGTTGTAGTTCCATTAATTTCAACATTCCTTTTGTTTCTTTTCAACAAACAAGACTTTTTTATCAGCCATATGTGCATGTTTTAGGTCAATAAAATGTTTACTTACTAGGTTTTTCTGACCTGAGTGTCCTGTTTGTGATTCCCTGAACTTGGCAGGTTATGAAGTTGTGCATGTAGCAAAAGAGGGTGAAAACCACAAAAGTCTGCTCAACATGCAAATCACTTCAGCATTCTGTGCTAAACAAAATGTAAAAGACATAAATCAGGCAGGTCTGTATGGATAAAAACTCAATTTTAGTCAGTTAAACAATTATGGGTACATTATGAGATGTCACGAGTTTTTTTTCTTTGCAGCTAACAGTAAAACCACCTTGCAAAGTGGGTGTCAGTAGAAGCTTGTGTGAAGCTGCCTGGCGGATGATGCATGTAGTTGAAATGTCTCTCCAGATTCTATCCAGGGATCCATGTGGTACAGAGCCAGCCCTGGCTTACATGATGAACTTTATTTAACTATACAAAGCCCTGTTTATCAATTAAGTCCATATACAGTTTTAAAGGGCATCACCAGTTTGCTCAGTTTTACAGGTTCATTTTTATTTGATCATTGGATAGTATCTTGAAACAGCGATGACAGCCTAAATGACAGCTCAGTGTCCATGCTTTTCATTACTTCATTTAAATAAGAACAAAAACATCTAATAAAAATAAAAGCACAAAATACCCTGCAGAGTTTTATAGAAGAAGAAGAGGCTTACTCTACGGCTCTGACAGATTGCTTTTTTTATTCACAAAGTTAACTATCGCACCCTTACACTGACTGTATGGGATGAAATTATTCATTGTGTTATGTTATAAAGACAATTCACAGTGTAAATCTATTGCACAGACAATTTTTCTCCAGTAAAACATTTCTCTAGATGTTGAGAGTCTTATTCAAAATGCCATACTGAACACTTTCTATGGATTTCCAGTGTTCTTTTTGTGCATTTACACACACAATGGCCTAATAAAATCAGAAAACATTTTTACTAGCTCAGCAGTAAAGTGCGGCACAATAATCTGCACTGGTACACACAGTTCAGATGGTATGTCATCATATCACCCAACCCTGTTGTTAATGAAACCCTGTCCCTCCCAGTTTAAAGACAGAAAGCTTTCCATTGTCACTATTGTCTCTGTCAAGCAGTGAGATAAATAATTTCAGGACAAAAGATTTAAAACATTGTCATGGGAGACCAGGTAATATGCAGCTTTCATCAAGTTCACTGACGTATAAGCTTGGGATGCAGCACCAACATGAATGGCTGGTTCAAGAACTGCTCTCACTTTTCAAGAATTCTGTATGTGCATGCAGTGGGGCAGAAACGATGAAGTCCTGCTTGTGCGTGCCATCACAGTAAGGTGGGTTACGTGTGTGCTTGCAACCACACAACCACACTGTAGCATCTTTTTCTGGGACAAAGCGTAGCGAGAACAGGCCTTGGGCTTTAGTCTTGTGGGCTCCGTCACAGAAAGGCTAAAAAAAAAGAAGATATGATCAGGTAATATACAAGATGTGTACTTAGGACTAGAGTGATACAAGCTAACATTGAAAGTGTTTTTTACCTGTTTCTTGCTGTGTCCACAGGTGCACCATGAATAACGTTTTCCACCAACCAGCTCAACTTTGTAAGGCTTCTTAGAGGGGATTACAGGCTCTGATGGAAGCGTGGAACAATGGCCCTTTTGCCAGAGGTAAATAAGAGTGTATTTTTTTATAAGGGTGTAAAATTAGCAATACTCTAAGTCACAAATACTCTGCTGAAGCTGCAAGCATTGTCAAAGTTAGATTAAAATATACTGAGCTATCAAAGATACACTATGTGAATAATAGTCAGGGTTTAGTTCTTGTTATTAGTATTTCAAGCCCCTTCACTCATGCAAACATATGTGCATACAAACATACATACTTACATACATACATGGGTACACCTTTGCAGGTGTTCCCACTTTTTTTCTGATAAGACCTCAAAACTATGTGGGCATAGGTTCACTTTCTTTCATCTTCTTGACACAGCTGTCAGTTTTGTTTCTACTTTTCTAAGTTTCTACATGAGAAACCTTTGATTTATAAGATTCTTTTGGTTCTGAATTTGGTAACAGTCAATGTGAGTAAAAAAAAATAAAAAGTGCAGCTCAACTAAACTGGATGCATGAACTTGTTTTTTTCTTTTGGCCTATTCTTAACAATAAAGATAAGTTTATATATACTGAATGTTTAACACTCAAAAGCAATTATCTTAGCCCAGGTGTTTCAAACTAACATGGGCGAAGGGAATAAAGCCCGAACAGTCCTAATCAAAGGTTTAACAAGAATGTGATTAATACAGCTGTGCCTGTGCCTTGATGTTACACAGAAAAAAATGTATATTTTTTTTATATGTGCCTTTTATAGACTGCTGTTTTGTGGCTATCAGGTATCAGCTATCAGTTTTATGTGCAAATAAGCTACTCGTTCAGAAAGCGTGCATGAGAGAATTTAAAGCAGAGCGTTTCTATCCGAAATGTCGATGTATAAGTCTACTATTATGCATTAGAAGTAACGTTACCAGTTAACCTCAAAACTGTCTGAAGTTTATAACACTGTCCAAATACTACTTAATCGACCAACAAGTAACGTTAGGGAGAGAGAAAAAAGCAATACGAGAAGTGATTTAACAACCCAGCTGAAGTTCAGTCGTACTGGCACTAATTAATTTGTTAGAGTGTAATTTAAGGACTTTGTTTACCTTGGAAACTGCCACAGCTGTTATCAAAGGATGTCTCAAGGTTGAAGTGATCCATTTACGGTCTAATCTGGCCATCAACGCGTTCATATTTCCAATGACAACTTTTCAACCTTTGCTAACAGTTAGCTGGTGCTCAGGTCGCGCGCAGGTGAACACAACAATGAACAGTGACGAAGTTCAAGTGACGTCTATCAGTTACAGAGATTACATTTATAAAATATAAAGGATCGGTCGTACAGAGGAAGAATAAGACATACCCTACGAAACAGTGTAATAATAGTATAATATTGCACTACCCCAGAACTGACCAGATTACACAAATCACTTCCTGTAAAGTCACGTGTTAGAAGCTAGCCCAATCAGGAATCAGGTGGCGAATGTCGGCTGAGGTGATTTGTTGTGATGTACAACATCCAAACAATGAATCAATTACTGCATGATAATTCAGTATGGACCATAAAGAAGTTACGCTAAGTAGTTATATTTAAGAGCCACTGTCATTTTTTAGTGTGCAGTGTACAGAAGCAAGACGAATTAAGACATTATTAAAATACAGGTGAATTAAAATGGTAAAAAAAAAAAAAATAGACAAATAGAATCTGATTATGTAGAGAATCAGTGGGACGTATGAATCAATCAGAATCACAAAAAATATAACAGTCAACTGTCTCCACTCTGGTGCCCACAAAAACTGATTGGGCACAAGCTGTCACTTATTATATCTACTATGTATGTGTTTGACATGACACAAATGTGTTTTTAAAGCATTTATTGGTTTTGCAGTTGCCAATAAACACAAGTTACAAATACATGTATACTCACAAGATACATTTCCCAGCAAAGCCAAAGTGCAACAACTGTATTTTTTTTTATGTCAAATAAAGTAAGATTTATGAATCTGCATATCACTAATAACTTAAAGTGACAGGGAACCTGTTTTCGAAAAATTGTCAGTCTTTAACATGACCTCTCTTGCGTTAAATCTGTTCTTAGTACAAGGACAGAGACAACAACCTCTACATAGTATGAATTCACCCTCGTGTCAGAATAATATCTATATAATTTCCAACTTTATTTATATGTTTTTTGACTCTTGCAGTCAGGGACCATTAAACAGTTCCCAGACCTTACAGTTGAACTGTATTGCATCTTCAGGCTTATCACCCAAACATAACATTGGTAAAGGTGAATGAAGGATGGTGTGTCAGGTTTTTATTTTGTTTAAATCAAATACACACACAGTTTTTTGTATTATAGCTATTGCTCCCTGGACCCCTGTGGACACATCTCGAATGCCAGTCATTTAAAGATGCCTTTCACCGACTTTACTAAATCCCTGAAGATGACTTTAAAGTGTGAGCCATCACAATAAGGGGCATTTTTGGTTTCCTTACAGGCACATAGCATAACCGTCCTGTCTCGCTCAGGAGTGAAGCGAAGAGGAGAGATGCTCGGAGCTTTTGTCCTATGAGCTCCATCACAGAAAGGCTGGGGGAAAGAGAAAAGAAGTGAGGACACGGACTCAGAAAACATTTTCTGTTTTCATACAGTTTTTTTTTTCTATTCATTGCCAAAATTTGGGTCTGCTATTTTGAAGCCAGTTTAGCATACAGGATTATGACTTGATTAAAGAAGGCCATAAAATCAATTATTTGAAATAAATTGGACAGTGTAGGAACTCCTCTTTGAAAAAAAATATCTTTATCTCTATTTGTATCATGCAACATCAGAACCCCCCTCCAGAGATTTTAGTATATATTTTGATTTTGTAAATGCCTGTAATGCACTTGTGTTATGGATAAATGGCTACAGTTTGTCTTACTTATGCATCAGTCTGTACACCAACATTAGGAAAAGAACAGTCCTGACCCATGTTGAGAAAAATATGTGAACATTGGTCTTTTAAATCTGATCATGTTACACTCCTTTTTAACAGCAGAAATGCTGACATATAACAAGAAAGCACAACGGTAATTAACAATGTTACGGCTCAACTAATTTTTTCTTTTTGTTTGCTTTTTAGATAATCCACTTGCCCCTTTGCAGTTGGTCTGCATCTTAACTACATTGTGGAGTGCAGCTTTCCAACAAGTGGGAAAGTAAACTAGGCTGGGACAGCAGAAAATGAGTCGTGATTCACATACTGACTCACCTGTTTCTTACTATGTCCACAGGCACACCACGCGTATCGTTTCCCAGCAGACACCTTCACTCTGTAGGGTAGCCGGGCTGCAGCCACGGCCTCTGTGGACTGCAAGCGGCAGTGAACCTGCAGACAAAATAAACCAACATATGTAGCACAGGACATCGGGGTAAGAGCTACAAATAGCATCAGGGGCTTAATTTATTATTTTTTCTTGGATTTAAACTTAGATTTACTTTATATATTTAGATTTAAACCTGAGCTTAGTCTAAGATAATTTCCAACAGTGTGCTTGAGTGTGATTCATAAAAGATGCAGGTACAGATCTTTATCTGTATCTAAGTATCTTTATGTATTTATATCTTTATACAGATAAAGATACAGCTTGAGATTGTGTTGACACTCCAGTGATGATTTTGAGCAAAAAAGACTGCACCAAAGAGGCTGATGTTGAGAAAAAATTGTTTAACCATGAACTATGTGGAACTATAAGTGGAAAAAAGAACAGTTATGTAGAACCACAGCAGTCCACTGCTAATTCATCATACCTTTAACTGATAATTCCTATCGCATTGTTCATTAAGCCCAAGCAAAGTTCACCACATGCTTGGACTTGTGTGCCAACAATACCAGCAAAACAAACACTTACGTCGAGTCTATACCTTTCTCAGAGATAAGACCTATTCCACGTCACATAAAGATTTTACAGAAACTTCAAATGTGTGCTTTTCTGCTTGAGTCATAGATCCAAATGGATCACAAATCATTTTACATTTAAGGCCCCAGGAATAAAATGTGCACATAAGTATTTACAAATATCAGAATACACAATTCATAGACAGCAAAAAGCTCAAAATTTAACCAGCAGGCTAATGATTCACCAATACGGAAGATAAATAAATTTAGAAAAAGACAAAAAGCAAAAATCAAAAAACACCCCACTGCGTTTTCAACTTCACTCTAGCTAATTATAATCTCATGAATTTGCAAAAGTTTACCTTAAAATGAAGTGACTAGGCTTAGTAGCTGTTTTACAGCATTTGAAGGTTTGTTCTCAAACATCAGTGCTAAAGGTGAATGAAGGAGGGAGTGTCAGGTTTTGTGTTTGCATAGAGAAGAAAAAGAAACAAACTCCGTGCCAGCCCATTGTAAGTTTCTTGTAATGACACAACGGACGGATACACAAATTTTGCCACGCATCAGTCAGTTTAACAGGATAACAGCAAAATGACCAACAAAAAAGATTTGATGTTAGTTGGTAGGTTAAACGGTGTTGAACGCTCACCATCAGAAAGGACACTGGCAGAACCGGTGGAGGTCGCCGTAGCGTCTGCGTGAATCCCATTGACTGTATAAATCCTCCCCGCAATGCAACCAGTAAGCTGCTGCTGTTCATTTTGTCGCTGAGTTCAGTCGACGAAGTGAGGATAGAGTTATTTCTTCACTCGGGAGAAAAACCTTTGTCTGCCAGCTGCTTCAGGAAACTTAAAACGACCCCAAGAAAAGTTACAAATGGCCTCTATCGCAGACGGTCAAAGTGATTGGTTGATTACTGTAAACAGCACGCGCGCTGACGCCACTCCTTCATAATTTCACCTCTCCTCCTCTTCCTCTTCGGTGACTCCGTGCTTCATTTATATGGAGGACCGCAGGTGCCACGGAAATAGCAATCAAGCATAAGTAAATGTACATAAATAAATGTATTTGCAAATATTGTTTAATATAAAAATGACTTACAAATAAATTCATTATTTTATATTGTAATGAGCGATACAAAAATTCTAATAAAAGAGACAAAAAAGAATTGTTAAACCACAAAAACCTAAATGTCTCAAATAATGAACAGATTTTAGAAAAACAACAAAAAATGAAAATAGGTAGGCTACTTTATTTAAAAATACATCAATAAAAAACACACAAAATTTAAAAAAAGAAATGCAGTTTAAACTGTAATTTTAAATATTTTAATCCAGTTATTCAATCCTCATTTTAAAACTGCGTTTTCAAATGGGCTTTTTAAATTCTGTAATTTATATCTGATCTATTAAAGTTTTTAAAATTATGTTCCTATTGACTGTTTTTATAGCCTAAATCTGTTTCTAATTTGAACTATTTGTTGATGGATTTTTTATGTTTATAAACATATTTTTTATACCTTTTTTAATTATTCATTACAATGTCTAAGAATGAATTACTTTATAATTTAGCTTTTGTATTTATGAATTCTAAAATTAATTTTTAATGTGCACATACATTTACAATTCACATACTATTTATGCCCAGAATACATGATTACTTTTTCTGGGACACTGCGGTCCTCCATATATAGCATATACATCAGCCTTCATATGAAGGTAACATTCGCTGTGCTAAGCCTAGAGACCAGAGCACTTCCTAAAAAGGCAGTATGTGAAGTGTGTATGAGTCATATTCTATACAGGCCTATGTATACGTTAGAAGATGAGAACTACTTATTGCAAAAAACATCACAAAAACAGCCGGTTTTCAGCATTGTGACCATGTGACTTGCAGCTAATAGTCTACCAGAAGATTTCCGGAAAAAGATATTTAACTTAAGAATTGGGAGAATTTAAAATGCAAAATCACAACATTTGCAGATATATGATTTCACTGGTCTGGAATGAAAAATTGCAATCAGAAAAAAGGAATTGGTAACAAAATTTGTCAGTTGTTATGGAGTAAAAGCATATATGTTTAGATGTACAGTACCTGTGTAAATGTACATATTCCACCACTGGTTGTGGCAAAAACATTATTAACTGTTAATAAATGATTTACTTAATAATGAATCAATTAAGAGGCCATCCTTAAGAACACATTTTGTTTCATGCAGTTATCGGCTATCAATCCAGCAATTAAACTGTTAACAAAAGGAACCTTATTTGAAAGTTGTACTAAAAAAGGTTAACACCAGCTAAAAGGATTTTTCATAACCAGACAACCCAAACACGATTTTTCTGTACTTAACACTGGTAATGATTTGTTAACCATTATTAGGTTTGTTTACATTTTTTACAATCAAGGGGTTGTTAAAAGATGTTACCAAAAAATGTGTTAACTCTCTGTTCCTACTTAAAGTCTACAACTGTATGAAATGATCTCAATGTTTTTGACTCACTGTGATGATATACAGTGCCTGTACACAATATAGCTGCAATAAACTCTTAATACTGAGTTTGGAAGTATGGTGTTATATGATCATGATAGTTACTGTGAGTGAAGTTAAATCTATTTCCACTGAACTGAGACCAGACCAGGTCAAAGCCAAAAGTAATGAATTCATTCTCACATTCCTCTCTCTCTCTTTATGTCCATAGACCTCTGACACAGAAGTCATTCAACACCCAAAAGAAAATATCACAACTCAGTAAAATACATTTATTGACAAAAAAAGTTTCTTAATTTGTCCTTTTAATTTTACACGCAAAAATATCAAAATACTTTACAGGGCATTTAATCTGAATATTGTCAAATTCGTTTCAATCAATTCTCTCAAACAATTACACTGTACAATGACAACATGCTTGTCCTTTTTAAAATTCAGTGCTCATTTCATTTAATTTCTTTTTCAGGGAACAATGCATTTAAAATTATGCATAGTTTTTACTTGGTATTCAGCATAACATTTGAGAGACGTCACTGCATTTCATGCAATTCATTTCCCAATAGGTAACTTGCTCTCCATCAACCCTCAACCAGAGCCAGGTGCTTAAATGTTGTAATACATAAAAGATACACAGTACGACATTCAGAACATGGATTACCTTGGTTACCCAAACTTCAATGCTTAAAAAGAATGAATGTGTTTTTACACAAACATATTAAAGTATACAACTTGTATTCCAACAAAATTTAAAAGGTACTAAAAAACGATTTACAATTGGGCAAAAAGGCGCCCCAGTGCAACATGAGAAAGAAACCGCTTCAGAAATCCCTCACACTCTTCAGTCAATCTCTTGGACATGGGTGTGTGTCTGGACTTACATCATAAACTTTAGACAAACTTGGTTAATTGCAGACCTCCACATGAAGTCATGTCAATGCGTTGGCTCATGTCTTTATCAACATTCTCCTTCTGTCATTGCTACAGTATTTATCACTGATTAGTGAGCTGTTTGAAGTTGCTTTCTGATGTCTACATTAGCTGCTAATAAAACAACCTATCCCTCAAGATATCACATGTATGGGAGATAATGTTCAAGAAAAGAAATGAGAAGATATATTAAAAAGGCCTATGATGATAATATTAAAGAACACAGGAGTAAGACAACAAAAAATCACTTTGTGAGTGGCCTTTTTTTTCAGTAAAACTGAGTTAAACAGAGGCATCATATGATTAAGTGGAGTGACAGAAGAGAGAAGCTTATCAAAGTCTCTACGTTGGCTTGAGTCATGACTGTGGACTCCAACAAGCCTGCAGTAAAGGTCAACACTAACAACCTTAGCAAATCACCGGCTGCTCTGCTGATAACGGCTACACTGTGCATCACACAAACTGCTGTGACAGCACCTTAATAGCAGTTTACATCATGGCCATCCCCAGCCATCTTCTATGACACTATTGTGCAGGCATAACTGTAAGATTCTCACTAAGTCCCCGTTTCTCTGCTCTCTGAAGCACAAACAACTAAAGAACATTGCATCTGAACACAAAAATTACAATAGAAAAAATTTGACACTTCAGTTACCACTATACGGTTATTCACACATTTCAACTTTTGAAATCTTCAGTCAGCTATCAAAAGTATAAATGGGTTTAGGAAGAGTGCTTTCACTTTACTAATATACCCCTCCATGTACCCAGGATAAAAAAACACTATCAAAGAAAGACGACAGGAGAGTAAGCCTTTGGGCTCATGGTTTTCTCTGTAAATCTAACATCATTAAGGCATTATCTATCCAGTATTGCTAAAAGAACAGCTAGTTGTTGAACATGAAAAGAACATCTATGTATGAAAGTAACACAAAAAAAAGACACTTCGGGAGGAGGAGCAGGAGGAGTGCAAAATACATAAATCAAAAACCTGTCAGTCCCTAGTGGCCTAGTAAGTACCAAGCATCCTTTAACAGGTACTGTGTCGATGGCTAATTTGCTCTGTTAGCTTCTAACATGCAAAGTGCACACTTGTTTAGGAAAAAGAAATAAATTCTTACTTACAAATTCCAAATGTTTGGTTTCGTCTGCTTAATCTCGATAGCAACTGGAAGGATATAGAAGGTCTTTAGAAAGTCTTTAGAACCTCTTGTGGTGGTTTTGAGTAAAATCTGGTGCTCAACGCTCACGTTGTTGCCAGTCTCTAGTGGATCATGGCGCCATTGTGGACACGTGGGTTCTGTGCCATGTTTACATTTAAATGAGATAATATCTTAACACCAAGTTTTTTGGTGGGCATTTATATCCAGTGAAGGCTATTGCGGTAATGAGTCAGCACAAAATTTCAATAATGGTGGCAGAAAAGACCTGAGGTCATAACTAGCTTAAACTTGAAATGCCACTAACCACATATCGAAAATGACAGTATATTTATCCTTTACATATAAGTGCATGTGAAAAGATTAAACATAAAGTTCTGGAGAAAATTTTAGAGGGGTGAAACTCAAAGGGAAGACAACATATTGAGGAAGACAGTTGAGGTTGCAAGAAGTGGCAGAAGTGTGTGATTCTCACTGACTGAATGGAAACTGGTTCAAGTCATTGACAGAAATCATGAATGGTCAGTGCTTGAGAAGCCAGAGAAGAAACACTCTGACATGGAGTTCACACTTTAACCCAAAAGCTTACACAGCATTTGCAGGGACGAGCAGGAACTCTGGCTCTGCCTTCATAAGCAGCCCCATTGGTCTAGCTAACAAATTAGTGCAATTTAAGAAGAGACCATTATATTCATGCTCTCTGAAAGCTGCCTACACAAAAACCTATGAGAAGAACCTCTGATATAAAGAATTCCAAAACCACGAAAAACATCACCTTGACGTTTAAGTTCATCCTGTTATACATTCATAAAAGAGGGTGTAAGATAAAGATGAGAGAAGAAAAGATGTTCCACAAGTCACACAAGTTGACCACAGTTCTTTGGGTGGGCTGTGATGGTTGATATCCTCATGTGAGCTGCTCCTCTGTTTAAGAAATATCACCCATTCTTGTCTCCACCCTTCTCTCCTGTAGCCTGAAAGCAAAATTGCACAATGTTCTTGCATTTCTTAAACTGAAAACGTTACGTCATCAATTGCAATGATAAAACCTGCAGTGCTGCTCACCCCAGGCTTATGAAGTGTGTTGTCTTGTAGGCCAAAGAGGCTGCCACCCTGACCGCTCTGCAAAGGTGAGGCTGTGGCTGAGGACAGCAGGCTGGGTGACTGAGATATTATTGGTGAGTTTGGGGTGGAGGTGAGCGCTCCCGTCAGCGTGAGGCGCTGCAGTTCTCTCTGTCTTTGCTGCTGTAGCATCTGGCACACCACCACTTGCTGCTCCTGGTGAAAGGGAAAGAAGAGATCTTTAAATTGTTTTTTTCATCCCACTCTATGATTAATACATTGGTAACTGGAGGTTAAATCACAAATACTTTTAATGACTAAAAGGCAGCTTTTTCAGTGTTTTTCCTTAATGTGATACATGTTTGTAAGAGACGTATAATAACAACGCTGCTCTGAAAACAGCTTGACAAGTTTAAATTATGCAGATCATCCATGTTGTGCCCTTTTTCATCTGCTATAAAGCTTATTTGGGCTCACTGGTGTCTTGAACATAACATAACACATTCACAAATAAGCCCAAAATCCCCACAGTAACTGAGGAAATAAACTGATCAGCTGTACATGTACTACTTGTCAACACTACCTGATTGGTTCCTGACTTTTGCCAGTTTGCAAGTCAAATAGGAACGCTCATGTTTGCTGATTTCCTGTTGTTGAACAGGAGTCACACAGTGGCTCATAACTTCTGTCTCAAATTACTCAAATGCAGCTGCATATTTTTATCAGCATATTCATCTTAAAAGCAATTAAGTGTCAGTGCCATTAATTAATATTTTACAGTTTTCTCTTGTGAACATCTAGTTAATAGTCTAGCTTTACATTTCTTTGACAATATTTGACTGTAAATGACTTGTCTACCACTCATGGGACACTAATGGTATTAAGTATCTTAAAGCAAGATAAAATAAGGTCACTGTAGAATGAACAAATTACACTCAATAATGAAAACTTCTGGACTGGAAACAGAGTAACCCCTAACCTGGTTCTGTATAAACCTCTAAAGGTCCCTAATTAATACAATTTATCATGATTCCTTAATCTATACTGACAATCTGGAAACACTTAGGGGCTGGATGCAGTAACTTTCTAAAGTCTCCAGTGGTTGACTGGCAGCCCAGCAGTGACCCAGGACTCCAGAAGTAAAAAGCCAATAAGGGAATATGACAAAGTGTTGTATTCCCATAACTAAATAAATTTTTTTTCTTACACCTGAGAAGATGGAAAAGTTTTACAGTGAGGGTGAATCTGCAAGGAAAGAGACTATTTCTGCTCTGAATTAAAAAATTTGATGGATATTTATGGTATCTTACAGTTTGGTGATTTATGTGATCTTAATAGATAGTTTGTATATCAAACATGGCCAGAGAGTTGTAGATAACATTTTTTTGTTCACATTCCAAATTACGAACATACCAAACAGAGAAATAGTGGAGATCACGTAAGAAAATGCACACTGTGAAACTACAGGCCAGAATAAGCGCTTGGATGAGTGTCATTACTGGAGTGAAGTTCTGTGAGGTGAGAAACTGCTGGAGCTGCTGCTGTTGCTGCTGGAGCTGCTGCTGTTGCTGCTGCTGCTGCTGCTCGAGAAGAATCTGCTTCTGCTGCTCAGACAGGAGAGAAGACCTGAAACAAGCAACAACACATGGTCACATTATGGCTCACACAATATGCAAACACTCAGGCTGATCAGTTCAAATTTAGAGACCTATTGCTGCTTTAACATGGTGTTAACACCTTTATCACAAAAACATGTTTTACAGTGGATTTCCTCCTCAGCTAATCTAAGACAGACTGGATACATACGGGCTCACGCTCTTAGGAAGCTGGAATCCCTGTGCCAGTGCCTGGGGGTTAAGAGGTGGAGGCTGGGGGCGCAGAGCAGGGAGTGTAGACTGAGGGGTGTTCTGCACAGGAGACTGGATCACGCCATTCAGACTGCCCAGCACACCATTCATATTGAGCTGAGGACTTCCTGCCAGGGATGCCATGAGCCCACCCACCACTGGCAAAGAGGAGCTCCCGGCCTGACTGATGGTCCCCAGACCATCACTCAAACCCCGACCCAGGCCATTCAGCAGGGGCTGGCTGAAGGAGGCGGGACTCTGCTGAGGAGGAGGGGTGCTCTGGAAGGAGAGGGAGGAGCTACTGCGGGACGGACTACCAGAGTGCAGCTCCTGGAACAAAGACACGAAAAATTATTTGAGCTATTTACCTCCAGTCTTGGTCTCAGTTTAAAGCAAAACAAATATTTGTGCAAAAGGCACATTGTCAGCATAATGTATATATCCGCGAGGATGGCTTATAGACTTATGGCAACCCTTCAGGTGTTGACGTATTATGATGATTGACATCTTGTTTGCTACTAGACTGGGAAAAATTTGAATCATACACTTCTAGACAATGAACATATTATGGACTTATGGTGTAACTCAGACCGTGTAGTTAAAGAGTTGCCTTGCTAAAGTTGTTCTGTAAAAAGGGTAGGCAAAATAAGCATGAGCTTCAGCCTACACTGTTTCGATTAGCTTTATCCATCATATGATTCTAAAATCTATTATGTATTTGTTGTGGGTGGATTTTAAATGCTAATCGAATAAATTAAAAAC
>JAQMCX010000044.1:1576949-1623013 GCA_029814765.1 Acanthurus leucopareius | reverse complement strand
TCTATCTATCTATCTATCTATCTATCTATCTATCTATCTATCTATCTATCTATCTATCTATCTATCTATCTTATATAGCTATCTAATACAGGTATAAACATCCTGAAAGTTCATTAGAAATAAATAACATAAGTACATCTCAAGAGATTCTGTAATGTTAAAAAGATTTACAAATTGTAAAGACTGTTGGTGAAATTAAAAAGACAGAACTGAACATAGTTCATTGAAAAACACCTATAAAACAGTATTACTGGCAACTGCTAACCTAACCTCTGAGTTACCATCCTGCATGGACCCCCCCCCCCCAAAAAAAAACAACGCAGTCAAACACCTCATAAATGACACATAATGAAGCTGTTGGCCTTTTGAGACTTGCAGAACCAGTGAGCCACTCACCAACTGCTTAAGTACATTGTTTTTACAGTCAGTCATCTCATTAAGGCCATTTACTTGAAACTGACCAGACAAAGTTTTTCTTTCAAAATACTCAGCGAGCATCGAAAGGGGTTGGCTTTAAAACAGCAAGGCCACTGATATCTTGACCAAATTCTTATCATTTATTGAGATGGAATAAGAAAATCTGGGTGACATGCAACTAACAACACACAGTGTAGCACCCACCTGAGCGCTGCCCGGCCTTGTAAGGCCTGCCTGCTGCCACTGGCCTGCCTATGGCAACCAGCAACCAGCTGAAAGAAAAAAGCCAAAAGAAAGCACATTCACAAAGGCATTACAATACATGCTGCGTTTCCATGGCAAAATGGAGGCAAAGGAACACAGGAAAAAAAAAAGAAAAGAGCCGTCGACCAATAAAACCCATGATTCAAAACCTTAAAGGGTGGGTGTAGGTAATATCTGCACACACAGGCAAACAAGAACAAAGCACCATGCTGATTTAAAGACTCTTTCATGATCACAGACACACACATGTATGATAAACTATTCCAGCTTGCAGCGTTGTTAAAAGTTATCCTGCAATCCCACTGGTGGGAGGCTTTTTAGTGCGGGTGGGGGCAGGGCAGCAGTGTGTGTGTGTGTGTGTGTGTGCGTGTGTGCGTGAGTGTGTCCGTGCGTTTGGTGGGGTGTTACACTGTCCATTTGCCTTTTATAGCTGCTCACTTCAAAAAAGAAAGAGAAAAGAGAAACAGGCTGACATAATGGGGGGGTGGGGGGGGGTCCAAGAGCAGAGACTGGACAGACCAGGGGACACACACTTACACAAACACAAACTGAGACCCTGCTGAAGGAGCTGGCACTAGGTCATTTTGTTGTTTGAACAATGTTTTAACTCCAGAGGCACATACATATGTGTGTGTTTGTGTGTGTGTGTGTGTGGGTTGGGCATTTGGGGTTAGTTAAAGTGGAACAGCTCTGATATGTTTCCTGTTTTTTTCATTTAAAGACTCAAATGTTTTATCAGTGCAAATCAATTTATGAGAGTGATTGTCACATGACACTAGTCAGACATTTGTGCCTGAAAAAAACAAAACAAAAAACAGAGTGGGACAATGAAGCAAGAAAACTGAGTGTATTCTGTGTGTGAACAAGTGAGAGGACTGTTTTTTCTCTCCATGCACTCAGGATTGAGAGGGGACAAGTGAGGGAGCGTATATATAAGCCTGTGTGTGTGAATCAGAGAGAGCTCGAGAGAGAGACAGAGGGAGACAGAGGGAGAGAGCTTTAGTCTGGCTTTTCTCTGCTCTGCCTTTCAGCTCCTCTCTCACTGTAGAAAGAGGCGTGTCCATGGACCAGTATAAAGTCCAAGGAGAGCCACTCGTGTTGAGCCTTTCTCAGGAACGAGTCCTTTGCACTGCACACCAGCAAGAGGAGGAAACTGCAGTTGTTACTCAAACAGTGCTTTTTTAATGACCTGCTTTGCATTTGGACACTTGTAGACCAGATTTTTTTTGGTGCTTCATTTGGAGAGCAACCGAGCTTCTGGATTCAAACTGGAGAAGAGAGCAAGACTCACCTGAACAGAGTGGTGGATATCCTTCCTGTAACTGTTCATTTCAACATTACAAAAAACTAGTTCTTATCACCACTGCATTCGGCCATCGAGCAGATCCTGACTGAGCTCCAATTTCTGCACTGTGAAATTGAATCAAAGGAACGGAGAGGCAACACAGCAGCGGCATTGTGTCCCTGCAATTGAAACACTAACCAGCTCAAAATATCAAAGACTATCCTGAACAAAGTGTTCCTCTCAAACCTCTCTTGTTGATCTAAAATCTGTTGTTGTAGTGGGAAATAATCAAAAGCTGCACAGCACTCATAGCAGAGAGAGGAATCAAAAGGGGACCATACAGAAGGCCAAAGGATTGTGTGCAGGTGCCGGGGCTGCCATGGTGCGTGGAGGTGGCGTGGCAGTTGCTCCGTCCTGCTGGGGCTTTTGGGTGTTTGGTGCCCTGTCACTGGTGGCGCTGTGCTTGTCAGACCAGGCCATACGCTGTCCGGTGTGCTCCGAGGAGAGGCTTGCAAGCTGCCGTCTGCCAGAGGGCTGCGAGGAGACAGTACGGGAGCCCGGCTGCGGCTGCTGTCCCACCTGCGCCCTGCCTAAAGGGGCCCACTGTGGCGTCTACTCTCCCCGATGTGGAACAGGCCTGCGTTGCTATCCGCCGCGTGGCGTGGAGAGGCCACTTCACTCACTGATGCATGGCCAGGGGGTGTGCACCGATGAGAGAGAGGTGGAGGAGAACTCAGGTGAGAGTGAAGGAAGTGGTCTGATCCTGTGTGTAAACTGATGACATACAGCTGTCTTAACAACAGGGACTTTTTCCTTTTTATTGTCAATTGAAATTAAGCTCACAGCATCAATGAAATTAAACCACATCTGAGATCATTGCAAATGTGCATGTAAAGATGCTCTCATAGTACAAAGTGTGTTTCAACTGTCTGCCACAGCTGACCAGGTCCCTCCAAACCTGGACTGGCATCTCCGTGTCCCTCCTGCTCAGTGGACCCGGGGCCAAGTAGACCAGAATACTTTCTGTCTCTACTCCCTGGGTCTTACCTGGGCCAGGAAGGTCATAGTGGGGGTGGGGGGGTATGACAATGTGCTGCTTGTTTACCCTAATCTCAGCTAAGCCCCGAACCAGAGCGTGCACACACCGGCTCCTCACGCATGGCCTGATGGGAGAGCACACACAGTCCCTTTGCTGTCTTGTAGCTGCTTGCAATGAAAGGGGCCCTGCAGAGCAGGATTCAGAAAGGAGAGTGCTGTGGTGATAGCTGGAGTGGGCGTGTGTACATCTGAGTGTGTGCAAGGAGCTCGGGCTGTATTTGTCTACTGCATGTGTCTGCACTCTGAATGACTGTGAGGTGCGATAGATAATTCCCTATTTTATACATTTGGTTAATGCAGATAGTGACACAAAAAATTCACTTTTCCAGCAACCCTTTAGTGTACAGTTACCTCATAATGATGTTAAACTGTGATCCTGCAGGTAGTTGTGTAGTGCAGGCAGTGAAATGCATTGTGGTGGTACTGAGAATGTGAGTCTGTGTGCCTGTGAGTGTGTGTGTGTGTGTGTGTGTGTGTGTAGAAGTGAATATGTGTGTGTTTGTAATGGGAGGAGGTAATAAAAGCTGCTGTATAAAATGACTATAATGGAGTGCGGCCAGTCTGGGGCTATTAGACCTCTCTGCAATCAGTAATTCACTTGGTGCTCTTTCATGGATGCCTCCTCCTCTTGCTGCTGCAGATGTATAACTCTCTTTCTACTGTCAATGTCTCTATCATAGCCTTCTGAGCTGCCTTCTTGTCCTCCTTTCTGCTGTTGCATTCCTTTTGCAAAGAAGAAAGTCTGTTTCCACTTTCACACAGTGGGATGTCCAATACTGGAAGTCTTATCTGCATTTCCAGTTCCAGTTCACAGCTTTGACGCTAACTTCTCTCTATTGAGGAAAGTGCTTTCCGCTGTTTGTCTTCCTCTGTTCTCCTCAAAGGGAGTGGTGTTGATTTCCATTATACCATTTGAGACCATATGAGACAACGAATGTGCCGTAGACAAGGTGGTTCCTTCATTTGTTCTGGATTATCAACTAACTGGCCTGGCGTTGCTTCCACTAAGCCTGAGTTCCCAGAGAGTTACTGGTAATGACAGTAGTTTAACTATTAGAGCCAGAACACCAAAGATTTGGATCAACTTAGCCAGTTCATTGCAGCATCTGTTTCCCCTGGCCCTGGGTGCATCAACACCCCCCAACCCCCCAGTCCTAACAAGCCTTTGAGCGCATCGCCCACCACGTCCAGCTCCTTCATGAGGATGAGCTCATCGGCACTCTTGCTGCCAGAGCTGAAATGAGAGCCTTCTGCTCTCTGTGCAGGGCCAGCATAGGTTAGGCCGGCACATAGCATGACTAAATGGAATCAGAAAGAAGAGGCAAGCTGTTGAGAGCATGATAAAAATGAAGGGCTGTCTCAGCTTGGCACGGCTGTTCTCCCTGAACATTATTTTTGCTCTTTGATGCTGTGTTGTCCGATCAGCTGGCCTGGAACTGGGTTATAGTGCACAGTGGGGGGTGGGGGGGGATCTCGGGTCCTTTCTCCGGGGCGGGGTGTAGTAGATGGAACATTTTGGAAAGTTCATAAGTTTTGTTTTTGGTGTTCTGTAATCTGAGCACTGAGTTCTGTTTGCTTCCACACTCCTTCTCACCCCTGAAGTCTGTCATAACAAAGCTCTGGGAAGCTCTGCCCAATAAATCTCACTGTAAATCAATTCTGCTGGGCAGCAGCTCAGATCTGCTGTATAAGAATGTTCAGTGTAAACCGTGGCAGCGAGAGACAATCAGGCAGGCACGGGGGAGAGGCGAAGAGCAACTCCAGTCACAAGCAGAAGATTTCCTTTGTGGCGCATTCACCGTACTTATTCATTATTAAACAAGGGGGTGCATCTCCTGAATACATGTCTGACGCTGCCCCACTCCTAGCAACAGTGAACATGCTAGATAAAAATAGAAGAGGGTTTTTAAAAACCAAGAGAATTCATACTGAAAAAAGACCCTGGGATAGAGGCAGATCTTGACAGCCCATTGTAGGAAATTTAGGGTGTTCAAGCGAACGGTTACAGCTCTGCATCTAGATGCTGCAACACTTGAATCACAAAGATTTATGCTGCCTCATGGTTGTCACTTCATTTTAAGGGTTAGCTGCTAACTACCAATAAAAAAGTACTACTAGATTATGCATTGCAAGTCAGGCTGGAAAGTTATGAGTTACCAGTCCAGTTCATTTTCTTTGATTCAAAACGGAGCATTTCTCTCAAAAATTTATCAACCTTGGGGCTATTCTTACACCAAATTTCCATAGCAACAACAAGAACAATCCTGCATCTTATGTCAAGGTCTAAGACAGCTTTAGTGCATCTTAATACCCCATTCTCAGAAACCCTCTCTCTCTTAATACTGAGAATAAATCATTATGCACATGCTGGCATCTGTCCCCACATTCCTGCTGGGTGTGCCCTGGTATCATATTCAAATACTTCCCCCGACAGTGAAACAGATATTATTTACAAACTGATACAGATGTCAGATATGAAAAATCTTACACCTACAGGCACCAAAGGAGCTACATGAATGAATGTGTCCGTGGAGCCACACTTTGTCCAACTATGCCCAATTGACTGTGACGCACACAGGTCTCTATGAAAGCAGCACGGTAACCTAGATTTTCCTCTCTCCAACAAACAAGGATTCCTCAGCATGTTTTGAGATGTGAACTGGTTATTGGTTTGGATGTATTTTCAGGGTGCTATATAAGGGTTTTCTCTAACCTCTTTTAGCAGATGTCCCTTAATGTTGTGTATTTGCTTTCTTTGGGTTGTGCAGCGCATTTGTACAGCTGGGGCTCTTATGAAGGAGTAAATGTGATTAGCTAATTGCTGTCCTCCATGGGACAGGGACCCCCTTCTAGTGCTGAAGCTGAGAGATACATAAACATGAAACAGGCCTTATCTGAGAGAGGCACTGAATCCTCAAGTGTCAAGATTTCAGATGTGAACCTATTTATCCTGCAATAAAAACACAACAACAGTATACAGCTCAACATCTTGATAAATGGTGATTTTAACTGCATTGTCTGAGCAGCAGCTTTTTTTTAAGGTTAACTACTGTACTTGTTACTAGTTCCTAGAAATACACCTCTTCACTGGCTGGTAGAATTGTTGTAGTATTTAGTTCCTATGCTTAAACTTGCACTCAAGATCATAATACTATACACATGTTAAAACAGGAACGATCCACCCCAACTTTGGTTAATAATGTTACTCAAAATAGTTTGACCTAATTTACTGCAGCTGCAGGTTTCCCTCTATTCATAGATCTATTCATCATATGTAGTAGTAGCATAAGTGCATCAACAAGTGATGGAAGAATAGTGAGGGATTACCTGAGTTCACTATGGCAGAATTTACTCACAGATCTGCAAGCAGTAAATCTACAAAACAAGCAGTGGATGGAGTCATGTTCCTGAGCTTAGAGAAGCTTCTCAGTTCAGTTTATATTGTTGGATAAACGACAGGAATTCAGATGTCTTTGAACAAATGAAACCATGAATCTCAGAGGAGGCAGTGAATGTGGGAAACACCTCACATTGCACTAAAGTTCCCAAAACATGCTTTATTCTCATCATGCAGTTCAGTGTTTGATCCAACAGACTTTTGCCAGGATAAAGGTTAAGGTTTATCCTGATGACTGTCCATCTGGAAGAGTCTCTACTCTATCTTTTATTAATATTTTTGCTGTCTCTGATCCACACCTGTGTGTGTGTGTGTGTGTACGTGTGTTTTATCTGGCATATTATACACAATAAAAGAGCCTCAAATGTCAGGCTGAAATATTATCAAAGTACAAAATTATGTATTCTTTACTGAAAATAAATTAGTTGCTCTAAAGCTGCCATGGCTGTGAGTGATGGAGATTTTATACTTAGATTCAGTTTCTATAAACTAAGTTCTGTGGTGGCTATGTTTAGAAGACTATTTTCCCAAAGAAAATCTGCAATCAATGTTGGTATCAAAAATTAGCTTTTTTAATTTAGAATTCAAAGTCTAAATCTCAACTTCCCTGCACTCCTCAAATTCAAACATGTTGTATATCAGGATGTGTTCAGAGCAGTATCTGACAATCCAGCAACAGCATGTTATCTTCTAACAAACAGGTGCTTTTGTGATTAAATGTTGATTTAAAATCCTTTTCATTTTTTTTACAAGTGACACATAGAGTTTTAATAGCCCTCTTACAGTGCATTGCTCTCACAACTGAACTTGAAATCAACTCAGATCATTAACTGATTCAAAGAAACCTGCTGCCTGGAAAGCTGAAGCCTGATACTCTGGCAGCAGCCAGTGTTGACTGACGAGAACAATCTTTTGGTAGTAAGCCTGGTTGACTTTTGAGCAGCCAAAAACTCTTAAAAAAACACTTATCAAAGTGTTACAAAAGATTTGGAGGAGTAGTCTCCCTAAAGTCTATTCCTTTTTTAGGAGATGAGTTGCTGTCAATATAGTTTAATCTATTCTCCAAAGTGTCAAGGAGAACCACATGTTTGCTATAGCTTTTGATTTTTTTTTTTTTTTTTACATGAACTTATTAAACAAAAATTTTAGAGAGCAGCTTAACAGGCTGAAAAACACTCAGTAAAAACTACATATTATAAAACTATCAAATACATTTTGGTTCATTAGGCATTGTACTAAGTCAGTTTTTTCGGAGTTGAACCAACATGCCTAGATTATCCCGGGGGGTGTTTGCATGTAAACAAATGCGCTGTTCTACCACCCTGTCTGATTTAAAAAAGGTTAGGCCAAAAATATGTTGGTACACCTGATGGTACACCTACAGTACAACTGCACCATTTGCAAATACAACCACACCTGCAGTGATGTTTTTTAAAGAGTAGTTACAAAAAGATGTATTTCGTGACACACTTTCCAGTTGGAAGTGAACCTGTTAGTGTTTTTACAAATGTTCTACAATTTGTTGTTTATTAGCTGAAACACGTGCCAATAAGTTACAGTAGAGAGGCTCATATTGTCTCCTACATAAGCCAGGATCTGCTTCCTTTAAGGAAGTTGCTCAGTAGCTCTTCTTAGTGTTTTCAATCCCTTAAGCGTCCCTTAAACATCTCTAGCATATTTGTATTGCATAAAGCACAAATGAAGTCATTATTTTTAAAAGAGTGCATCTCATGTTTTCATTCATGTCTCACTTGGCTGACTCTTCTTTGGCTTAGATTCAAGATCTAAGCCAGTGGAAGCATAAACTGTAGGAAAGCACTCTGCCTATCTCTCTGAGCATAACTAAATATTTATTTGAGGAGGATATTTATCTTCAAGGTTTACAAGTTCAGCCTGAAAGCCAATAACAGTCAAATCAAGAAAACTAATGTCCACTTTAGCTCCTTATGTCAGTGGTGCACAGATTGCAAAGAGAAGACAAATGTACAAACGAGACAAATGTACAAACAGAGGACATAGCATGAGCATGTCATTATGTAGATTTAATGATGTAACCACTATGACAGTGACAGTTTCTTCAAACAGAAAACACATTCATCAGAGAAAGAGAGAGAGGGCCTACCAATCAGACTGCTCTCTCTCATCCTATAACTAATGATGCTGGCAAGTGTGACAAATACATTTACAAGTGCACAAGCTCATATTGGACAAGAAATATTTAACTAAGAACAAGATTGAGCAAGCAGTGGAGTTCATTGTGTGATACCTCTGGAATTTATCAGTTAAGTGCCAACAAAACGGAGCTTTGTTTTCAGCTTACTGTATGCTCAGTTTATCAGTGCTATACACAACTGCACTGACTATGTGACCATCTGTTAATTGAAGACTTTTAGAATGAATTTGATTATGTTAGTGGTCTTCTAATGGCTTAAACAGATCTTGTTTGTTAGGTTTCCACACATTACACTGTTTGCAAAGCCAAAACGACAGGTGAAGACTGTTCCAAAACTCAAGACCTTAATTTTCAAGAATCAAGACTTTCTTTATCCCTGCTGTGCACCTGTGAATGGCAATGCAATGCAGTTTATCAGTTCCAAGGCTGATAAAGCACAATAGAAATAATATTTCAAAAGTCAAGAGCTGCTGATCCAAATCAAATGAAACCACACAGAGAAGTGGCAACTTCCTTCGTGGAAAACAGCAGTGGTAGCAAACAGGACATGCCACCCCTGACCCACTTCTAAATCACTTTGCCTCACCCTACGAAACGCTGTGGAATCAGAAGTGTAAACTGGCAAAAGAGGAGAAAGAACAACTTGGAAATAAGGAAACAGCTGAAACTCTGTTGGCTCTTGTAGAAGAAAGTGCTGATGAGCCAGGCTTAACACCAACAAGACTAAAAATACAAACAGCCAAGAGACACTTCCCTCCCAGACAAGATAAGCCAAGCAAGAAGACTGTCTATGAAGTTTAAAGAAATGCGGTTTCCTCCCAACTCTTACTGTGTTGTAAAAATATTCAAGTCATCACTAGTAAATGGCCCAAGATCAATAACCCAGACAGCAGGGCCAGGACTAGCTTAAGAACTGGCAGATAAAAGCTTGCATTGGTCTGAATGTGTGTATGCGTGTCCTCATGCATTGTAGACCTGAGAAAAGGTCTGCACTTGCACAAGATTAAAGAGGCTACTACTGACCCACCTCCATTGTGTGTTTGCCAACAGTAATTAAATGGATGCCTGGCAGTGACCTAAGATATTAACCAAAGCTCAGATCTGGTTTAATGATCAGAGTGAGAACAGCTTAAAAATGGTAAAACCGCAGTTTTAAGTTCTTTGATTCCAGAGCCAAATCTGTAAAATGCCATGGGTTATGAGCACAAAGCATAAAACGCTGCCAAGTTGTACAGGCCACAGGTGAAAGTCAACATGCATGTGCACACAGAAAGACACACACAACCTTTATCCCTCATTTTATTCATCTTGTGCACCCCAGCCACCAACTAGGGCACACACACACACACATACACACACAGAAACACACACACACAGCTCTGCCCACTTGTGACAGTGCAAATACCCTCTAACAACGTCCATCTGGCACAGACTGAGGTTGTTGAGGAGGGGTGGAGAATGAAGAGGAAGGGGGGCATTTCCTGGGGAAGCAGCTGGCTGCCTGCAGGGCCACAGAACTACAGGATTATAGGGATGCAAAGGTGAATGTGGCACAGACCACAATGTACAGAGGGTGGCAGAACAGGGGTGGTATCATTTAAATAGCCCAAGAACTTGTGGCATGGCTGTGGTGCAGTAGTTGAAAAGTACCAGGGCAAGAGCTAAGGCACAGATTACCCCCCAGAGCGGGAACATGGCTCTGTGTCCTTGAGGTTAACCTGGCCTCATTTTTAGCCTACATCTCACCACGTTCAGCTGCATGGGGTGTTATGAAGAAGGACAAGGAGGAGTAGCAGAACAGCTCCTGCTCTATATCTGACACCAAGACAAATCATTAAAATAATGGATTTCACCTGAAATTATTCTCATATTATTAAAATGTCTTGTACTGTAATTATGCACCATAAACCCTACAGATATTTTTGACACTGCATTGTTAACCTTGTTGAAATTTAAGAACTAAAGCACTATTACTTGTCCCTCAGCAATGGACAGGCAGGATGAGATCATCCCTGAGCACCCAAACAACAGCAATATCCGGTGCAGTCCTCAGGACAAGCGCTGCATACAGAAGACCCTGGCCCGACACCCTCCCAAATCTACAAATCAAAGAAGCAACACCGCCAGGGAGGAGACCAAGGCAGCATTGGTGAGGGACTGAAACTGTCTTCTAACAACTTATCATTTTTGCAGAAAAAAAACACCCCCCCAGCCCCCGAAAAAAAAAAAAAATCCCCCCGCCCCCTACAACACATTACCTCAGCTCCTACAGGTGTTTTACATTAAGGCTTTATAGCTCCAAAGCAAGCTTCACAGTCAGGTTATAAATTGTACAAATTAGTTATTTACAGACCATAACATTTAATTGAGGTCTTGTGAAATAAAGTACAGGTGCACATTGACATCAACATGCAATTTGCTGTTTTAACATTGGCAAGAGGAGGATTATAACATCCCTATTAATCAGTAACAGCCTGGTTTCACCACAGTTTAGTGCTTTCACTTAACACATAAAGTAATCACATGAATGCCACACATATAGAAAATTGCACACATACAGATTCACTTGGATTTTCCTCCCAGGTGTGTTTATCTTTTGTTTTGGATACATACGTTTTAAAGATTTTTAAAGGTTTTAGAGCCTTTGAAGGCTTACAATTGAATTAGTTGTGCAAACTGATAAAAAGACAACCCATTACAATGATGCATTCACATGAAATCATTAGTTGGCCCATGAATATTTCCAGATGCACGCACAAACTATGTAAGGGTGTCGACATTTTTTGGGTCAAAAGACAAACTGTGAGATGTTGAGTGTAGCTATCACACCACAACACTTGGACTATTATTTAATTATCAATAATGCAATTAAATATTGAAATCATGACTCAGCAAGACCTGCTATGAGTTCCTATGAGCACAAGAGGGTATGTTCTCAGCAGGTTAAGTGTAATTAGAGTGAGTAATTATCTTTTACCCCAATACAAAAGCACAAAGTTTGAATCCAAAATGAAGTCCTGCTTCTCTAATGAGCCAAGCGTTAACTGCTGGACTAAATGTAATACATGCAACTTTTTAGCCCAAAGTAAAGTAAAATTGCTCTAGAGAGGGCAAAATAAGCTTGGCATACTTTATATGTTGGGTTTAATGTCTAGTTTAAACTGTGCTATGGAAGTTCAAAAGTGTATGGGAACAATTTTATATTGACTGAAATATTGTTCCCATAACTTGAGTTGAGCTCTGGCTGTCTGGGTAAAATCCAGTAACCCTAACTGCTAGACCATATGGGACCTTTAGGTTACATCATAAACACAGCACTTTATATTATGAGCCATTAATAATGATTGGCTCAAATGATACGAAACAGATTTAACCACCATTTTCTGGCCAAGCTCAGATAAAAATGTGTGAGTTTCGAGGAACTGCACTGCAATCGGTGATAAATGTTACATATAGCACCATTTGAGACTTACAATATTACCATCAAAAATTTTTCAGATAGTTTGTTTTTATTATTAATATTAGACTAACTGAAGTTATATCTAAACTTAGTGTGTTTTTGAGATTTTAAGCGAATCTTCTTTTGTTTTTTTAGAGCCATTTTGAAAATTAGGGATAAAAATTTCCCTTTTCTTTATACCACAAAGTTTTCTTGCAGCAATGCAAATGTCTGCAAATATCTATGTCCACAGAAGTCTGCTGATGTGAATAAACATGAACTGAAATGTATTTCTCCTGCAGGCTCCATGTCGTGCTGAGCTACAAAGAGCGTTGGATAGATTGGCATCAAATACCCGCACACATGATGATCTCTTTACAATCCCCATACCCAACTGTGACAAGAATGGAGATTTCCATGCTAAACAGGTCTGTGATTTCAAGCAAACGCTCATGGCCAAGTGAATGATTGAACTGTGAATCTCTACTTTTAAGCCAGTTTAAATAGAAATGCCTATCTGAATACTTCAAACATTTTCTTTCAAAGCACATAATCAATCTATGGGCCAAAAACACAAAACATGCCTGCAGTTGATGAAATATTACGAACCTAACTACCTCAAGATCAACACAAAAGTGTCTGCGAACAGCCTGTCACGGTAAAGCCAAGATCCTTATTTTGCTGGGCTCATATAAAAAGTGATTTACTTTCACAATGCATGTATAATGTGGTTTCCACTAAACAGTTAGAGAATAATCACTTTATTGCTGGGATGGAGGCAATTTGTAACAGTATTTTGCCTTTGCAAGTTTGGGCAACTATGCAGATAAGAGTGAGAGACTTAGAGAACATAAAAAGAGAGATAAGACTGCTCTGAGTTGTGTATGTAATCAAAGTAGCAGACGCAGAGTCAGTGATAAAAGAAAAAGCTCCAGTCATCAAGGGTCTGAGTTATGTTGGTTGTGTAACATGGTTAAAGTGGTCTCTGTCTGCTCAGGCTCTCAGGCATCTGTTTACTGTTTAACTAAAACTGCACTGTGATAAAACCTATTGAGAAGTGAAGCACAGGTCATGAGGGACAACTGGGAATCATTTTATGGCAGGGTTGCTCTGAGATTATTAACTGGCCCTGGGGGCTTTTGGAACTGGAATTCACTTGAGTAAAAGCACAAAAAATACACCATAAATTTTGTATTTACAGGAATTGTAAAAAGTTTGCAGGGGGAATCTCAGAGGCTTGTAATCAAATAATCAAATTACCTAAAATACTTCTTATTATGCGTTTAAGGCAACTTAAAGTGCCAGCTGGGCGCACTTTGACTTAACCTTTGATCATGGGTGAGTAGATAAAATTCTCTCAATTTAGTTTAATGTTGAATAAGTGACAACAACAAACTCAGTTATTTGAACATTAATGCAAAAAAAGCAAAGTGCTGCATCCTTGAGAGCTTTGAAAGCCAGGCCTGTTGTCATCTGAGAAAATTATAGCACTGTCAACAAAACACTATCTACTCTTTCAAGATAATAAAAACTAATCTTTAACCTTTTTCCATACTGCTCGCTATTATACTGCATGACCCTGCATTCATTGAATTTTGGGGGAAGCTGTAAACACAACACTAACAAATGACACCCTAAAAATATGTGTTAGCGAACATAAGCTTACTTACACATAAAGCAGATAGATGACAAAATTTGCATTTTCTTTAAGTCGTGTTTGTTTTCACCTTTGTAATATAATAATAATAATTTTTTTCTCATTTTTTAAGCTCTCTTTGTTCCACTGACCCGAGTGAAATATCAGGCTCTTTAGCAGCCACACGCCGCACTATATTACCTCACTAGTTGCTAAAACATTAGATTTCTAGTCATGTAATGTGCCCTGTGTTCTATGACTTTATTATAATATTGATAATGAAAAATGCCAACAAAGTCTATACAACTAAGGGGAACTGCAGAATTGTCTCTGTGTATCCACAGTTAATGTATAAATAAATTTCAGATAACTTTTATCATTTAAATGCACAATATGTAATTTCTGCCTCTTTCTGGTGTTTCTGGAGGAATGTCTGAAAACAAAAAACATAGTTAGATGATATTATAAAGCAATGTGGGATCATGAGATTTGTTTACTTCTTGGTCAAACATTCATGATTGTTGATAAAATTCTATCTGAATCAGCCTGAAATGTTAACAAATAAGGTGATGTATTTTGGTTTTATTCATGTTACATTTAGTCCCAATTATTGACTTCCTTCCTCACCCTCCAACTGGTGTCACCTTGAAAATTAGCGATAGGCACACACACAAAAAAAAACAACTTACCTTGAAAGGAACTGCAGATTTTTTTGAGTTCAAAACACTGTTAAAAAACATTTGTGAAAATGTGGGTGCACAAATCAACTAAGTTCATGATAAAAGTATAGTAATTTTTTAGCTATTTTAATAAGGAAATATAACTCATTGTAAGTTTAAACATGGACCTGAGGAAGCTGTCATATGTAATTAGTATATTCCACATATCTTTTACGCTTACAGTGTCATCCTGCACGTGATGGCCAGCGGGGGAAGTGCTGGTGTGTAGACCAGAAGACGGGCATGAGGCTGCCAGGGCCTCTGGAACTACGAGGGGATCTGGACTGCCACCAGTTAATGACTGCGACCCTGAGGGATTGAGGAGTGAGGAGTGGCAGTGAGGGTGCAGGACCAGCTGAACTCTACTGGTGCTTATTAGTAGAACTACACGAGGAAAGGACTTCACTCTAAAGCCCTGCTTCACCTGAGGCCAACGGTACTTGAGCTTGCGCAACAAAAAGGAAATCATTGAATTGAGTTCTTTTGCTATTTTGTTTCTGTGTGTGAGAGTATGTGATGTCTGAGTCTTTGAGCACTTGTGTACTGTTTCTACTTTCTGAATTTAAGACTGATAGTCTTTTGACACATGTGCTTTGAGGTAACAGGTGGCAGAAGAAAAAAAAAACTTCCACAGATAACAATTGTAGTTTTGATATTTGCTAGAGAGCAAAACATGTTGTTTTTTTCTGGTCTAATTACAGTAGGGTATTCCTGAAAAGTAAGAAAATGCATCAGTCCCACCAGATAATCAGACCTGAGATACAACAGGAGCTGTTAGCATCTGTTTTATTCTCTCTGGAGCACTAGATCAGTTTAAATTGCTGCATCAGGACAATGCAGGAAAGTTTATCAATTAAAGGATTGTGTTCTAGTTTTTCTACACAATGTGTATAAATGTTTGTGACATATGGCTCTTATTCTACTGTCCTATATGTGGTAAGAACCCTGCCCATCTGGTAAGTAGGTTAAAACAAACCGTAAAATGCGTTTGCAAACACAAGGTCTAGTTCAGCAATGACAAAGGAGTAGTAATAAATCATGGGATGAGAACAAAATATAAAATAAAAAAAGAAACAGGGGTAACAGAAGAATGCAAAAATCCCTGCCCTGAGTTACCAAATGATGAGCTATAGCGTCTCACAACATCACGACCAAAGTGAAAAGTGAGATCAGTTTTGAAATATGGTATCTCTGAAAGGCCAGAATAGATTTGCTTCATTGCCGTGGTTAACTGTGTATCCTCCTCCAGCCACGTAGTCCAGAAGGACTGGCAGAGTAGCCCGACTAGAAACTCTGTACACTGCTGATAGGATAATCTTATTTCTCCAGCTGGTGTTACAATGCCAGTGTGACTCTCATATGAATATGCTTCAACATGCAGGATTTCACTCTGAACAGGCTGCTTGGCAGAACTTTTGGTGGTGCTATATACTGAATGTGCCAAAATACATGACAAAAGAAATGCCTTCTGCACTTATTTGGCATTGCTTAGTGTTGGAACAAAAGAACAGGATGTACCTGAGGTGGAGCAATTAGCATCAGCAAGTGTAAGGATCACCTAAGTGTGTGACCATCTGCTTTAGCTAT
Organism: Acanthurus leucopareius; assembly: GCA_029814765.1. NCBI lineage: Eukaryota > Metazoa > Chordata > Actinopteri > Acanthuriformes > Acanthuridae > Acanthurus > Acanthurus leucopareius. The sequence continues at coordinate 1,606,998 of JAQMCX010000044.1, read as the reverse complement.
CAATTAAGGGCTTGTTTTCAATCTTATTGTTAAAATATGAAAGGGACATCCCACACTGGCTTTAAACTATGCCTGCAGCTTACTGGCTGAATGTTCCATAGGTCGGTGCAACTAAAATGCAGGCGTGATGTGTCTCATAAAAACAAATGCAGAGTGTAATAAGTTGAAATGGTTGAGCACCTGGCAGCATAGCAACCCTTAACACAAGCTTTGAAACCTGGAGTCTGGTGAAGCAGTGAAGAATTTCTTCTGTTAATCTCTGTCAGCTCTAGTGTTCAGGTTTCATGTCATCTGTGTGGAATCACATTTGTAATTAAAGGATTTTTTTTTACCAGTGCAGTGACATAGTTACTCATGATTTTTAGAACACAGGGGGAGGGGGAGGCTGTTTTTTTTTCTTGTTATTTTATAGTCAAGCAGTTTGATTGTGCTGGTGTTTTTCAGTGCAGAGTAGCAAGTTTAAGCTATTGCTGGTGTTCGTTACCACCAGATGTGGACAGTCTGCTCTTTCTCTACCATCCAAAACTTGGGTTATTATTGACTCGAGCAAAAATTTGTCTTGAATGGAAGACATTATTGTTGTTTGTGGGTTTGGGTTGTCAAGGGAAGAGATATAAAGAGCTTAGTGGGTCCCGTAAGGTGTTACTTCATTCCCACATGGAATTGCATAAATGTCAACCTAACAGATCATTGTTGTGTAAGCTACAGTGCAGTTATATTAGATATGTTGAAAAGAAATAAAAGATCATAACGGGGCAGACATCAACAGCTACTGTCCGACAATGGATTTTTGGTTCTTTCCATGTCGCCATACTCTGATTATACCTCAACATCAATCAAGCTTTAAATAGATCTATTTGAGCACCAAATGCTATAGGAAAGTCCATTTGGCTTCACACCATGTGCCAAGTGCTATGAAAACTATTACTTTTATGCATTTTTGCACATTTTTCAATATTCAATTGGATCTAATCTTTCTAGATTGCAGTAGTAAATGCATCTATATTAGCATGAGAGAAAAGCTCCTCATTTGGTGCTTCTCTCATTTGTTTAATTATGCAGAATAGTGTAACACTTAATATCGCTTAACTTAATTAATCTCAAACCAGCTGGCTGGGGACAGCTGATTTTGACCAGCCCATTTACAAAATGCATCCAACAATACTGGGCCCCCTCTCTTCAGACTGAGGGTCTCTCTGATGTACCTTCAATACATCATGATGTATTTATACACATAAATAAATTGGCAAGTGCTTTTATGTACACTTTGTCTTCTATGATTTTGCTACAAAACACACTTATTGAATTACACATTTTTGGTCCCTAGTTATCTGTAACTACTGCAAGGAATTGATTCTTTTCACTGAAGCCAATGGTCAATTTATCACCTTTCCTGGAAATGGTCCATTGCCACTAAATAACCACTTTACTTGTCACTCAAGACAGTATCCAAAGGTAGTTCACTAAAACACAGACAGATACATAGATGATGGTATGGGTAGAGAATCATTGCTACAGCTTTAAAATATATTTTAAAAAAAGTTAACCTAAAAAATTGTGCTAAAGAGCAAAGTTTTTGAAGATGTCAGTACTTAATCAATGTATACACACAAAAAGATCTGGTGAAATTCTATCTTTTTAATATTAGCTAATGTTATTAACTATTATGAAATACATTCAAACACTTCTCTTGGTTCAATAATCATTATCTTTAAGAGGGATGACATATGGATTTGGTTTTTATTTTGTAAAAGCCTTCTAACTACATAAACTGTGTATTTCAGTTATAGTGCGTCGCTTGATCTCTAACTTTGCTGTACTGAACTGTAACTGCATTTCTCGAGAATAGACTGTTCCTGTTTGCCTTTGATATTATCTATTAATCTGTAGAAGATATGAAGTAATGTTTGCATGCATACAAATGGACTGGGGTTGGAAACAGCTAAGGTCTTGTGTATCTTGTCCAGAGCAGGACCGTTATTACTCTAACACTGAAGTGATCAGAGAACTGAAATATAGAGTTTCAACCAATAAAATGGTCACTTGCATTGTAAATGTTTACCTGATGAAAATGTACACATTGTAATACATCAATTAAAACATTTTAGAAACTATAATGCTGGTGTTGTTGTGTTATTTTGTGTATAAGGGGCAGTATTTATATTAGTAGTAGCACTGGGTCATTCCAGCTGATCTTGGATACCCTGGTACCAACATGTTTTTTGGCCAATAAGTCACAAGAAGATGCAACATGAAAACTCCAGAATGCAACTTTGTTTTGAAAAATGATTTTGAAAAGGTAGAGATGACTAAGTTGGCAGCCTGTATCACATAGATAAAATATATAAATATAAAAAGTACAGAGTACAGATAAATGAGGTATAAAACTCTCAATATGTAACATTTCTACATTAAAATGTGTAAAAAGGATTTTATCTTGTTAGATATTACGTGAATTTGTGAACCCACATTAATATAACATTAACATTTAATTTAAGGTAACAGTAGGTTTTTATTTTGTCTCCTGCTGCTAAGTTCTGGAATAACAAATAATGAGGAAGGAAGCTGGCAAACCTGACTACACGTAATATAAATAAGTTTAATTCATCACTTTGTATGTGAACATATCTGCCAAAGTCAGGTAGATTTTCATCTGCAACGGTAGCTGTTTAACAATGAAATAAAAAAAAAAAATCCATCATTCCCCAATGTCATCAAACTACATATTTTGTTTGTGTTGTTCTGAGATACAGACATCTAGCGGCAGGGATTACACATTGTATGTAAAACTAGATAAATGAGTAATTAGTGACAGGCCAATTCTATCAATAAAATGCAAAAACTATTATTGATATTGGGTTGTCCACATCTCTTCCTACTTCATTTGATTTTACTGATGCTAATTCAATTGCCATCACTACTCATTGTTCAAAACATATAGATATTCCAGGACAATGTCATTTTTATCTCTGTTTTTAGATGAATCTTTGGGTCCCATATGTTCCCCTAGGCCCATTCTGAATGCTGGTTGCACAGACTGGTTAGTAATACTTAAGGTATTTTTCGAAGGTATACCTCTGGAATGATACATCATAGTAATCTGACTGCAGCAGCTTCTAAAAATACCTCCTTCATCCACCACCAGATTAAACTTTCAAGTCTGCTTAGTTCCACTGTCTGAGTCTTTTTTGGAGAGCTATACAGGCTTAAAAACTGGGTCGGAATCTGCAGTAGAACAGTAGAACAGCTTTACGGGTTTCCCTCTGATTGATTCAAAATGTCACAGGCCCTGTTCTGCCCCTGGGCATCCACAATTCCACAGCTGTGCCTGAGAGGCCCTGCGTGAGTGTCTGTGTTAAGCCTGCACAGTAGCTTACAGCAGGCATGTGACCTCCACCTTACCTCCAGATGTACTCCATCACAGGTGTCTAATGCTAAACAAGGTCCTGGCCATGCCTTGCGAGGAATCTGCTCCCATTTCCATCCATACTTTGCATTGGCCCTTGCCTGTTAGATGAAAAGAAGATGAAGCACCACACCTGCAGATGAGATCCCAACAGTGTCTTCATGCATGTTATACAGAATGCAGGTCAAGCAGAAATAAAATAAGCTCTCAAGTGTGCAGTGTAAGCAGAAAGAAACAGGGTCACAATGAACACAATCAATTAACAAATCCAAAACATGCACTATTCAGGTTGAATGGACAGAGATATAAGCTAAATCCTACAGGCTTTGGTTTGTTATATTTAGGTAATACACTATTACAACTATTGACCTGGGCGGCTCTTAAACAATGTGAACAAGAATGCAAAGCATTTCAGTTCTGAAAACAAGGGAGCAGTGAATAGGACAACTTTGTTTTTCTTAGAGGCTCAGTAGCCTGTGATGCATCCATAATGCAACTTAGGGTATGGTGACATAATAAGTCACTTCAGCTTCTTTTTAAAAACATTACTGCCTGAAATTATTCGCTTACTCAAAAAAAGTTTAAATTGTACAACATCTGCAATGTGCAATGGCACATTTACTAATGTAATGTAATTACTAATTGCAGTCATGGTAATAATAAGGGTCACCTTTTTACCTCTATTTAACTTCCAAGTTCACAGGCTCCTTTATCTTTCCATGAAGGTAGCATGTGTAATCATATTTAGTGGCGCTATTATAAAACGTTTTACTTTTCTATGAATGGAAAGACTATACCTGAGGAGAAAGATGCATCTGCTGTCATAACAGCAAGTAATAGATACAGCAGCGACATATGAGGGCGATGAGCATCAGCACTGAGGCAAGGCACCGCTGTAATGAGGAGAGGGTGGGGGTACAATTCTGGAAGATTCTGCAGGAATCTTACGAGTGGACCCCATTTCCTTCGTTTATTGTGGGGACTGTTTCTTTGAGCTAGGCGGTTAGCCTTCCCTGTCAAAGCCACAACGTACAAACTGTGGTTGGGACTACAGGTTTTAGGGTGAGTTCTTTGGCCAACACTTCAGTATGTATGCTTACTTGTCACCTACACATTCTATTGGAATTTGTGTATCTTTAGATGTGTTGGTCTGACTTGACGTTGCATGCTAACAATATCTCAGAGATTCATTTTTTTCTTTTAGCCGAGGTAGCTAAGCTACCTATCAATTTAGCTAGCTGTCAATCTGCTGGTTATTTTGACCATCTAACGTTAAGCTAACTTAACCACAGAGCTTTTGTGTCGACTATTTGCAGTCCTGACAGTATAACTTAGTTATTAGTTAGAGTTAGGGTCACGTCCTTTAACGAGTGATCTTTTTATTGGTGGCCTCTACAATCGATTAGCTAACATAGCTGAGAAAAAAAAGACAACAAATCATTTAAGCTAACATCTTTAGCATGGTAATGTTAGCTTGAAAGATACAGCTTGTGTTTTGGATCCAGTAGAGATATATCGCCAACTTAGCGGTTATATGAACGGGGAAAACCAGTAGGTTCTCAAGTCAACTACTATGGATATTACACCCATTATCCCCTCCAGATATCTTCCAAAGCAAATAACGCACGAATCAACGCTGCTATTGATACATCTTCTGTCACTATCAAACGTTCTCACTAAACTGTCAGTATTAGGTCAGATTCAGTTAGCTTCGAGGTAACATCGATGCTAGTTCGCCTTAGCCAGCCCCATTTGTCTGAAAATCATCACCGGCATCTCTTTGTTTTGAGCAAAGTATGATCCTGTTAAAAAAAACTTTAAAAAAACATTTAATGAAAAGCTGTCACACTCTTGATGTGTTCATTGCAGAGTCAATGACCGGATTAGACTGATACCTACACCTCACATCAAAGATGTCAAGTAAGAAAACCAGAAATGTTTAGCCATTTGAGATAATAAGACCTTTGAAGGTGCTGCAAAAGGAAAAAAAAAAAAAAAATCTGTGATAAGTAATAGAATCATAACACTGCAATATTTGCATTATGCTGGTGTTTGACTGAGACCTTTCTTTCACAGAGAGACCGTCTTATGCCCCTCCCCCTCCTCCTGCCCCAACCACAGTAAGTACCCCATTCAGTAACATTAAATATTATCTGGGTACCCCCAGTTAGGAGGTGTTACTGTCTGAGACTTCATCTATACTTAAATTTTTTTTTAATAGTGATTTGTCTGTTTTTTAAATCCGCAACCCCTGTTTGTAACACAGACTGATTTGCTTATACACCACTGCTTCTGAAAAGGTTTTTCCTTATAGCCCCAGCATGAATGCAAGTTTCTTTATTTTGCATTTTCCCTGCATATTATTTATTTGCACCCTACCTCCTTCTTTTATGTCATTTCTCATTCGTATTTCTGTCTCATTTGTTTCCATCAGCAAATGCCCAACACTACCGGGTTTGTGGGGTACAACCCTTACAGCCACCTTGCCTACAACAACTACAGACTGGGAGGGAGCCAAAGCAGCAACAGTCGGGTAACGGTATGACAAAAATATCAATCAGATCCCAGACAAGGAAATAAAATCTGCAACAGTTACAGGGAAAGTTCACCCCAAAATATATATTTTCCCTCTCACCTAATGATATTTTTCCATCTAGAATATTATAACATGAGTTACTTGGTGTTTGAAATATTGACCGTAGAGATGTTTGTGTTCTCAAATACAATTGGACTAGATGGCACTTGGCTTGTGGTGCCTAAAGAACTAAAAAACGTATTTGTATTCTTCTCACTGCAGATTGCAAACATGCATCTACTAATGGATGACAGACTAACTAATGAAGCTAGTTAACAATAAAGCTCTGTGGAAGAGGCCATTAATGTGCACCATCATATGCTCTCATGAGCATATGCCTGTCTTGCCTGAGTAAATACAAGCTTCCTTCCATGCAGCACACCATTTGTGGTTGTAGTTAAATAAAGAGAAATTAGTTCCTATTCAGATCTGCTTACAACAAAGTCTATGGGTTATATTAATTAAGCAGGTCATGATTTCTTTGTCGTTGAGTTTTCAGATGAAATTGTTTTGGTGCTTTGACCACCACAAACTGATTGCTATGTAATTCCTAGTAAAGGACAGACATCTCTATGTCCCATAACTACCAAACTTGGCAACTCACACTGAAACAATCCAGAAAAATAAATAACAGTACATATAAGAAAAAAAAAGTCATTTTTATCTTTTAGTTTGAACTGTTACTTGCAGTTGGGCTTAGTCAAAGAAAGGTTCTGCAGAAGATTTTGCAAGCATCATCAACAGCATCAGCCTTTGCTTTGTTTAGATGTATTTTTGCATTACCACTGTTCAAACAGCAGGTGTTGCAGAATAGTAAGCATCACAAAGCTTAGCCTATTCCATTGCTGAGAATGAATCTGAAGTGTGTGTCATTCCAAACTTCCTCTGCTGCCTCCATCACAGTGCAGACTGGCTTAAAGTCCATCTCTATATTCAAGTACCACATGCCTCTCAAGGTCTGCATTTCTGACAGCAATGTTAAGTAACCCATGCCATCAGTGTTGCCATGGCATTACAGACTTGCAGCTCAGCATGGCTCTGGCTGCTGAGCAGTAATTTAGTCGCTGCATGCAAGCTGTGGTTGGCTGACTCTGATAATAGCATTATGGGCAAATCTCAGCTTAAGTAAGATTTTTTTTTTGTTGTTGTTTTTTTCACAGTCAGTGCTGTTCCATCGTTCGCTATGGGGTTCCTGACTTGTGTATTGCCTCAAACTGACATTAATCAAACCATGTTAACTAAAATATAACAGAATGATCTTAGTACATATTGCATATGATTCCAAACCTCTCAGTGCATATTTGATAGTTTTATATGAAATTACACAACAGTGCATCTACACAAACTGTACTCAGTCTAGCTCAGCAACAGTATTTTGATGGTTGCCTAATCACTCAGCAGCAACCATACCTTAAGGTTACTCTTCTTTGTCTACCAGAATTCCTCTGGAATAAATATCCCAAAGCCACCCAAGCCACCTGATAAACCACTGATGCCATATATGAGATATAGTCGTAAGGTAAGTGAACAGTATTAATTGCTACATTTTGCATCATCAAAATGAAATTTAGTTTCAGAAACTAACAGTTGTTTATCGAGGTAGGTAAGAAGCCAAATTACACCAGGTTCTTAGGTAAGAATGTCCACAGCACTTAGTGGGAATAATCAACTTGGAGAAGGAGCTTAAAGCACACGGCCTCCTCTGGTTTGTGACCTCTCTGCAAAGAGATAACCACTTATAGCCCCTCCAACCCAACCCAACCCCACACCCATGTCTGGTTCTCATCACCAGGTTTGGGATCAAGTAAAAGCCTCCAATCCTGATCTGAAGCTATGGGAAATTGGGAAGATAATCGGTGGCATGTGGAGGGACCTCACTGATGAGGAGAAACAGGATTATTTGAATGACTACGAAGCAGAGAAGGTTGGTTGTTTTACAAGGGATGTTTATGGGTTTTTTCTGATGGGTGACCAGTAGATGTGTCTCCAACAGTTGTGGGTCCCTCCAGTCATCATTCCTTCCTTCTTAACAGTCCTGAGTAAACCTCTTTCCTTATCATGTGGTGTATGATTGAAACGAGGGGTCCACATGTTGTGTCTGCTTGCCTTCTCTGTTTCCTTGTCATTCCTGTCATCTTTTCCACTGTAGATTGAGTATAATGAGAGCATGAAGGCCTATCACAATTCGCCAGCTTACCTGGCCTATGTCAATGCAAAAAGCCGGGCTGAGGCAGCTCTAGAAGAGGAGAGCCGCCAGAGGCAGTCCAGACTGGACAAGGGCGAGCCTTACATGAGTATCCAGCCAGCGGAGGATCCAGATGGTAAGGCCACTCTGCTAAATGCTTTGTCTCCCAAGGTTTAGAGCACTGTGACAGAGCTGTAATTACTGTAGCACGACCACACAGAGTTGCCATTCCGCACACCCAAAGACTGTTATCTTTTTCCCTCCTCCTACACTGCTACAACTATCCACATCTTTGTTAATGCTACCTTTGACATGCCGTTTCTGCTTTTAAGCTGCAAATGGAACAAAATTTGTCTTTGTTTTGTACAGCTGTTTAGATTTTGTAGGTATTCTTGGCATTGGTTTGGACATAATTGCAAAATTTACATTCTTGTCTCTGTTGTTTTAAAGACTGAAACATACACACATGTAAGACACACAAGCCAGAAGAAGACGTTTGAGTTACACCCACCTCAAGGAAATGATGCTTGTCTGGGGTCTGGCTGGGTTACAGTAGAAGATAATGACATACAGGAAAACTACAGATAAAACCGATTGCAATTTAGAAACACCTCAGACCATAAAAATGTCAAAGCCTTTATCCCAGTTGGTTGTGTTCTTAACAGACTGCACGTACATCAAAGATTACATAAGATTTAGTTCTCCTCGTGGCTACATATTAAATAAGTCCTAGAATTCCGACCCAGAGGTGCTGCCATATTCTTGCTCTCTCAGAACAGCTGGCAGTGATAAAGTGCCTTCAAGAGACCTAAAGTCAAAAGCAAAGCTTTGTTTTTGTTGTGAGAAGTCTGTACTGTGGACTGACCAGCAAAACAAGATTAACTCTTTGTTAAAGGTTTGCAAGGAGTGTAATGTATTTGCAACCATACCACACATTCAGGAAGTGCAGTGGTTTTACTTAATTATTTTCATGCAGAGTAACCCAAAACAGCACTCATCATGCAGAAGGATAATCTTGTGCTAAAAGAAAAAGTTGAAAAATATGAGGTTCCCCAAAGTGTGACGAAATCCACTGAATTTTTAAATATAAGAAAAAAATGTAACCTTTTACATTGTCAACAAAGTGTATTACTTCCTTTGTTTCTTGTTGGGGTGTCTGACAACCTACAGTATGTGAGCTCCTTTACAAGTGTCAGCATGGCAGTTGTGGTTCATATCTGCTGTCTGGAAAGTTTCATGAGTGCACACAAGGGTGTATAACAGCCACAACTTCAGATGTTACCTACTCTGAGTGATTGTTTTATCACACAGGTTTAGCAGAGTTTTGCCACAACAGAGCCAAAAGAGTTGCCACGTATGTAATAGTGTTGAAATTTCTTGGCATTTTGATATATTCAGATACAATTGCTTATTTTAGCTTATTTTAAATGCCTTATTAAAATGATGCCAGTAAACAGATTTTTTGACATTCAATATATAGTTTAAACAGAAAAACATTTTGGTCTTTTATTGATCAGTTCTTTTAATGTCCAAATTAATGTATTGTATTGCAATTGATGTATTATAAACTGCAATCTCTACACCAACAGGCTGTATGTAGTCAGTATTTTTTCTTAACACTTTGACAAAATAACAATTTTATAACATATGAAATTCGATTAGAGTCTGTCTTGACTTAATTCTTGATTGTGGATAAAATAACTAGGTATGATTGTTGTCTCAAGGCACTGTAGATTAACTGTTTTGAATTTAACATTCCGGCACCATCATCCTGTATTTAAATAGCAAAGGAGTATACATTTAAGACAAAGAAGAACATTTGCTAACGAATGAAAATTGCAGACTACATCTGTCCACGTACAGTGGGTTATAATTAACTGCTTGTCCCATTCACCTAACAATAACGGTCCTGCTTTACTTAAGGATGTGTTTTGACATAATGGCCTGTACTTAACTCTAACTCTGTATAAACATTGAGCAATATCCTCCTTATGTTTATAGTATCTAGATACAGCAGTATTTGCATCATTTTGTTTTGTATCATTTATGCCGTAGTTGTTGAAGCCTTTCATACTGTGTGATAGTGACTGTATAACACATCTCCATTCTTTGCCTTGTGACAGGTGCGTAAAAAATATACCTCCTAAGACAGTTGTAATCACTCTGTTGTTTTTCATGTCTTCAGACTATGATGACGGATTTTCTATAAAGCACTCAGCAGCATCCCGTTTCCAACGCAACCACCGTCTGATCAGCGAGATTCTAAGTGAGAGTGTAGTTCCAGATGTGCGGTCAGTTGTTACCACTGCTCGCATGCAGGTCCTCAAACGTCAGGTCCAGTCTTTAATGGTACACCAGGTATGATCAGGTTGGGGTTTTTAACGTTCCCATAATAGTGGCATTTACAGGCTGCCTTGTTTTTTTTCTTTGGGTTAATGATGTAATAACTGTGGTGCCTGTGGGTCTTGTGTCACAGAGAAAGTTGGAGGCAGAGCTGCTTCAGATTGAAGACCGCCACCAGGACAAGAAAAGAAAATTCATTGAAGCTACTGAGTCATTCACAAATGAGCTCAAAAGGGTACAGCATCTTTGTCAGGAAGCTTGATCACGCGTACTTGCACGCAAGCCTCATTATGCATGTCTAACTGTACAGTGTGTAGCTATGTGCCAGTCTACGCCTACCTCACAGCTACCAGATGCTGCTAACTCCATCCACATGTTCTGGCATTCATATAGCTTTCATTGTTTACAATTTGTAGCCCCCATAATAACTGTTGTTCTGAAGTAAGATGCAGCACTGTACAATTAAATTCACTGTCTGCTGTTAACAACAGGTGGCGCCATATATCCTTAAGTTAAAACATCCATTTACTGACTGAGAAGCAGCATATCTAAAACTTAACATGTAGTGGGGCATTGTTGTAGTCAACAAATTGAACTGTGTTTATTCAGTGACATTATATATATACATTAAAACAGAAAAAAAGTCATTCAGATCAGCATGCACAGCACACTCAAGACTGCAGCAAATGTTTTCACCTTTTTACATTAAGTAATTGTACTGTCAATGTACTTTAAAGCTATGCTGTATGAAAGTGGAAGTGGACATGGAGAAGATTTCTGCAGAGATTGCTGCAGCAGAAGAGGCAGCCCGCAAACGGATGGCAGAACGAGAGAAGGATGCAGGAGACCGAGGTGCGAGAGAGGCTCCTACTTGTGTCTTAGCAGAAGAAGAAAAACACATTTGTGCAACACATGGCAACAAGACCCAGCAAAATTCTCAAAGTGAAAGTAGCAACAAAGATGGCCAGGACACAGAAACAAACAACACAGATGCACCTGGTGAGCCACATTGCCCTGTTTTTGTTTGTGACTCTGGTGCTTTTTGGTGTCTTACAAAAGCCTCGTGTGTTTTTCTATCATACCATGTTTTTGTGTCTTATACTCAGGGAAGCCAAAGGCCTCAGTGGAGCTTGAGACTCATCCAGGCAGTGAGGAGGGGGTGTCAGAGGATAAGGAGAGCGTCCCAGAGGGAGCCATGGAGGAGGGAACCAGCGACAGTAACACGGGCTCAGAGACCACTTCTGCTCAGACTGAAGATGCCCCAACTAGTGAGCCCTCAGAAGGGCCCAGCAAAGCAAGAGCAGCCCACTGAGATCAACACCTGACTGTTTGTGAACTGTAAGGCTGTCACACTTAGGCTGACCTCTGATATCGTCCTCTGATAACATTTTGCACAGTTTCATCTCAGTTGTCAAAGCATATAAAGAGCATTTCAGATGGGCTCAGTGTTTAACATGCCTGAGGCAATGATGATTTAATTGAATGCAACTAAACGAAAAACATAAAGCACTTGAAGCCAACCATGCAATGGTCCTGTCTAAATTCAGTGGCTACCAAGTGCGTCACAAAATCTCCTATGAAAGAGATACATTTCCCCCACAGGCCTCATTACCATTTGGAACAACCCATTGAGGCCCTCTTCAGCACATATTGATACATATCTGTAGGACTTTGTCTGGCAGTTCCAGGATCATCCTATTTCAAGACTGGCTGTATGAAAAAAAGCTGTCACAATAAACAAACATTGTTCAGTGTTATATTTAATGTATGTATTGTAATGTCATTGTTGCTTTTATTGTTATTTTTGCATGTTGTAATTTTATAAAATAAGTTTGCATAATTGTGAAGAGTGGAGTTGGGTGACCATCTCCTTTGCAGGAGAATATTTGTTTACTCTCTGTATCAGTATTACAGTGACAGTATTGTCTCAGGAGTTTGTAGTCATTAGTAGTAGTTATTTTTTGTTATTTATTATAAGCTTTTTTATTATACTTGCATATTGGTTGTCCTGGGCCCGTCCCAGTCCATCCATAATTATATCACATGATCATCAGTGCTGTACAATGCTACCAGTGTTCTCAAGTTTGCTGGCTGTCAATCAAATCAAAAGCAGTATGCTTAGAACATTTCTGTGTAATGATCAGTATTGCAATTTTCATCAGAAAACTTTAAATGTACCGTAATTGTGTACACAGTGTAACGAGGTTTGCTTCAACATGGATTTTCATGTTGTCAAACAGCTTGAAGAACGGTCATAAACATGCAGTCTTAAAATGAATTTCTTTTTGCATATTTATACCAATAAACTTTTATACCCTGAATATGTTTTCATTTTTAGTATGTATAATAATTATTCCATGATAACATTACATTACTTTAAGCAGTGATGGTGCATAAATGATCTAAAACATGGACACTATAAAAGTTATGCAAAAGCTTGTATCAAACATTAATTGGTGTATGCGGTATTCTTGCACATAGCATATGTCTTTTTTTTTGTCTTTTTTTGAAGCACAGGTAAGGGAAGTGGGCGAGAGGGAATTATTGTGATTTCCTGTTTTCGGTGCAGAACTAGCAGTCTTCCTGAATGTAAGTTTTACACGATATAAAACCTAGCATGAAAGCATAAAGGGCAGACTCGGACCTGACACGAGATTAATCTTTACATGTGATGTTATAGTCTCAGTCTGTTGTAAGATGGTGTAATCAGATTTGGCAGTGCTTTTGTCAAACTTGAAAGATATCCCCTGCTTTGCAGCTCGCCATGTTTTGTACTATGTGGTTAGCGCTGCTCCAAGTGAAAGCTAGAAACCAAAACCGCAGAAACACAGGTGTGCAGATGCATGAACAGATCTTGTGGGCAAAAGGACACTTCTGGTCTCAATGGTAGTCCAGTATAACGAGTAAAACAAGTATATTCGATGCTGTATATTTACAATAATGCAAAGAGTAATAGAACGGAACTACTCAGTGTGTTAAAATTAACTTTAAGAAAAGCACACTGTGATACTTTATCAAATATTTCCTCTTGTAATAAAAAACGGTATAAATGTTGGGTGCTGTTGTAGGGGAGAAATCCCAAATTAGTTTGATGAACTAGGTTTAATTTGTATGCAAGTATTTCAAACCATAGTCTATGTATAGCCACTATCAGATAACCATCTAAGAACGGCAGTGTGTTGGTTTTAACAAAAATAGTGCCACTTGAGATGACTAACTTATGATTTATACGACCCTGTATCAAATTAGCCCCTGCTTCTTGTCAGGGGGTTTCCTTACATGAAAACATGAGCTGTGGCTCATTGTGAATAACTGCAAACTGGTCATACCCCACTAACTTCCTTCATAACAAAGAAAAAGCCCTATCGAGGACTTGTAAATCTCTGTTTATTTCTAACTCTGTTTCTTAAAATACTTCTGATATTAAAGGTACATAAAGATAAAAAGGTATGAAGTTATAGTTTTATCTCAAGCCACATCAATCCCCGTATAAACCTTCAATGTAATTTTAATACATCTATAACAGATGTCAGTGCAGTTTAAACTTATCTAATCTACATTTCTTTATAAACAGTACATTTATAATGGTTGAATAAAATGTCTAATTTTTTGTTTATAACTTAGACTTTTCAATTTTTATTTTTATTTTTATTTTTTTATTTTTTTAATTTTTAATTTTTATTTTAGTTTTCTTTCAAGAAAACTAAAGGGCTGGTTTGAGGGTTGAGGAGAAAGAAACTTCACAAGACTGGTAAGAGGTTGGTTTTTTTTTTTCCACCTCAGCACGGGAAAACCACCATCAAACACAGACTTTCAACTCACATGTGTTCAGTGGCTTTACCTACAACGTGCTGCTCTCAGTCGACATGACTTCTGTTGGTGAGTTCCTTTTCAGAGTTTTTATAACAAAAAAATGCTTTGCATGAGTTATGGTAAGTGAATGCATGAAAAAAGATGGGGCATCTAAAGATTTCAAGAGATCATATTTAGTTAATCATAGTGATGCCTAGAGCTAATTTGAAAAAAAAAGTGGACTGTTCTGCTACTAATAAATGACAGTTAGGGAGTGATAATGTATATATTTGTGTGCAACTTGTCCAACTGACCACAATTAGCACATTAACATACTTCCCTCAAATGACTAAAATTGGTGGCAGCGCTGGAACAGCCTCTTTCAACCTGTAGTAAAGAGCGAACTGAGTGAAAGCCACATGCTTCACACATCATGACTCTACAGTCTACAGACATGTTTTTTGAGGCTGACTTTTTCTCAGTCAGAACTGTACAACTGAAGGCATTTATCAACTCACATAATTTTTAATATGTCACCTAAATCTACAAGCCAGTGCCACTTCTTACTAATACTTGCTATGTATTACTGCAATCAAAAAATGACTTGTAAGAGTGGCTTTTGCTTTTTAAAAGATTACATTTTATCTCATTTTCAAAATGGCACTATGTAGCATTTTTTTCCTATAAGAACACACTGACAGAAGTTTTACTAATAATAAGGTCTCTGGTTAATGGTGCAGTTTGTATCACACTGTAACACATTGAACTCAACAGGTTGACCGGATACTTAATGAATAATAACTACATCTGAGACTTCTTTTTTTTTTACGAAAATGAGGAACAAAGCCCTTTTTTTCAATTAGCATTTAAAACCACATTACCACTTGCGACAAAGGAGGTCTCTTATCTATCTATCTATCTATCTATCTATCTATCTATCTATCTATCTATCTATCTATCTATCTATCTATATGTATATATGTATATATATATGTGTGTATACACATATATACATATACACATCTCATATATATGATACAATGTGATCTTATTAACATAGTGTTGTGGAGCGTACAGTGCTTGATCTTTAAAAATTCACTTGGTTGTCTTTTTTTCAGATCTCTATAAGCTCCTGCCATCACTGCTGATATGGCTAATGACTTTCAAGGTAAGAAGAACATTCAAGTGAAACACCCCCACACCACGTGAGAACATGAGTTAAAAATATGCTTGTAACATCTTGTATCAACTTAGAGGTGATAATAGCAGGTATTCAACCACAGCTTCCCCTTAAATGCACCGGTCTTATCAGGAAGTTGTTGGTTTACACGTGATAGTTGTTTTTCTTTACATGGTACTTGCTTTTATTTGATCGTTTATTCTGTCTTTGATTACAGTCCTGCTTCTCCCAGGATGAAGACAACTTCACCACCACGACTGACCTGGATTATTACTCCATCAGTTTTGATTATAGTGGCGTCACTATGCTTTGTGGAAAAGAATCCAACCGCAAGTTTCGCTTGTGGTTCTTGTCCATCTTCTTCTCCGTCATCTGCTTCCTGGGTCTGGCAGGAAACCTACTGGTCATCCTCACCTTCTTCTACTTCAAGCGTCTCAAGACCATGACGGATGTGTACCTGCTCAACCTGTCTTTCGCGGACCTGCTCTTCGCTTTGTCGCTCCCCTTTTGGGCAGCCAACGCCATGGCAGAATGGGTGCTGGGTCTGCTGGCGTGCAAGGCCATGCACACTATTTATAAAGTCAGTTTCTACAGCAGCATGTTCCTTCTTTCTTTTATCAGCATAGATCGTTACTTTTCCATTGCAAAGGCTGTCTCAGCTCACCGCCACCGCTCCCAGGCAATGTTTTTCAGCAAGGTGTCATCAGCTGTCATCTGGATGATGGCCCTGATCTTATCTATACCCGAAATGAGGTACACCACCATCAATAACAACACCTGCACCCCTTACTTGAGCAATGCTGACCAGCTCCGCATCAGCATCCAGACAAGCCAGATTGTTCTGGCTTTTGTCATTCCGTTCCTGATCATGTGCTTCTGTTACAGCAGTATTGTCAAGACCCTTTGCCAGGCTCGTAACTTTGAAAGAAATAAGGCCATCAAAGTGATTCTCACTGTGGTCGCTGTCTTCCTGATCAGCCAAGTGCCTTACAACGTGGTCCTTTTTTGGACCACAATTGTCACAGCACAAGGAGGAACCTCAAACTGCAACTATGACAACAATCTCCTCTATGCCACTGATGTCACCCAGTGTGTGGCCTTCCTGAGGTGCTGCCTGAACCCTTTTGTCTATGCCTTCATCGGTGTAAAGTTTCGAAATGACCTCCTGAAACTAATGAAGGAAATAGGTTGCATAAGCCAGCAGAAGTTCTATGCATACAGCTTTGGCAGGAGAAGGAGCTCTGGAGCCGTTGACACTGAGACCACCACCACATTCTCTCCTTGAGGCTTTGAACAACAACAACCTACTCACACCTTCAGACCACACAGCTGACTGATGAACATTAAGCTAAAAGTCTCCAACAAAATTTTTATTTTACGTGTACATAGCAAATGTTTTTATATAAATGACATATAAGGTTTTGCTTTTTTGTGTTGTTTTGGTCTTTTTGTTATTGCTTATGTTTTTATTCTTGTTGGTTAAAATCAAACTAGGCTTTAGTATTCTTTTTGCATTGGGTGCAGTGTTCAGATATTTACAATGGAAATGAAAAATAATTGACCGAGCTTTTGTTAAACCATGTGATGAACAAAAAAAAAACAAACAAAAAAATGTGCACATAAAAGTGACAGAACAAATCAATGTTCTATATCATTTATTTTTTATTTTACACTTTTCTGTATTGTAAGACTTTTGGAATATTGCAAGATCATAAAATAAAATAAAATTCACCAAAACAACAGAAAAATGTGGAATAAAAGAGTTCAGTTTTATTTTTTTTAAGTTTTATATAAAATAAACAGGATGACAGCTGAGACACATGGAAACAGTCTGAATTTTGTCAAAGCGCAGGAAGGTTTCAGGCAACCAAGCAGGCCACAAACTAGGTGACGCTAGATATTTTTTTTATACTACACCACTAAAAAATGCAGGCCAGGAGCTGCACCTGCCGTCAACATTTCCCAAACTCCTTAGCATTAAAGATACCTGGGTTGCAGTCATGGTTTGATTAGAGTAACAGGAGGGAGCTGAGCACACAACAACCCTGTTGTGCTGGCTTTTAGCGCTCTCATTGAGGAGGTGAGACTGTTGATCCAAACTGTCTAATACCTGAGCTTATAATCAGTCTGCAGTTTTATCAGAGCAAATTTCCTTTTCTGTATTAAATATAAAACATAAAAGGAAGTTGAGGGTGCAGCCACAACTGTAAATGGGACTCTTACCATAGTAGATAAAGCTAAAATATTCAGTAGCATAAATGAACTTATCAGGATACAGTCTGTGTTAAATCTCTTGTTTAGACAAAATGTTTGAGATTTTTTCTTTGAGTTTGTATAAAATTTGATGTGATTTAAAAAACTTTATAAAGGCCCTAAGCCTTGCCAGTTTTTATTGTATTTAAAATTTCAGCCACAGTTGTCGGACCCCATTAAGAATAGCAGCAGCATTTGCTGCATCTAGTAGGGATCCTAATAAACTGAACTAAACCTGCAAGAGCCAATGAAAGAATCCCACAAAAGCTCTGTAAAATCTTACAGCTACATAATAAGTGACAGCAGAGAAGTCAGTTAAATAACATCTGAGTCTGTGAAGAAGGACAGATTTTAATGCAACACATAAGATTAGAAGAGTTACATTTCCCGTTTGTTTTAACAACTTATAAAACATCCAGTAGTCTGAAATATAAATGCATTTATAGAGTGTGGTCTTGACCTGCTCTACATGTAAAGTGTCTTGAGACAACTTTGTTGTGATTTGACGCTATATAAATAAAATTGAATTGAATTGAATAGTCTCTGAAAACACTCTCCACAGCTACTGTGCATAGATACACCTGCAGCTCAATAGGTTATCATGCTTAAAATTAACCTTTTATGAGTGAGTCTCTCTGAGCAGGCACAGCATTATGAGTAACAGCATTATGAATATTGTAGAGTAACATCACACGTGCTACTTCTTTTAATACACTCTTTTATCGCTGTAAGTCATTCCTCTGAGTACTCATCTGATTTTACTGGGGAAAAAAACCCCATCCCTCCAGCCATAAATTTTGCACTGCCATGATGACATCATCAGTGGGAGCTGCATGGATTACTGATACTCACAGCTGATAGGCTTCCATGGAAAAGGGCTGGGATTTTGTTAATAAAAGCATGCAATACACAAATGTCACAGTAAAACAGCGAACATTCTGAGAGTAAAACAGCAATTCAACAGCAAACTCCTGACCAGAGGAAAATTAGGTAAGATGACCTTTTTTTCACCTTATAATATTTAAGTGAATATAAAAAACATCTCTTGTTGTAAAATTATAAATGATTGATCAGTGTTTCATCAGTTTAAAGAAATATGTATTAACATTACTTCATCTGTTCTAGCTTGCTCTCTGTTCATTTTTAATATATTTATGAAACTATTTCATTATTATTACTGGAGTCGTAGCTAGCAAAGGCATAAAAGTTAAGGTGAATTATGTTGCTTTGGATGTATGCTGTTGCACTGCAGCCCATGTAATTGTGAAGTGAAGTGAAGCTTTGTGAAAATGTTCTGAATGATTGAACTTTTCAAAAAAGACAGTTTTCAAAACAAGAGCAGATTTTTGTCTAAGGGCTACTTTTGAAATGATCACATTCGTCCTTAAAAGTTTTATCTATTGTAGGAAAACACTGGTGTAGTCATGGTAACCACCAGTCACCTGAGTGACTCACTGAGCACCACACCTTGTCTGAAACACTAAGAGGGAGATACAGTGTGAACTGATCCGCCCCTATATGACACACCCTACTTGAAAATGTATTAGTGCTGATAGCAGCACTGAAGTAACCCATTTACTCAGCTTGTGTCATTATTCATTGAGTGATTTTTTCATGTATTGAGAAAGATGTGGGGTGTCTTGAGATACATATACTGCATTACTCACTTGATAAAACATACTGTTTGATTATGCACAACAAGGACTTTTAGGCTATTAAGTGCTTAAGTCCAGTGACTATCTATATACAACTATCAAGTTTTACAATGATAAACTAACCAAATACATGACAACACTAGCACCTTTCTTATTAAAATGTCACCTAAAAAAACAGTTGCAAATGCAAATTCACTGCAAGTGTTAGCAAGTTGTTCCTTCACTTGCCAAAGATAACCATAAAAAACTGATGTAGGGGGTTTTGTATGGTGCGACAGTGATCAAAATGCACTTAATTTCAACACTTGAGCAGTAAATAATGGGCCTATTTTCCAGAGTACAAAAGTGAATCTGTAATTCCAGTAAGGACAGTGTCACTGATCTCTTTCCTTTGTTTCTCTTTCTTTGGTAGTCACAAAAGACTGTGATGCCTACGGCTAAAGGCATGGCCCCCATGATACCCAATCACGTTCTGAGAGTGGGTCAAACTATCCGCCTGGACCCTGCACCAGAGACAGTCAATCAACATTCCATTCTCAAAGAGCAGAGTGGTAACCATGGTGACCCTGAGCTCGACGTTTCCTTGGATAAGCTCAACCAGCTCATCCTGGAACTGGATCCGACATTTGAGCCCATTCAGGTCGACACAAGTCCCTCAGGCATCAGCCTTCCTACAGGTACAATATGACTGTTCATGCACTATTCAAACTACTCTGTTGTAACTCTTTTTTACTCAAAGACACACACAAGTGCAAGGCAGCGGAGCTACCTGCAGAGGTGTGATATTGAGCACACTCACCCTTATGAAACAAAAGGTACACTTAGCCTGGGGCTTTGGAAATGTACCCTCCCTTTTTGAAACTTTTTTATTTTTTAATGTTGGGGTAATTGCACCACTTCAGCTGTTTTAGGATTACTGCCCAGACTAGTTCCACACCCTGCACATGTTTAGGTACATACGCAAAAAAGCTCACAAAGTACTGAAACACCAGGGCGGATTGGCGGTTTCTTCACTGCCTGCTTTGATCAGAAAGCATGCACAAGAGTCAACAAAGCGTATTTAAGGGTTTCCTGCTCACCTTTTCTTGAAAAAAGTGTAGTTGTAAGTTTGTGAAACTGGCAATGTGATGTGGGGTGTGGGCGAACATGTTTAAAGGAAATCAGTCAACAGTAATGAGAAATGAGACAGTGAAGAGGCTAATTTCATCACATTTAAACAGCTTAAGACAAAATTACTACATGCTGTGTTGATGTGCACTCCTTTCCTGTTATTGCATAATACAGAATTCCCTCTTGAAACAACACTTAACACAACACCTACCTACAGTCACAGATTTTCTACGGATTTGAGTACAAACATTAGTCATTATTATGTAACTTTGATTGCAGAAGCAACTGTCTGGCTCACACTCTGACCACATTTCTCCTAAGGGCATACAGTCACTCAGAGCCCATCAGCAGTAAAGCAAACAGATCCTCAAATGCACAGCAAGTTGGGACTCCTTTAAGTGATTTGGTATCTTTGCAGTTGCAGAACTACACAATTCAAAGCATTCAGTTTGGAGGGAATGGCCTGAGCTCTGCAAGCAGGAACCTGCAAGAGATATGTGAATGTTTTTATCAGGTTTGTTTCATAACCTCTGTGTGTTTGAGTACTGAGGCCAATTTGCAGAAACAGAAAACCAAAGCATTAAGTCAAGGTAAACATGGAATACACAGGGTTTTTCCACAGTGTTTTATATACTGCACACCGTTTCAAAATCTTTTATCAGGGTTTCTGCTAAGGCTTTCCCCTCTATCCTCAGATGAGTGCTGCTCAGATGACGATGTCTCGAACTGCGTTTTGGTCCCCAGAGGATGTTCTCCCTCCACCTTGCCCTCTGAGGCTCAATCTGTATCACCCAGTATACCCATCCCTACACAGAGGGTTCTCAGCTGCAGTCCCCATGGCACTCTGGTATTCTCCAGCTCACCTACGTCCTCCCTGCCTCCCCTGCCATGTGGAAGCGCACCTCGGCGAAATCCCTCAGTTAAGAATGACACAGGCATTTCCCAAGGTTCCCTGCGTTTGTCACACTCCAACAGAAACAGTGCCACATCACTCCTCTCCATGTCAACATGCTCAGACACCAGCTACATTCTCGGCAGGTAAACTCAAAATGAAAGCAAAACCTACCATTACATAAGTCTAAAATGTTCATCATTTACTTGCTGAAACTTGTAAATTTGCTTCAAAACCTAACAACACTGAACAGGGCCTAACCAGGGCCAGTTCACATGACTCAGAGGACTGATTCCGATTTATCTTTTTGCAGTGGAACAAATATTTTCTTGTTGTATCAGCATTCCCAAAATGTTCAAAGTAATCACATTCCCTGACATTGTGTGGTGCCAACAAATTAAATGACAAGCAAAATGTTGCTGTTTCCTGCAAAATGAAATTAAATATTTATTGATTCAACTAAAAAAAAAAGTATACTGACCTGTGCATTTGCAATATATCATGTTTTTTCCCCACATAGCAACCTGTCGCTGGCCAGTGAAGATGCCGACTCCCCAGAGTCCATCCTAACTCTCACATCCGGCTCTCTCAGTGATGTGACCAGAACAAGGTCATTTGATAACAGGCAGAGTACAGACAAGCTCTCGCTGACCAAGCAAAGCTATCTGCAAGAGCTTCACAGCAAAGGAGCACAGAGCAGTCCTGCTTCACTCTCTGGGTCTTTCACTGATATTCCTGTACTGTTAGTCAATGGTGCACCGCAGAAGGATCTGCACATCCCGTCCCCTAAGCCAGAAAGTGACAAGACCATCCCTGTGTCCAACTCAAAACCATACTCTCCTCACAGTGAGTCACAGGTGTAATAATGACCCATTTTACTGGCAGCTATCACATTTCAAATGTTTGACCCTGCTGACATATTTTCATGATTGTTTAGGTTTCCAAGCCCATTTTAATGGCAGCCAGCCCTCAATGAAATTTATCATGGACACATCAAAGTTTTGGTTTCGTCCACATATCAGCAGAGCAGAAGGTGAGACTCTCTAACACTCATTGAAGGTTGGTCTTCCCTCATTTCTGAAGTTTCTTCTTCATGCAGTATCTGACTGATCTTGTATTTTTTTTCTTCATGACACGTAGAATCAGTAAAATCACGCAGGAAACGGTCTCTAAGCATTTTCTGTTATGTTAATTGATTCTAGCTGAGGCCCTGGTAAGGGACAAGGAAGTAGGAACATTTGTGGTGAGAGACAGCACCTCCTACAGAGGCAGTTTCGGTCTTGCTATGAAGGTGGATCACACTTCTGCTAACCTCACAGCTATTGCCTACCCAGGTAAGCTAGTCATTGTTTATTGGCCAGACCTAATGACTCTTTGAATTATGTGCTACTATAAAAACTCCCAGCAGTGTTTGGGCAGATACAGGAAGGAGGTCTTAAATGCCACAACCACTACAATCACAGAAAAACAATGTGAACACAGTGTAGCACAGAGCTGCTGTCGTCATTTGTCTACACCAGAGAATCACTTACCCAACCCTGGATGACATCCAGCTATCTGCGGCAAGGCAGGAGACAGTGATGTTATTTTTTCCACCCACAGTATACGCTGTATAAACACAAAAGAAAACCAGCTGTTTATGGGCACTGTAAGCAGTCAAAGAGGAAAAAATGGACCTCACTCAGAAAACAATTTTGAGCTTTACTTCATTTGCAGATTTGTACTTGTTTAACTTTTTTAGTAAGGCAGGATATGAAAGACATGTGAGCACTGCGGCATACTGAGACTTTGTTAGTGTGCAGGCTTGTAGCATGTTGTCTGCTGCAGTGCTCCTTTGTTGAACCCAGGGTAATTAGAGAACACAGTTCTCCCTTGAACAAGGGATGTAGCTCTAGCATTTCCTCTGCCTGGCTTTCATGTTATTTTTCAATAACAGTTTGCTCTGTAACATAAATATAATCAAAAAGTTACCTAAGATACCTGAAATACATCAACCTTAGAAAATTATTCAAATGAAAGAGGAACCCTTCACATATACAATTTAAATAAATTTAGAGTTGGCAGAGGTTCTTGGATGCTTGTTACAAACTGCTACTGTATCCCTGCCGGATGGTACCCCATCTAATTGTAGCAGTACTTCATTTTACTAAAGTGTGGATCCTAAGAAGAGAATTCCTAAAGAGCAGTGTTTCTGTGTTTTTTACACTGTGAGTGTTGTTAAGGATAACTTGATTTTGTAATTTAATGCCCCAGGTACAGCAACCAGCAGGGGTCAGCCCCTCAGTCACATTCTTCACATGTAAACTAAATCTACTAATATTTTCACGTTCTCATTTGGTCTTTAAATCTGATGTGTTAGTGATCATCTGATCAGTTTTTTACTGACTGAGTGATATGTTGTTGGTTTTTTTTTTTATCATGAGCTATGACATAACTGCCTCTTTATCACTCTATCTACATAAACAAAATCAGCTTTACTGTCCGCTTGTGTGTATTCATGTATGTAACATATAATCATATATTGTACATTAACTCCACTGACTTCATATAATCTTTTTTCCTTTCACATTTGTCCTCTCATCACTACAGAACAGAGCAGTTCAGATCTGGTCAGGCACTACCTCATTGAATCATCGGCCAAGGGCGTTCGAATCAAAGGTTCTTCTCAGGAACCGTACTTTGGTAAGTTATGGTCAACTACAACAATGCTACATGTAGAAGTTCCTCTAATTTCAGGCTAGTGGTGTCTGCCACACCAGAACTGAGTCAGCCATGTCTGGTGTCTTGGGATGTGGGTGGGGAACAGTGGGTGGATCTTATTCTTTATTCAAAGGTATGAGTTCATAGGGTGTGTTTTCACACCCACAGAGCCATTATCAAGGTTTATTGTGAGTCTTCTATCTTATCAGTGGGTGTATGTGAGTAACAAGACACACACATTTCTGTAGCTGCTTCCACAGAACTTTATCTTTATTGCAGGGGTGGTGACTTTGAATAATCCCCACATTGCAAAAAAAAACCGAGTTGACTCACTGAAAATCTTTATATCATGAAAACTTTTTTTTTGATTTTTTCAAACTGTAA
Organism: Acanthurus leucopareius; assembly: GCA_029814765.1. NCBI lineage: Eukaryota > Metazoa > Chordata > Actinopteri > Acanthuriformes > Acanthuridae > Acanthurus > Acanthurus leucopareius. The sequence goes on along the minus strand of JAQMCX010000044.1, from coordinate 1,582,523 downwards.
TTCGGTTAGTGAATACATTTATGTTGCTAAAAGTAAAATGGCCATTCACAATAGACATCCAAAAAAGTAATCTACAAATAACAGTTTTCATTTTTTAAAAATAAAATCTCGTGTCCATCATTGACACTTTAAAATGTGTCAGAATGAAATATTAAACCCTTTGTCTGATCTTTGGTGGTTCAGAAAGAGAAAATGAATTTTCAATAATACTTGAACTAAAGAAAAGCTGTGATTTTCTTATTTCTTTGTAGGTAGTCTCTCTGCCCTTGTCTACCAGCACACTATATCTGCTTATGCTCTACCCTGCAAATTACTGCTCCAGTCTCAAGGTAGGCCGTTATTGCAAGACACAGCATTCTGGACTTTTTGTGCATACATGTGTGTGTGTGTGGGTATATATGTGTGTGTCTATGGGAGAAAACGACAGTAGGAGATAAAACCCTCATCTCTTATTTGGCTACACAGATCTTGGCGCAGCAGAAGAAAGGGCAAATGACAAACCAGCAACAGAGGACAAGAGTAAAACAGGTGGGACAAACTAACAGCAAAGAAAACAAACCCTAATTCTTCATATTAGCATGTAAACACATGACATTGCATACTAGCATCTATCTCCATGTAATACAAAGACCCACTTTACTTAGTTTGGGACATAAAACAGAAACAAGCAAAACAAGAAAAAGGTGTCATGTCAGTGGTCAAGGAAAAACATTACAAGATAAACACAAAAGTGACTCACAACTAAATTTATTTAACCTGCATATGTGCTTCTACCTTAATAAAGTAACACTTTTTAGCCGTGTAGAAAATGTTAACAATAGCCTAATTAACTGTACAGTTGCTTAAGTTAGCTTTCCTTAGTTGTATTTTTATATAAAAGTATATGTAAGGTCATCTTGAGGTCAATGTGTTGTGAAAATTGATCAAGGATAGTGAGTCGGTAGTTGTTTTTTTTCTTATGACTGTTTCCACCTGAACGTGCTAGCTTCACTGGAGTCAACAACAGAAACCGCAGAAACATTTTGACTCATCATAGCAGAAATAAAACACACGGGTGTAATTAATGAGGACTACTTCACAATGCGTATCACTTATTTTATGATATTCCCCATGTAACATAACTGTTACTCCACTACAACTAAGTCCTGAATTTAAGTGGAGGTTCATATACGCAAACAGTTTACAGTCAGTTTATCTTTTTTCCAACCTTTCAATGTGTTAATGTTACCTGTGCTACAAAATATTGTTAATCTGCTAGAAATCCACAAGGGAGTTCAAGAAGGCTTCATTTAATCTAATAATTTTTTTTCACCACCCTCCATGCTTTATGTCATGCATATGTGCAGCCTCTGTCTCTCTTCAAACTATCACAATGTTTGTCTTTTTCACAGCCTCGAACTTCGTCTACCTGGATGCTGTCCCCACCGAGATGCTGACGGGCCCCTGTGCAGTGCAGAAGGCAGTGTCCTCCACACTTGAGAAGGCCTCGGGTTCCTTCACTCCAACCATAGTTAACCTGAAGGTGTCTTTGAAGGGTGTTACGCTGACAGATATCAACAGGAAGTAAGAAAGCACACATCCTGTAATTCACTGCTGAGATTTCACTTAACAGTACACAACAGAATCCTGGTGGTTTGGTTGCAAAGATTTGCAAGAGCATGGGAAGACTTATCACTTCTAACAGCCACAATCATCTCTTCACAGGCTCTTTTTCCGGCGGCATTACCCTGCTCAGCTGCTTAGCTACAGTGGTGCAGATCCCGACAATCGACTGTGAGTACACAGCAGCACGTTATGAAATCTGTGTGATTCTGTTGGGAGGGATACACACTTGTGTGTTGGAAAAAAATGTTCACTATGGTTACACTGTCTTTGTGTTGATTATTTCATAAACAGAGACCAGGAACTGCCTTATTTGTACTTCTAGAGATTTTTTTTTTTTATGTTTAGTTTACAATTCAGCACATAAAAAAACAGAGCTGTAACTAATAACATTAATGTTGGGCTCAGTTCCATCTTGCTGTTCCCGTAAGTCTTGACAGAGAGCCAGCATACACAGTGCCAGAGTGCTGGAGCTGGCACATCTAAATGGAATGCAGACGTCAGTAATGTTATTAATTAGACCTATGATAATCCTGCTATGATCTCAAATGTCATAAGTGGAAAACATAACAAGCTTGCATTTTTGTTAGAGAAGTATATAAACATTTTTTAATCTTTTAATCTTTAACTTCTTTATTACCCCAACAGGTGGATGAGAGGATCCAGTTTTGGTGCAAGGTAATTTTAAGTTTTAATTACATACAAAGTAAGATTGATGTTTGTATGAAATTGTAATCTCTGTGTGTTAGTCATGTGAGGACCCACTATGAACCCTCCAAGGTTTCAGGCTCACCTGCAACTCATATCTATTGTATTTTAATTTGAAGAAATCCTCCTCTTGTACATCAGAGCTAATCTAATGTATGTTTCATTTCTTTGCCCAAACAGGATGTTTGGCTTTGTGGCGAAGGGTGCAGAGAACGGCATGGAAAATGTTTGCCACGTTTTTGCAGAATATGACCCCCTGCAGCCTTACAACAAGGTCATTGAGGTTATTGAGGCTGCCATAGCCAAGCCATAGACACATAAGGGCTGACGCAAAATGATAGAGTACGGGGTCTTCAGGCCCTACTTACATGTCTGTGTTACACTGTACTTTCAGTACATTAAATAAAGATAAACAAGACTGAAAGGCCATTAAGCCAGAATGTAACAAAGAACCATTAACATTTAATTATAATTAAATGGTATGCTATCACTGCATAAGTAATACCTAACTAGTTTGTAAAAATACAAAAACAAACTCAGCAGTGTGGTGCTTAAAATATGAGGTTCCAAACAATAAAAATATATTTTTTTGTAAAATGTTGGAAACAAACACAATATGTATAATGTTGGACATGGTAAAGCAGTTGATTTGTCTTAGCTCTAAACAAAGAATGATTCCCATGTAAATTGTGATGTAAATTTGCACTAGCAATCCCATCAAATAAAATAAAGAGGGATATTTGAAGGTTCTGTTAATAGACTAAAAATAAAACAACTGACATACTGTCATGTCCTTTCATTTCAAAGTAAAAACTTAGCAGATAGCCCTGGTTTTGTATTTCAGAATGTATTTATTATACTCCTGCACTGTAAACAATTTCTTCTCTGTATATTTATGTATTTTTTGAAATTGCTTTGATGAAAAATAAACATGTTGAACTTGTGTATGACCATGCTTACAATTGTTTATGTGTGTGAGAGAGAGAGAAAGAGAAAGAGTTAGAGAGAGAGAGAGAGAGAGAGAGAGCAGTAAAGTGTCAAACACAGAAAGAGAGAGAGAGCACTATAACTTTTCCTTTACCTCAAAATCAAAGCCTTCTATAAAATAAAGGAAGCCATTGTGGTTGATGGCTTTGTCTCCTCTAGAAAATAAACAACACGATTACTATGATAAACTCGAGGGGAAGCACAACAGTCTGCACATAATTCTTTTTTATTTTAAATGACAAATTTGTTAGATAAAAGCATAATGCTTCATTTTGAAGTTACAGAGCTTCAAAAATGAAGAGCGTGCTTCATGAAGCACAGCAAAATCAAGCACAGAACTGCATAGATAATATCTTTAAATATTCTCAACATATTCTGAGGCACTGGAATGCAATGCACAATGGTCCTTCACTTATTTGTAGTATATGTGATGCCAACTCAAAACCTAGCATAAAAACTCTTAATCTAAGGTGTAACAGATAGCATGTAGTACACAACCTGAGTTGAGCACTGAAGATACACTGCAGTGTTAACTATTTACAAATACTGCCCCCCTCTGGTTAAGACAGGAAATCTAAATTCTCTGAGACATGGTAAGTATTAAGAGCATCACTGCTAGGATCACAGTGAGCAGTGTTTTTTTTCTTTTTGGTAATGCATCATAAAATGTATCTTCATAATCAGTTGCAAGATATTTTTTCTCCACAAAGAGAATGAAATGCAAAGACAAAAGACCTTGAATGTCTCTAAGTGCTGTATGTATCTGCAGTGCAAGCATCTAAGGACTGTATAGAGATTATTAGGGTGGAAAGTGGAGCTGAATACCATGTTCCACTTTGAAAAAGCATGTCATTCTTCTACATTATTGATATTTTCAAAGGAGCCTCCCTGTGACTAAAAAAAAATTGCAACACCCTCCTCACAAAACCTTGCAGCAGTACAGTATAACACTATTGAACTGTTACAACTTTGTTACAAGCAAACAAAGACTTTAGGATTGTGTGCTCCAAACCTTAAACCTTCATATGTTAATGGGATAATAATTTAACATAGCCACCAAATTGCTCAGTGGAAGTGGAATAAGACAAACATAACAAAATAATTTATTTTTCTGAATATTCAGTATGTATTCTGTGTATAAAGCTGTCACGTCATATGGCACATTTTCTTTTCTTTGACACATTTTTCCTCTCTCCCCCTAATCATTATTTTGTACTATCTCTTAAAAAGAGAAAAGAGACAGCTTACAGCTCATAGTGACCTGTGACTCCGGGCCTCAATTTATCTCCATCTGTCTGTGCAAACAGCTCCCTGCATCAACTGTTAACAAGAATCAAATTCATTAGTTCAGCAGTCATATCGTTGCTATAATCTCATTTTTCCAGTGACCTCATATTGATAGCGCTAAGAGACACTTTTTATACATCTAGAATGATGTAGAGGAACTATGACAACATATTAAATTATAACTCTCTATTATGTAGCTCTGATGTGTTTGACATGGTTTAATGGCATTGTACAAATGGCCCATTGGATCAGCACAGAAGCTCAATGGATAATTCATGTCCTGCCAGAGTCAAAGTTTGATGAGAGAAATCTCAGTGTCAATCATCATGTGTAAAGGAGAGTTCAACCTGTGTTGTAATGTGAAATTTTACCAAGCATGATGAAAATGGATGGAGATATCCCAGAAGTCAATGGCACAGATGTTATTTTTGTAACTTCAGTATTCCTAGCGTTTTCACAAACAGCTGCAAACCAGTGACAGAATTACTGTGCCATAGTTGGGATGCTGCGAGATCTCTTCATGATGAGACGCACCTCCACATCAGGGAGGCTGTCCTGTTTAGTCTGGGCACATCCCTCGTCTGCCGCAGCCATGTGCAGGTCGAAGCGAAGTGACACCGACTTCTTCCGTAGTTTGGGGTTCCCCCTGAAGAAGGAGCCCTCCCACTGCTTGATTACTTTGTCAATCTTCTCTGTTCTGATGGGACAGGGATTAGAAGACATACCAATAAAAGGTGATGATGATGATGAACAATAAAGGTGAGGTTTTTTTAGTATTTATTCTGTTTAATGTGTCACACGTTTTCTTTTGTTCAATAACAAGTATGTGGTATGGAGCACTGATTTGACTTTTGTTTGGTTGCTGATATCAACTACTTGTAGGATGTTTATTTATTTATTTATTTATTTATTTATGTATGTATGTATGTATGTATGTATGTATGTATGTATGTATGTATGTATGTATGTATGTATGTATGTATGTATGTA
>JAQMCX010000044.1:1546460-1576849 GCA_029814765.1 Acanthurus leucopareius | reverse complement strand
TGTATGTATGTATGTATGTATGTATGTATGTATGTATGTATGTATGTATGTATGTATGTATGTATGTATGTATGTATCTAGATAGTTAGATAGTATTGTGTGTCATGCAGTACCATTAATTTAATAAATAAAACACTTGGCTTCACTTAAACACTAGGGGGCAGTAAGGGAGAACAATCAACTTTCCTTGAAATACTTTCCTGGATGTACAGAGATGCAGGATAATTTTTTGGCCCCAATTTTTCAAGAGTTCAAGGAAAACATCTAAATCCTTTGCACGTAAAGGCTTACTTCTCTCACATTTTAAGGACATTAAAAAGATAAATAAATTTAAAAAATCAAAGGTCCCCTTTGCCAGGATAATACATCCACCTACAGATATGGCATAAAAAAAACGCTAATTAAACAGCATGATTTTTGCGCAGGTGGGCTTCTGATTACTCACAGTTACAGGCAACTCTAAAATGTGTGGTTTAATCATGAAAAAGCACATTTATTTGATCAAATAATGAACTTAACATGACTAAGGCTACAGAGACCCTTTTTTTGGTGTAAAGGCAAAAAAAAAACAGTTTCTGGTATGACCACCATTTGCCTCTTGAAGTGCTCATGAGGCAGAATTGATCAGCTTGTTGATTTTTGTCCCTGAAATGGTTGCCAGTTTCTCAGTGAATCTGTGAGGTTGCAGGAAACTGGCAGGAGTTGGAAAAGACATCAGTCATCAGTCTAGCGCATCACATTTAATGCGTGATGTGTCTGTAGAGTGGGCAGACCATACAAGAACTGACATGTTTATGGCTTCCAAGAACTGTGGAATCCTTGCCAAGCTTTGTCATGATGCAGCATGAAGCAGTGGCCATGGTGAGTGGCATGACAACGTGCCACAGGATCTCAACACGGTATCACTGAGGACTTAAATTACCATCAATAAAATGCACCCATGTTCATTGTATGTAGCTCATGCCTAACAACACTGCAACCCCACCACCATTAGGGGGCATCTGTTCACAAAGTTGACATCGGCAAACCACTTGCTAATGTATGCACAGTGTCTACCATCTGTACAGTGAAAACCAAGATGAGATCACTCTCAAACATGCTGGATGCCTTTGAAGATGCCCACTCAAGTCAGTTATGAAGATAAACTTTGATCAGGTCAGGACTCCTGTGAGGTCCACAGGCAGGCAGATGAGCATCTCTGAGATGCTTTTTGAGATTTCATGAGGGAAAATTTTGGGTTGTGTAAACCAGTTGTTCAGCTCTTCAGGTGGCTTGCGGGTGGAGAAGCAGAGTGTGGAGGTCCTAGGTGTGGTCTGCAGTTGTAGATCTGATGCATGTCCAGTATTGTTAAAGTCTTGGAAATGACATTGAAATCAGCTTATAGTACTAAAATGATGATTCATTTCCTGGCAACAGCACTGGTATTTTGGCATTCCTGCAGTCTGCATGTCAATTACACATGTACTTAAAGATCTCAGCATCTGTGGGTATGCGTTATGTGATAAAACTGCATTAGATAAGCCTCTCAGTGTGACCTGCCGTAGATAGACCTGTGCAATAACCAACATGCTGATATTCTAAATCTGATAATCAAATCTGAAAAAAAAATCTAAATCTAAAAGGTCAAAGGAGAAATTACCAATGATATGTTTTAATAAATTTGTGCTTAGCTACTGGAAGATCCACAGTTGGCATTTCAGCATTTAGCCAGACCAGCATGCACCTGTTTGTTATGCAATGTTGTGGGTGTGTTTGATTTGCATCGCTTGGCTTTCTTGCCGGGTGGTTACTTAATCATTTAACGATTATTACTTTATAACGGCCAGATGTTCAGCCATGTTTACTGTCACATCTTGACACAGTGCATGAGGGTTGTTAGAAATGTTTAGGTTCAGCAGCTGCAAATGGATTCTTTCAGTAGCAGTTAGTGTTTTGAATAATCCAGGAAATGAATAAAAGTCTATGTTATTTTCCTAAAATCGATGTTTATAACTTAATGTGTGTGTTTTTGTGTCTGTGTGTATGTGTGGCTGGTTACACCTGAAGTATGAACAAAGAATTCCAGCCATGTCTCATCCAACAATGACAGCTGCCACACCCTGAAGACTCCGCACCAGGCGGGTACAGTACCTCCACATCAAACACAAGCCATTAGAGGAGGAAAATTCCCATGCAGCGCTGTGATGAATTACTCATGGGAACCTGTGGAGCCAACTAAACGTTTAATGCCACGCAACACGTCTGACGTGTAAAGGTAATTCCTTTGACAGTTTGTTCAGCTTGTCTGCCGGACCAGACGTCGCCCAAGTCGGGAGGACATATATAATTTTGTCATTACAAACTAAATGACTCACAAAAATAACTCTTGGAGTAGAAGCATGAGAGGTGAGACGACCTCAGGGGAGGGAGCAAGAAAGAAACTAGGTTTTATATTCAAAAAACATTTATCTGGGCAATGTAGAGCAAATCCATCTGAAGTGATGCTGTCAGTGCTTGCTATTAGAAAATGCCTTGATATTTTTAGACTGAGCCAAAGGTGCTGATGACAGGTCAATCAGGGGCAAAAAGATCAATACTTACTCAATAGTGCCGTGACCCTCTGCACTCTCTCGCACAACATTGCCCTGAAGAATCTCCTGAGTCTTCACAGTGGAGATTGGCAAGTCTTTATCTTGCTCTGGCTCTGTAAGAAGACATTAAAAAACAAATCATAACAAGACAGGACTTTGGTAAGAGAACACATGCTTGTTTGTGTGTGTGTGCATGTCTTACCTGTGAGTATCACAAGGCTTTGCTGTCTCTGCAGCATGCTGTTCTTCAGCTCACTGTCTTCTGGAAGGAGTGAAGGTATCTCTGGCTGAGGTTCAGACTTGGGCTCATCCGGAGTGACAGCCGGGTCACTGAAGCTGTTCTCTAGCCCGTTCTCCTTCGGCTCCTGCATGAAAGACCTCCATTGTCGCAGACCCACTGACTGCCTGTTACGACCCATGTACCTACAGGCAGGTGGGTGATACACAGAGTAATGACAGAACATTTAATCTTATCTACTGGTTACATTTTAAACTTAACCTTGGTATAGACTCAGAAAGACTAAATATCTGTAACATAAAGATAAATGAACATAGCTTTTCAAAGCCCTGGTATTCTACAGGATGTGGTGCTTGTTCAGTGAGAATGAAAATGCTTTATTTACAAGCTGTTGGGCTAAAATCAAAGGGTTGGGTTTTAGCTGGTGATTGCTATAGCCAGGTGTTTGCGGCTTATTATCTCCGGGTCAGGTTGCGTTGGTTTGGCATGCGGCTACATGCATGTCTAATTCAAGATGATGCTGCCAAGTTTTGGTTATAGCTAGCAGGTACTCTTTATCTGACAACATTGTTACCTGCTTAATATTGACATGTTTAAATTTTTGTGTTAGCAACTGCTGGCACACCTACAGCTTCTAAGCCCTGTTTTCTAACAATTTTGCTATTATATTAGTGCAAACAGGAGTCCTCAAATGGTGAAAATGAGAGTTTCAAAACACAAAGAACCTCCTCTGCACAGCTTAGACAGGGCCTAATTTAAAGATTTCATTATTTTCAGTAAACTTTCAGTATTATCTTTTTATGCTATTACTTTGGTTAATTTGCGGATGTACCCAACTTTTAGGACCTCACATGTCCAGATGCATTAATAAAACCAGATTTTTGTCACATATCCAACACAATCATCGGCCTTCTTGAGTGTGAACCAACACTGAATATTTCAGATCCTATGTGATGTCTCTCCTAGCATCAGAATCAATCCAAGTGATGTCAAAATGAAACGCATGTGTAAACTGTAGAAATGAGGACAACAAAAGGTAGCACACCATTCTGTCTGAAACATCTACAAGAGTCAAAAAAACAATTTATTGTTATTCCAACAAACTATAAAATGACAATCATACAGTCAATGCTGCAGATCTGTTAAATTGCAAAGGTGTGGAATATTGGAAAAAAGGAATATTGATGCTAACAGCAAAAAAGTTAAAGGGACCAGAAGGGTCGACTGCAGGGATGCCATCATCTTTTCTGAGTAGAGACAGAGCTTTTTTATCTCTTAGCATCCTTTGTGAACTTTTCGACGTAGGCAATTATCCGACTTTAAAACCACTGTTGTTACGTGTTACTATTTTGCTTGGCTGTACTCCATCACCTGAGTATGTCTCAACCTGCTTCTTGTGGAGTTTCAGTTTCTCTACAGATTCCACTTGTCAAAGACAGAATAGTAGGATTTGACTTGACTGATTGATGACAACACAGAAAATGATCTGTCTGACAGCAAAATAATGAAAGGATTAAAAAAACATTTGTTTACTTTCTTCTTAAGTAATGATGAGAACATTTCTGTCTTAGTCATGTCAGTCAACAAGTGAGTATGCAATGTCTGCTTTTTAGATACAGAATTTGCAATTACGCTACACAAACACGGGTATTAGTGTGTTGCACCGTTAGTTTTAAACAAAATTTGCTCGGAAATATTCCTTTCCCATTTTAAAAAGATGAAGCTGCACCAGCAATTTTAACTGAGTGATTCCCCCCTGCTTCCTCTAGTGTCTCCATTCCTTTCCCTGCCCTTTGCCCTCACCTGTCTTCTTCACGCTCTAGAAGACGTCGGTAAGTGGTGATCTCTCGTTCCAGCCTCATCTTGGTGTTGAGGAGATGACTGTGCCGCTGGCGCTGGGTGGCCAGCCCGGTCCTCACCTGCTCGAGCTCGCTCTCTAGCCCAGCGATCACCTGGGAAAGGTCCTGCAGCTGGCTGGAGTACAGCTGCTGGGTGTTCAGCAGGGAGCTCTCCAGGCCTTTTTCCTGAAATGAAAGAGACAAAGGAGCTTTCAGGGCAGTGAACTACAAAGTTGTCATCATCTCTTAAATTAACTCTACAATGAGTTAAAAGAAAAATCTATGAAATATTTATATTACAATAGGTGCAAAGTAAGAACATCACCACTGGCTTTGCTTAGTTTGGCTCTTTCCTTGGCTCTGTTGTCAGGAACTGAACCTGGAGCCAAGCTGTTTTGAGCCACAAGGGCACTGCCATGTTTTCGGTGTACAAATGTATGATTGTGTGTGTAGAATGAATGGACTGCCATGACATTTTGCACAGAAATTTATAGTTCATCTACTGCCATCATCAGATTTAAAAAAAAAAAAATCTAATACTATCATTTATTCACCTGGGAACCAGATCAGTCTTGTGAGTTGATGGTTTATTTGCCTCCCATCAGACAGGTTTTTACCAGTCCTGGCCCATGTCACACCAATCACAACTATTTATTAAATATGGGGCTGAGTTGATGTGATGACTGCCATCAAGCATTTCCTGTTCAGATTTGAAAGGCCATGTAACACATTTCATTATGTTTCGATCTGATCATCTGGTTTCTCTGATAAGTTCACAAACCTCAAAATGTTAAACTATGCAGTGTTAATCAAATATGAGCCAATATTATGTTACAAGAGGACTATTTTCTGCCTCAGATGTTTTTAAAAACACTTTTTTGTTGCTTAAAAGAGGACAGAGCCCCTAACCAATCTGCATGTGTTGTGCAGATCAGTGTTAGATGTTTCATTGCTCTAACTAGTTAAAGGTCTGTCTAGTTGCATCCAGAGGCGTTTTAATCACTGTCTGTTGACAACACTGTTGGAAACTAAAATTAACTGAGAGTTACTCACATCTGTAAATTTGCCTGTCTCTCTAGCTCTAAATAACATCCTCATGATTCTATTATGCTAACAGACTAGGCTAATATCTAAAACATATTAAACAGTAAACCTGATAAATATAATCTTAGCATACTTGTGTTAGCATTTAGCTTAAAGTGCCAACGTAACCAAGTATAATACCAGTATGACTGTAGACTCAGCATTTTATTACCATATTTAAATCCCATTATATGCAGTTAACAGTTATTAGAAATCATACTGGTACTTTTGCATGATTAACTAATGACAACTTGTGTTTTGATGACTATACTTTAGGATCTGCTAACCACTGCATTCCTACCACTGGTTAATAATTAAACTCTATCAGTACATAAATTAAATCAAACCAATAATTTTCATACTTTGAATACTTGGAAACATGGTTGGCATGAATGCAAAATAAATACGATTAGTAATTAATTAGTTATAATGGGCAAAAAGTGGGCGGTGGTGATATAGTATGTGATAATGTGTGTTCCCTTACCAAAGCATGTAGAGTCTCAATCTCCACCTGCAAGGAGTGCCACTGCCTCCTGGCCTCAGCCAGCTCGGCCCGGGCCTCCCTCAGAGCAGCGCTACCGCGGTTCACCTGCTCCCATGCTGCCTCCTCCTGGATGAGAGGAGGGGATGAGACATTTAAAGAGGTACAAGACCAGCACCACCACCAGCGCCACCCTGTCGTCAAAATACAAGCACCCAACCTTAAACATTCAAACACAAACCTTCTTTCATAATATGGAGGAGTTGGTTTTTAAGCCCAGCTAAAGATGTGGAGAGAATGCATTAATGTGAAGTTAAGTGCATCTGGATTGTTGGCTTTAGTTTCTGTTTTAGATGAATAAAGCTTAAAGCTTGATGTGAGGCATGTTCAATAGCCTAACGCACACACCTTGTGAATGACAGGTCTTTCCCATTGGCACTCAGTTAGACAATCAAGAGACACGCAGCCACAGGTGGTGCTGTTGGAAGTGTGTGCGGGAAGGTAAACAGACAGTGGAGCAGACACACATGTCTGTGTGTACATACAGCTGAACAAGCTGTGTTGACACACTGTACAGCTGTTAGCCGCTTCACATCATCTGTCCACACCCCCTTTAAATGCAGTGAAGCGCTTAAACTGTCTCAGCACAGTTATGACAATATTTTTACAGTAAAAAAAAAAAAAGAAGATGATTCAAGTTATGTAACTTATTCTCTGTTTTTTTTATTTAAAAAAAAACAGAGAATGTAATTTATTACTCCAATGATTTTCTTTTCTGTTTATGTAAGTATTAAGTCTGTTATGATTTTTAGGAAAATTACTGTACCCACTAAGCAAATTTAGGCGGCGATAATCCTGCATCAGCTCTCCTTTCCTGATGACACCGGGCAAGTATTGTCAGATTTCTTGTTTTAGATGAATTAGGATGCCAAAAGCAATAGACTTATTACTCAATATGTCTTCTCAGGCAACAAATTGGAAGAGGTAACTGATACTTGCCAACTAAAAGTAGTAATATTTTAATGTTAAATTACTCAATATCATATAAAGAAAATTGGATCAAAATTCTAGATTTGTTAAATGTATCAAAGAATGGCTCCTACAAACTTTATATACTGTCAGGAGCAACCATGTACGTCACTAAAAGGCATGTGGAAATACTCAAGGAAAGTACAAGGACATTTAAATGAAGTACAGCACTGGTGTAACTGCACCTAGTTACTTTTCACAACTGATTATGGGTGATTTTTAAACATCACTGCTGATCTTCTGGTGTCTTTACATCTCTACATATTGCTACTGTTTCTTAGTTTCTTATTTCTCTTTATTTGGAGAATCTAACTCAGACACTGAGAGGGACTCTGGAGTTTTTGACCACTGGTGGCAGTATGGTGCAATGTTTGTTGAACCATGCACATGCATCAGGACCCAGAGGCACAACACAACACACATCCCTGTCACTGCTGTCACCCTGGTGACTTCCAAGAAATGCAGCATTACATCAACAAAGACAGGCAGGAAGAAGTTGACAGGCGAGCATACACACATATAAATAAAGCAGAACTTAAGAAATGCTTTTAAAACCTCAACTAAAACATACGATTCCACAGTGTACCTTAAAGATTTAAGGAGTCACTGAAAATTCTTTAAGATCTCATGTAACTTGCTATTTCTGGTGCCCGCATCACAGCCAGGAGTTTTTATTGCAGCTTGCACTTGATGTTGGACTTTCTAACATCACATTGATATACTATCCAGCTAACTGTGTGTTAATATGTTCAACACAGCAGGTTGGTTCCCAAAAGAGACTTCATCATTACACATTTAAATATCATCCGTTATTTCTGGACCTCATGCAGGCTTTTGACTGCAGCATTGTGTAACCGTTACATTAGTGGGACAGACAGAGAACCTCTGAGGTAAACAACGGCATTTCATAAAACCTGCTCCATTTTACACTCTGGTAGCTTGCAGCCTCAGATGAAGACACTTTATTGTCCCTGTCAGACCAAAGTCATTGTGCTGTGGCATAGGAACACAGGGATAATAGAAGGAATGCAAGCTGTGCTTTTTTTCCTCATAAAAAGAGAAATACGGACAGTTAAAATAAGTCAAAAATAAATGCTCATCATTTGTGTTAAAACTTATTAAGATTTAAGGACAATGAATCTGCAAATAGATTTGAATGCTCAGGTTGTTATTTGGCTCATAAATATTTCATTAGGGACCATTCACTCTGTGTGGTAACTTATGATATGTTGTAGCACATCATGTGTAACAATAAATAGGTGATGTAAGTGAGAAGACAATGATGCAAAAACACACACAAACCTGCAGGAAGGCAAATACAGAGGGACACGTACACAAAAAAGCAGTGAGAGGCACGGTGAGTCCTAAACCAACAGCCTCACAGTCAACAAACACTCTGCTAACCACCAACTCCAGCTTAACATGTAAATCTCTCTGCCTTTCTTATGAGGCGACCAAGAGTTGATCTTGAGGGTGTGTCTGGCTGGCAGCGGGCCAGGACAGCATGACAGAGACATAGAAAAAAAAAAAGCTAAGTGAAGATGCAGGAGTGGATGCGTACCTCACTGAGAGATCCTCCTTGTGTTCTGGATGCTGCTGCTGCTGCTCCAGAGCCGCTAGGCCCGACCAAGTCGGACAGGGGATTTGATGCAGCGTCCAGGCCGATGTGTCTCTCTCCCAGGCTGGGAAGTCTGCTCTGATCGCACTGCGCTCTGATTCGTTCGAGGAGCTGGGTGAGCTCCATCCCTGTGCCATCCTCCTCCTCCCGTCCTGCTGCTGTGGCTACTGCTGCTGCTGCTGTAGCCGGCACTGACAGAGCATCGCAGGAGCTGGCCCGCTGCAGCTGTAGAGCCCGGGCTGTCTGCAAACAGCCAACCAGAGGGAGCGGGGGGGTGGGGGGGGGGGGCAGGAAGAGGGACAGAGAAGCAGAGAAAGGGTGAGAAGAGAGTGAATGATCTAAAGAGTGAGAATAATAAGAGTAAAACCAGACAAAGAGGTAGATGAAATTGATTTGTGAATGAAAAGCAGAATGGAAAAAAAGGAAAAAAAACTGTGCTAGAGCTGTGTGTGTCTGAGTATGTGTGTGTGTGCGTGCGCGCGTGTGTGTTTGTGGAAGGGGGGGCAGCAGATGGTCCACGCAATGCAGAGGCAACAGGAAAAGAAGAATCAATCATGAAGTCAAACATGTGCAAACGTGTGTGTGTGTGTCAGTGTGCGTGTGAGCATGTGAGTGTGTGAGTGTCTACTTGCAGGAAAATACACTGGAAGTGAGGTGGAGCAGGTATTAGTCAGCAGGAATGAGAAAACAAAGAAAAGAAGGTAATGACAGGAAGGGGAGGGAAGGGTTGGATGAGGTTATGGAAGGGAAAAGGGATCAGTAGATGCAGTGAAGCGTCACACACAATTCCAAAGGGTGCACACACACACACAACATGACAGGACAATAATGACAGGGTCAAAAGTACAAGTACAGGAGGCTACTTGTAATGTGGCATTTCCCTGATCAGCATCATGTAGCATATTAAATGTCTTTTCTCATCGTCTGTGGTCATATTCAGTTTAATTACCAGCTGATATCCAAAAACATCTCCACAGATCTGCTCAGCTGTTACCAGTCAGTCACATGTCCTCCTGACATCACGATTCTTTACAAAAAATTCAGAAAAAAACACGAAGTCTACAGCCATGCTACCATCTCTGTGCTCATGTGATGTACATTTACTGTAATTTATTACAAATTTGAGGTACTTAATGTGATCTCAGTATGAATCTCAGCATGTGAACAAGCTCAAGTGATAATGGTAACATGACGAGGTTTAGCAAGCATGTTGTTTACCTTTTTTCACTTTCACAGTTACGTGTGTTTTAATATTCTAACATCTGCTTATTAACAGCAAATACAAAGTACAGGTGGAGGCTGATGGGAATGTCATTAGTTCTGCAGGTAGTTTGTTTAAAAACAAACAACGTTTTGAACAAAATGAAATCCTGACTGATTGTTCATACTAAATTAAAACCAGAGGATCACTAAAATGATTGCAATTCACCCTCAGGGGGCATGAATGATGAATTTAATGACTATCTGTCCATCAGTTTTCAGATATTTAAATGGTGCACAGCAACTCAAGACAGTCTTTTTAATGGAGTCAAATAAACAGCACAGTATAAAGTTTAAAGTGTTTATGCATGATACAAACAGCTTTACACTTTACATTAAAATGATAAGTGCAAAAATATTAATAGAATTTGATGTTCTCAGAAATCCCTCACCACATATGTAGCTCTTGCAGGTCTCTACTTGCGTTTCCACCACCTGATCCAATCACGAGCTAGTTAGTTAACATGTCAGCACCCTTAATCACCTGAATGAGGAACATATTACCTCAGCTTATGTGGAACAACTATAAATTCAAGCATTGACCCTCTGTCCAAACTGCTCCACAAGCAATGGAGTGTTTGCTAAGGCCCGTCAAGCACAGAAATGAAACCACTCACCATTTGAATCAACTATTTGACTTTCCACCAAACCACTTGCTTTAGTGTCCCAGTCATTGCCAACATTAGTGTTTAAGACTTCCAGTGGTACTTGCAAGCTCCTTATTCTCATTCACTCTCCCTAAGAAGACTGAATACTTTACACTGGCCTCAAGTCTCACATTCGAGCAACTCTTTCATCCACCAGAACAAACTGCCTCAGGTTTGTAAGTGTCTCTCACTCTGTATAACTTTAGAGTAAGACAATGATTTTAAGGCCTCTCAACACCCAGCCACCTTCACAAAGAGACTCTGACTCCATGTTCCAATTTTGCAGGCAAACTGAGCATTACACCTCAGCCTCTTGCCCAAATGACACATTTAGCAATCAAGTCAGAAGGTGTTTGTATATACAGTTCTTCCTGATGATTTCCAACCAACTGGAGGGATTAAAAATTTCTTCGCCCCTCGCTTGTGACCAGTTTGCTTTCCTTGGCTGCTGAAAATCAACTGGACAAATTTTGAGCCGGGGCTTCCAAGCTTTTTCATACAAAAGCCCCCAAAATAAAATTAACTTTGAAACCCTGTAATGGTAAATCTATAATTAATTAATGCTGCCCCTGACCTATTTTATTTTTAATTTTACTCAGCTTCACAGGTGTTTGCAGCCTATGTTTTATTGGCTGAGCAGTATTGTGGCTTGTCAAGTCATTTCCCTTCACAAAAATATGACCATATTTGTGCGTTAGCATTAGCTAACTAGATCCTAGCAAGCTAACTAAAAGGTTAAATTTCAGGGGTGGAGCAGCTTTGTGGCAGGTGCAGACAGTTCTACGTCAATACTGACAGCTTATGAGTGGAAAATGTTTTTTTGATTGTCAGGCAATTAAAAAGACGGATTATCATTTTCCTTCATCTTCATTCCAATTTACTGAGCCCTCTGGCATCCCCTAGAGGCCCCACATGGAGTCAGGGCCCCAACTTTAATGATAATAGCCCATGAGAGCATCATAAGAAATAAAATTACTGTGTTACTGAAAAGCAGACCAAACAAAAATTGACAAAAAACTTTGAAGATAATGTGAAAGAAGAAATGAACCCCTACAGATTCTGTAGGAGCTGGCAGTAATGCAACAAGAAAGGTAAATGACTCTCCACCTTCCCTTTACCCTAAATACATATCTTTGCCATCAGGAAAAAAGACTGTGTGCCAAAATGCAAATCAAACTGCTTGAAGCTATCACTTGTGAAGCTTCCATCAAGCTGCTGAATACTAAAGCCCAACCTTAGTGCAATAGAACAATGTACAATTAATACACAAGCTCTTTTTTAAAGCACTTTGAAGCAATGGAATGTAGCACTGAAGCCAAGACAAATTTCCCTTCATGGACAATAAAGTTCACTGCTGTTCTCTGCTCTACTCTACCCAAGCAAGAGCATAGACTGCTGAGAACTCAGCTCCCACAGACTCCCAAACACAAAAAACCAAGCAAAGGTTTCAGTTCCTCAAGGGCCATGAACTGAATCTTATTCGTATGAGTATTCTAAATTTCCCTCCAGTCTTATGACAAGATGTTGGAAACATGCATCCACTACCAGGCTGTCACTGTAAAAATTAAGTTTAAGTTGACAATGTGCACGCAGAGGAAATCAGAAAAAAAGCTAGACTGGTAGATAGACAGAAGAAAGCACAGTGAAATGTGCAGACAAATGAGATGGAAGAAAACAAAAGAGAAGTTGTTATGACAGGTGTTTGCAGTGCATTTAGTGACCTCAAACTCCTGGTGCAGCTCCTGCAGCTCTCCCATAGAGTGCTGAATGTCTGCCTGCAGCGTCATGCTGTTTTCATCCGCCTTCCTCTTTGTCTGCCTGAGCAGATCCGCCTGTTGCTCCAGACGCTTGGTGTTCCTCTCCTCTGTCTCACACCTATGATGTGATGTCACAAGCCAAGGGTATTAATTCACACATCAAGTGTCTGGTAATCATTTAACCACAGCATAAAAAAATGGTGGAATGGTAGAGAAAATGCATTTTTTAAATCAATTGTAACAAATCAAAGTCAAGTTTTTTTCCCCTAAAGTAATTACACATCCTTAACCTTGCCAAATGCTCAGCTTGACTTCATTTCACAGGAGATTCCAACAATCATTATTGACTCTCCACAGTAAGGTTGTGGTTTTCACTGAACTTTGGCACATGACAGCAAAGGAGGGTTTTACAAAACGTCAATTGCAAGTAAAATGGAGAAAAAAAGAACTTGACATAATTTGTTTCATAAACAGAGTCCAGAGTCTCACAGAGTCACTCAGCTAGTCAGCAGATGCAGCTATAAATAGAGCAGGTGTATTTTATTCCGGCTGCGGCGTGTTGACACTGTCCTTCAGGGGTTAATGGCTGACAGAAAAGAGGCTGTGTGTGTGCGTGTGTGTATGTGTGTGTTGAGGGATCTGGTGGTGTTTGGGGTGGGGGTGGGGTGGGTTCGGGGGTGGGGGTGACTCGGTGTCACTCTGCATCAATACATAAGTGAAAATGCTGACACGGCACAAAGCCTGGCCTGGGTTTGTATGCAAGCTGGCTCTCAGGAGCGGGAATGGGCCTGAGTCAGAGAACAGAGGACTGAAAAAGAACTACCGGCTGAAAACAGGAAGTCTGTGGGACTTATTCTATACCTATGTTTAATATTTCGAGATTGCTTTTATAAGTGAGTGAGGATAATCTCACATTTTCTATTAGAATCAATTACTTTCTTGCCAATCAAAAAACTTTTTTTCCTCCATCATACCAGCTTACTGTGGATATAAACTTCAAATATGGGTGCATTGTGTTTTTAGGATGTGATCTCATGCCTAATTTACAGCCAAATAAACTCTAAACTGTATTGATCGCGGGAGAGAAGCGATAGAGCTTTCAGGAAAACTGCAGCCAAATACAGCTGACCTGGCCTGGATTGCAGCAGCTTTGGACCTCATGCTGTCAGACTGTAATGCCAGCTGGGCATTCTCCATCAGTAGTTTACCAACCTGACAGAAACAAAATACAATAACACAGGATTAGATCGAGGAATGTGTAAAAACAATATGCAATTTTATTGTCAGAGTGACTTTCTTTTCAGTGAAGTCATAAGTTAGTGAAATTGGTCTGGGCAGAGGTGTTTGCTCTGTTTTTTTTATTATTTTTTATTAGAATACTGATGTCGTATTTCTAGGCAACAAGTCATATTTTTCAGTGTCTTTCATCCTACATTAGTCAAATCAGATCTCAGAATTATGTCTTATGTCCTACATTATTATAATATTATGACCTGTCATAGGCAGACACATTACTGTTACTGAAAAACATGAATGTTATTGGCTCTACTCTTTTTTAAATTACTAACTGTAGAAATCTCACACACCACTGCACTTTGTATTTTGCTGCTAAATGGTCATCTTTATTATGTCCGCAGACTACACATTGGTTTATTTTTATATATAAATCTGTCTTTGGATTGGTTATTTCTTATCCAGGCAAATACATAAATAAAAACCAAAACTAACATTGCTTGGGCTCCTACAATATTCTAGATTGTGAAAACAGTCAGTGTGATTGCCTCTAAATTTGGACAGACTTTGTGCTCGTTTATTGATTGTCTTTTTTTCTGCTTACTGAAACTGAAACAGCATTGAATTCTGCCATTGTTCATTTTACTATTCAAAGCTGTGGTTTTCCTGTTGTAACATGCCAAAATGTCTTCGGTGGAAAAGGACACCTGGAGGGATAACTTTCATCTCAGCAGTAATTATATGTTATACTTAATACAATGGGATCCTTGGATGCTAATACATAAAATAGGTTAAATGCAGCAATTAATACCATGCAGAATGTTTTTCTTCAAATCTGGACCCTTCTACTTCTTTGAAGAAATTCACTCTGAATTCATCTTGACAGATTTTTTAAGTGCACAAGTAGTTGATATCAATAAATGACAAGCAACATGTGAAACCTAAAGCACACCTATAAAACACCATCCATATATGTTTTTTGCTGCATAAAGCAAAAAAAGTTAACAATAGTGTATTTACTTTTTAATGCACTGAAAGTGGATCAGTGCTTGGTATTTAAATTGGCAGAAAAGAAAGACAGTTAGTGGAACGACTCAAGACAAAATACATTTTTTCCTGTAAGAAACATGCAGGTGACTATTCTGCTGTTAAGTTCAGTACATTGTTACAGTAATGAGCTCATGAGAGGGAAAAATATTTCCTGATATAGCAGCCCTCATGAATTGGAGTAATTAAAGTATTTTTTTGGAAAGTGGGAGGCAAAATTGATGCAAGATTAAAAACATATTAAGGTAACATTAAAATAATTTAGGTGTATTACCCATACCAATTGCAATAATCACAATTTGAAAATGAACCAACTACTTTTGCATGTGTATGCAAGCTAACCCCACACCAAGATAAACATGGTATAGGTCTCATTCCCTGTCATTGGTCTCATTATTATTATAAATTGCAATGCTCTCCTTCATTGAGCCTCGATAAACCTGGCTTTTAAATTTACTTTGTTGATGGGGGTTGACGAGAAATTCACCCACTCAGAAAACAACTGTGATGATATTTTGCACTGACCACTGAACTTTTGTAAAATACTCTATAATATTTCTGAAGATCTCGATAATAAGGCAAGCGTGAATAATATTTTTCTCTCAGACTGAATATGAAAAAAGTGATGTGACTACGTTCAAGTCACTAAACCTCACTGTCCTTGTGCAGTCTGATGAACACAGACTGAAATAGCAACTTGATAGTCTTTTGGAAAATATCAAAATTATTGGGTTAAAAAATTAACATCAGCAATATTTATTAGGGATTATAGCACAACTAATTGGCTGTCACAATCACATTGGCTGTTGGGAAAGTGTGTCACTGTACCAAAGTAAAGTCAAAACAAATCAATGATGTCTATGATGTCGATCTCTTCTCATCTTTAGGCTCAAAAAGCCAATCAGTTATAAAGTAGGTGTGTGATGTGATGATATGAACCTACAATAAACTTAGAATAAAACCAACAGCTTACTTCAACACACTTAACAAACTACTGAGTGATTTTGTTTAAATTGTAAAAGATGCTTGTTTAAAATTGAACAAAACCTATATGTTCATTTCCAGTTGTATTTGATTCTCAGTGTTAACATTGAAAAGCATATAAAAGTAAAAAAGTTCCATTGGAGATATCCACATACAAAAGGTGGCTCCCTACCTTTTATCACAGACATAAATATGTTAACACACCCTTGTTGCCCTCTGTTTTCTTATTAGTGCCAAAAAGACACACCCATGTTGAAGGTAAGCCAAAGATAACATGGAATATTCCATAACATTTATACCATAAACACTCATTACGTTGATGTGTCAGAATGCCTTCCCACATTTGGTCCCCACTAAGATGAGTCAATCATTTCACTGACAAGATCTCTCTCTCTCAGTCGTCTTAATGTCCTACTTTTTGATTGCCAGTTATTAAGTCTGGGCTGTGAAAAAAAGCTCATATAAAGCTGATCTTTAAGAGATAAATAGCAGAGTAATCCTATACCATAAGACGACATGAAAGCATAGATCAGAGATAGACCAGAGAACAATGAGACTAATAGAGTTTGCTGCGGTGTCTATAATAGCTATGGGAACATCAGCCAACAAAACTTTTAAGATGAGCTTGACATTGTACAGACAACATGAAAGAAGAGTCATTAAATCATCTGTCAGTGGCACCTACTCATAGAGAAAGTGAGACAAAACCATCAAGTCGGGTCATGTGGGATAACCGTGACAGTGAGCATTAATGGTCTACAGAGTGTATGGCCTCTAAAGTAATAAAGAGCTTTGCATTAAATTTGCGTGTGACAGCCATCTGACTGTTACTCTGATCCAGCAGTAATGACACACAGACCTGTTTCTAATCCTCTGTGACAGGCTTGTTTTTAAATCATTAAAACACGCATCTGACTGCTCATGGTTCAAAAAATTCTTTCCTCTGGAATGTCTGTGTTTGCATTTCTAAGAAATGATTCTTTTTCAGCGTCATGACAAATGAGTTGCTGCAGTATCGAGGTGATTTCACAAAGGGGTTGATAATTGTTACTACATTTGTAACTTCAATAGTTATATTAATTATATATGTATCTTTCTTGAACTAAATAATGTAGTAAGAAAAAGTTGCTGATTTGCCTAAAGAGCCACAGTGTAAACATGATTCTGATCAATAATTAACAGCAGTTTACTACTTTTATAGCCTCACTGCCACATTTATCCACCACAGACCCTCAGTCCTCATATCAAGTTTCAATATTTTTATGAGTTTAAAAAAGTCTTTGCAGCATGGTGGTTTTAATTAGTGGAGCTATGTAACACAGTCAGCTCTGGGGTTGCTGTCTTTTACCATGACTGGCAGCACTGCCCTTAAGCCAGTAAGCCTGCTCTGAAAGTGAACATGAATTTGAGGCTGTTCACATGGGGTTTCATGCAGGTGTTATCAACACTACTAATCAACTGTGTCTCTGTTTTGTCTGCAGTCATTGCTGTGTGATTATACACACCTGCTCATGTTGTCTACCAGCCAATATGGCCTTCAGCTGATGTAATGAAGCATAATCTGAGCATAATCATAAAGCCTAAGAGGTAATGTGACTGTAGCACATCTGCAGTCTTATATCTTTGTCTGGGAAACAGCAGTGCATTTTCCAGCACTTTTTAATTATGCAAGTGACTAAGAAAAATTATATCCTGATAGATCAAAATCTCAGTCAAATGACTCTTACCTGGGCTCGGAGCTCTTTGACAGTCTGTTCCTGCTGGGACCAATCCTGGGAGCGTGAAGCATCCCTGATGCCCCGTTCGCCAATCTGAGCTTCCAGCCGTCTGTTGGACTCCTGCAGCCTGTTCACCTGCTCCAGGAAGCCCTTCAGGCGGGCATTCAGACCCCACATTGTGTGACTGGAGTCCTGCAGCAAGTCCATGGAGACCTAAGAGAATGCACACCCACACGTTTACAGACACACAATGAGCCTTTGATATGTCCAGACAACCAAATGACACAACTCACCCGGAAGTGCATATAATGGTCAAAACATCTGATAATACACGACTGATGGACTTAATATGTCTCTCACAGAATTCATACACGGACATATGAGGTTACAACTTTTACAGCAAACAGTTTACTACCCATTTGAGACCACAGCCTGCCAGAGGCGTTTACTGGGTAAATATTTACCCAGCAAAACTCACCTGAGGCAACGTGTCCTTCCACGAGTAAGGCACAGTAAGAGTAATATTGCAGCAGAAAAAAGTTCCTCAGTTGTTAGCTTGGTCACACTGAGCCGATCCAGCACTCCCCACAGCTTAGTCACATTCCTCCACAGCGGGATGGTCAACACTTTCTCCTTCCGACTGTGTCCCAGGTCATCAGCAGCAGACCCCTGAGACAGAGCAGACAGGCTGCCATTAGCCTGCCTCTATCACAGTTAGTGTGTCAGTCTGTAGTCTTCGGGGAAGGCCACGACAGGGATGTTCCCTCTGTCCCACCTCACCCCCCACGCAGCATGTGAGCAGCGGAGTAAGCACTGGACACAGTGCTTACATCACCAGCACTCTGGGGCCCTTTGTACTCTCTGATCCAGGATTACTGAGCCGCTTTCAAACGGGCAGCAACACAAGCTGTGGAGGGAATGTTCAGGGAGACACAGTGACAGGACCTGTGTGTATGTGACTGGTGCTTTAATTGGAGGTTACCAGTACACAGACCATAATTAAGGTGAAATCTGCATCCCTTTGCACATTTCTGAAGTCAAGAAGCAAACACTTTATGCAGAGTTACCTCTTGCTCAATAACAGTCTTGGCTAGTTTAAGGGAATGACTGAGCGCTTGTGTCAGTCTGGGCCAAAGGTTTCATGTCCTGAATATTATAATGTGGCTTCAATATTTCCTTGGGCACAGTGTTTACCCCAGTGACAGCCCTGTGTTTCAGCAGAGACATATTATAGCATTAGTGCTGTATTTTCAGACAGCGTGTCTTTGTCAGAGACATCAAAGCTATAATGAAAACAGTTAAGATGTTATTATAAGTTGTATGTTTGGCTAAGCTGGGGTGTGGTATAAAGATTTCCCTGAATGTTTAAAGGCACAGGCTGTTCATCGAATGTGAGCAAACAGGTCGGCTCACTATCACAAAAAATTTAAAACACAGGTTTGTAGCCTGGCGTGTCTACTCGATGATTGACAAGTTATTTAATGAGAGATTAAGTTACTGGTTCTTTCTGACGCTGCCAACGTGAGAATCTGTAACCTCTTTAACCACAGAAGCGGTTAAATTAAAGTGACTGGCACAACACAGCTAATAATTTATAAAAGTATTCTTCATTTTGGACCTTCCAGCAGTCTCAGACCTTAATCTTCATGAGCAGGTTTGCTATTTAGTGCAATAAGTCATAAGTCATAATTCATTTGATTAACAACTGTCAAAGCTGAAGCTTGATGCTCTTAAATTTTATTTAATTGAAGAACGAATTAGTCATTTTTTTAAAATGTAACAGTATACCTTTTTGCTCATATTACAGTAAAAAAAGGCATTCTTAAGGTGAATACAAGGGAGATGTATGAGATTGAAAAACAGTTTTGATCCCTCTTAAGAGAATCTTGTTCTTTTTTCTTATATAATATGTTTCTGCTTAATTTGGGCATGACTTTTCTGTTGGGTAAACAAACGTGTTTTGCTATGAGGCAGGATGCAGGGATTATTAATAAAGACAAGAGAGCTTGTGCTTCTATCTGCTACAACCGCTGTACAAATATTGTCTCTGTCTAGACTTTCATTCTCTCTGCAAGAGAAATGACAGAACAGTCAGCTGACTTTCTCATGTGGTTGTGCTGACAGTTTGTATGGGTTGTGGTTACCATCCATCCGTAAAAACAGAGAAGCAGATGGACTGATACAGAGAGAAAGACTGAGAGGTTAAGAGAGAACTGGAAAAAATGTTTGTTATAGGACAGTTATGCAAGAACGTGTGGAAATATGAGTGATTAAACAAACAACCACACACACACACGAAAAAAACCAAACAGAGCATGCTGACTAACCAGCCATGATCGTCGAGACACTTACTGTCATCAGACTCCCACGCCCTCTCAGCAAGGTGCCTGCCAGTTGGTTGATGATGATTGCGACTAACAGTGCTTGATAAAGTCCCGGAAAGTAACACCTGTCAGGGCGTTGCTGCTCTGCCCTTAGTGTCACAGACAAATGATTTTTGGTAGTGGTTTCAAACGGGGAATGCCACCAGGCCTGTTTTCAGATCTCATGTTGCTCCATCAAAGATCCAAGTAATAACCCCGGTCGCATGTCATGAGTAAGGAGTGTTTGGCCGAGGGAATCGCGAAATCCGAGGGCGACTGGGAAAAGCAGGCAGTTACTTGTTGAGCAGAGGTGGAGGCTCTGGCGGTGGACACTGCCTACAAAGGAATGAAAACAAAACAAGTCAGCTTCAGATTACATGTTTCACACAGAACCATCTCAGAGCTCCCTCATGCACCTGAGTTCTAGGACTTTACATTCCTCTGCCTCTGTTCCCCTCATGGGTGGGCGCTTAAGATCCCTTTGATTGTTTCTCATGTGATCTCTCATTTGCTGTAAAAGACGCCTTTCACTAAAGGTGTTGGACAGTGAAAAAAATAAACAGTTGTTACAAAACCATACTAATTTTCACCCATCCTCTAAAAGAACTCTATGCCAACATATTTTTGTCTGTACATGACATGTTACGCAAGCCACTTGTTTTCTGGACTGAAAAGTGTTGTGGTTTTCAATCCAAAACCACAGAGAAGATTATCTCCACATAACCTCTATACCAGACTATGCTGTAGGCACTGTGCTGAAGAATGTCATGTGCTTTTACTCGCTGGAAACATTCTAACAGAAACTGCAACAACAGGAGGTCTTCTTGAGAAAACCACATCAATCCGCCCGTGACCCTCGGGACTTATGCCTGTCAAGAGTCTAATAAAGTGCTCATTATTTATAGTTCTCCAGAAAACAATCATGATAACAGCTATACCAGTTAAGGCTGCAGTAACAAATGTTTACAGCAATGTGTCAAAAGGGT
Source organism: Acanthurus leucopareius (assembly GCA_029814765.1). NCBI lineage: Eukaryota > Metazoa > Chordata > Actinopteri > Acanthuriformes > Acanthuridae > Acanthurus > Acanthurus leucopareius. The sequence continues at coordinate 1,555,997 of JAQMCX010000044.1, read as the reverse complement.
TATTCATAGTGATAAATACCTGCCAACTCCACAGGTTCTCTCAAATGCCAGTTTCAGCATCTTGTAGCTCAATTTTTGTTTTTATGGATCTTTTGGATCAGTTTCAGCTCTCTAAAGATTGGTCTGGCACAACTTGACTAAAATATGTTTGCAGTAACAAACCAACATGACATGCAAATTAAAGAAAAAAATAGAAGGTAATTGGCAGGTCCACAGTATAGGGGACGGTGTGTCCTTTGAATATCAGCACAGCTCCTCCTTACTGACTGACTAGGAAGTTTGATTGAAAATTGCACAGAACAGAGAACAGAATTAATTAGGTAATAACTCCAAGTTTGTTAATGTTGTTTTACTTAATTCAACTCTGGTTCTTATAAAATTTCAAGGGAGCATTGCATTACAAAGAGGGATAAGGAATATTAATTCACAGTTGCATCGTACATTAACTAATTTGCGAGCATGTTAGTTGGATTTCAATTACATCATATTGAAATATATAATAATAAAAATATAATATAATAGTCAATTGTATTCTATAGGTGTGAACTGATCACATGACAGTGACTTTATTATTTGTTCATAGTGGGCAGCAGGAATTTGCAACGTATGCTTCATTAAGTCATGCATTGTATCATCATGAGTCATGCCTTAGATAAACATAACTTCGATAAATGTTTTTTATTTTTATATTAAAGTCTTGAGACAAAGGCAACAGAAAAACAAAGTCTGCATGACCTAAAAGATTGTTTTTTAAATAATACTGCAGAGGAAAAAAAAAAGATTAGTTTTAAAGGGAATTTAGCATTTTGTGCAAATTGCTTATTTACTCTTAAAAAGGCTGTTAAAGGTTATTAGTGATTAGCCTGAGGCTCAAAGTCAGCCTCATTAAATATTTGCATTCTAAGAAAAAGAAGTAATGCGTCAGGGCCTGAAAAACTATTATCCTCCTCTCTCTTTGTTGGAGATTTGGCAAAGCACCTTGGAGTCACACAGTGCATGTTTCTCACAAAACAATTACGCTAGGAGTGCCATGCTTAGCTGTCAGTTCAGACTTACGCATGAAGAACAAGGATGGGCAAATAGTTTGCCCGGACAACAAGTCAAGGCTGTGTATGTGTTAGCGGCACTTAGTGGGGTTAGCACAGGGGCTAGTGGATGGGGTGTGAGTATGTCTGGTGAGATGATGAGGTAAACTAGAAAAAAAAACAAAAAAAAAAACCACTTCTTTGTTTAATAGAACCTGTCAATGCTGGATAAGTGAAAGCATCATGACATCAAATTACTATGTTGAAACAGCCTGGCAACAAGTCATGCTCGACAATAGCGGTCATAAAGAGCAGAGCAGAAACCTTAAATTAAATCAGATGACCTCTGTCTTCAGTATGACATACATTTTAGTTTCAAAGTTCATGTACATGAAACATCTAGCATCCATTACTAAACAGTTTCCATATTGAGATCATATTACTATGTACTCTTCAAAACAGGGTTCAAGAGTGCAAGAGTGTTTGGTAGCATAGCACAGTTCTCCTGCTCCTGTCCTCCCCATGTTATGTGTATGTCTTTTAATGTTTCTTGGACGGGATGTAACTGGAATGCAATTTCCCCATGTGGGATCAATAAAGGTTATCTTATCTTATCTTATCTTAAACTTACAAAATTGTGATTTATTTCCAAGTTTTCACTAAGTTTTCTGCTAATTACCCTGGATTCCTGCATTTTACCTCCTCAGTGTTTTACATAAAACAAAATAAGTCCACTTTCTAGATTTGAAAGGATAATTAAGAAGATGAATCAGTAACTATTTAGATAACCAGTTATCATTTTAGCCATTTTTAAGCAATAATGTAAAAATCAGACTGGTTTCAGCTTGCTTTTCTTTGTCCAACCTGGTGATAAACTGAATATCTTTGGAATTTGAAGATGTAGCCTTGGATTGTGGGAAACATTAATAGGCTTTTTCACTATTTTCTGTGATGTATTTTCTGAAAAAAAAAGATTAATTGTTGAATCAAGACAATAATTGACAGCAAGATTAATAGATAATGCACAAGGAGTACCAGGAAGACTTTGTTTTATTTTATGGGATTACACGGCAAAAACATGGGTTCCGCTGGATTAAAGAACTACTTTAAATCAAACACTTTCAAATTGTAACCTATTTTATGTTTTTGAACTGGCGGTGAGTGGTGACCTAGATCTTCATTAATCAAGATTTTTAATTAGCCAGTTTGTGTGTTTTTTTAAGGAACATGTTGTGCATATTAAGATATTGGAAATACAATACCAATAACTTGATTTAAAGTAGACCTCTGTATCACACTGGCCTAAGCTAACACACAGAGATGATGTAGATAGTGGCCCTGCTAATCTATGTCACATGTATATGTATATTTCTGTTGACTTCTGGTGGTATTGACGGCCTAAGTCGTCTCATTGTATACCCGAGTGCAGTCAGCAGCAATCAAGCAGCAACAGTCCTGAAAAGCTTTCAAGCAGCTGTTGATGTCTATGGTGTACCATTTCATGTGAGGTCAGATAAAGGAAGAGAAAATGTTGACGATGTACGCTACATGGTGGCTAACAGAGGACTTAATGGGATTCACATATTGCTGGAAGAACAATCAACAATCAACAACCTTTCTGAAAAAGATGGGATCATAAAGTGCTTCACCGATGTTTTAACCTGTTCATTACTGTTTTGCTTGTCTCTTTGGTCCTGGTGATCTCACCACATCTCCATCATAAATCTGTTGAATATGTTGGAAGTTGATCCTCATCAGGGATGGCACTTAACCTTGCTGTTTAGCATCAAGGTTATAGTTTTATAGGTTCCTTGTGTGTGTGAGGAATTTGATTTGATGGAGCATAAATTGTATGTCCCAAAAATAACGTTATTGAGGTGAGTTACCAGCGCTGAGCTGGTGTACACTACACTTAGATGTTTTTGCTAACTGTAATTCATCATCAATAATTTATCTCTTTTAGCTGAGCTTTAAGGTGAATTCTCCCTCTGTGTCTTTCTCTTTGTAGTGTGCGCTCTGGGGTATTGAAATATTTGGTTTATGATGATAATTTATGATGCTCCAGAGTACAGAAGTAGTTCGGTTGTACCCTTAAGAGAGTTTTAATAATCTCAGTAAATCTAGTAACAAAACCCCTCACTTCCGGCACTGACCACAAGAGTGACTACTCTAATTGGTCAAAGGCTTTTATAGCATCAAGTAAGGATGTTGTATTTGATCTGTCAAAGACTGGTTCCCACATCCCATTACATCAAGCACCAACAACAAAAGAGTAATCAGTCAATTCTAATATGTTTTTAGGGTAACTTTGTTGTAGGATCTATCAAAATATTAGGAGCATATACAGAAGTAAGAGCGATTTTCTTGGCATTTAATTCCTTTCTGATAATCACAATTTTACCCGTGTCAAAGACGTCTTGCCCTCTCTGTCTGTGGTCATAAATTGTTGTGGGTCAGCCTAATACTGTAATTCAATAACTGTATTCGGTAATTTTATTTATTGATGGATCTTAATTTCTTGAGACAAACAAGATGATCACTTGTCCAGAAAGTGAACGATGTGAGATTTTAAAGTAACAGTCCACAGGTGTTTTTCAGATACGCTCTCACAATCAATACTGAGGTTGCTGAGGGTGGGAAACCACTTGGCTAGAGAATGTGCATGCAACTGAATAGCCATGGAACTTTTGAGCCCCTCTTCCAAGCCGGTGACATGAATCTTGCCCCTCCTGTTTATGTCCTCCATGTCAGCTAACTTTGACTCCATAGCTTAAAGAACTTGCCCATGGCTATCTCATGTGTGGAAGTTACTCTCTAAATTAGTTTTCAGTTTATCCATGTCTCATGGCTCATATCTCACAGTGCCAAGGTCTGCCATCAGCATGACTAGTTCAGCTTAAATAGCTCTTAGCTTCTCATTAGAGTCTTTCCCAACCTGTTGAATCTGGATAAGGGGTATGTCACGGGTTCTTTCACAAACTGGTCAGGAGTCCGGACAGAACCATCACTCTGTCCATGCCCAGTTCACACCCAGATGCCTGTTGTAGTCATTTTAAGAGATCTAAGTCTTTTCTCCTATTTTTTATGGCTGGCTTTGTGTAATAATGGTTATTTCTCAAAACAGTTTTTTCGCAGTAGAACTTGGGCTATCTTCGAATTTTTGCTGCAGTTCTGTCATAAATGTGAATATTAAATGTTGGATCAAGAAGACAAAAGAAAAAAAAAAGAAAATTAAATCTCACAGGAATATTCAGATCACTCAGAGAAAAGCAATAATGAAGCTTCTGAGCTTTTGAAAAATGTACTCCCAAGTCCTGTTAATTAGAGGAAAAACATGATTATTATCAGCAACACACATCAAAAACGACTAACATTTTTTCAAAAAAGTCCTTCCTTTTTTCAGAAATTGCCACAGGCAAGTGTCCACAGTAAGCTTAGGTAGATGTAATGGTCCCTGGTGATTTAACTTGAATATATTTCAGAGTGAAACACAAACCACACAAGCCAGGATCCTGTTTGAATTTGTCTAAGCCTGTGAGACAATTAACAGAGATTATGTCCATTTGAGATAGTTTTATTGCATCCCATCTTAGCTAATTTCACATTTTTTGATCCATAACATTAAAGATAAATAAAACAAAAAGGCATTTTTTCTGACATTGCACTTGTTACCCTTGCTTTCCGCAGTTGCAAAGGCACGATCAAGATGATGAGGATGTTCCCTCCAAGTGGAGATCTGAGGAGGACATGGCAGTAGAGGCTTCAAAAATGAAGAAACAGCTTGAGAAACCCTAAATAATGAGGGGTAATACAAATATCTAGTATTCACCTATGACTGGAAATAAAGATGGAAAACAAGACTCCACTTGCTCCTCCTGAACCAAAATTAAAATATCCTTAATATGATCGCTGCCATTCTGCCTTGATAACTTAATTTAAAGGAGAGTCTGTGGATGGAGCAAGGACTGGAGTGGGATTAATTTTTATTTCAGAGTTTTTTGTGGTGGAAAATCTGGTCAAAGAGTAAGAAAGACCAGTATCGTGTTGCATTATTAAATTTAGATCATATTTGGTTAATTGCGTTATCTCTCTAATCCCCCTAAAAAAAAAAAAAAAACACCTTGCACCCTCAGTCGGACCCAAACTCAGAAGAGGAGTCTGTTGTACCCTAAAATTGTCACTGATAGCTGTATCAAAATGATATGCTCAGTTAGCTTCATTCAAGTTTTAGTGTTTTTTGTTAGCTTGTAGCTGGCAGTGGCTGACACAGCATTACTGGATACAGTTAAACAAAGTCCAGTTTCTGTTTTCTTTGCCTGTGATTTTCTTTCAAGTTTATTATGTAACAATTCAGTTTTCTCAGGCTATGTTTTCTGTTTCCAGAGTTTAATTCACAAATGTCACCAAATTCAATAAAGGAATCTCTCTAGGATAAACTTTGCACAGACACAAGTCAAGGTAAAAAATTTAGTGGACTCAACAGTGTAAAAAACTCAAAGACAGAGGCATGACCCATGTGAGCTGGTCAAAGTTTGACTTGCCTCAGTTCAACACAAGTTCATGAATTTCTCTCATGCCATTTTAACTGATGCTGGAAAAACCCCTGGAGGAAAGTAGGTGGCACTATTTTTAGTCTCTAGCTGCAGCGATGTTTGAAAAGTTACTCACATAAAGGTTATATTATTTTGTTTGGCAAGTTTTTGTGGTGCTGTACATTCAGACATGTCATCGATACAAAACCAGAATTGCCACTTGTTTGAGGTGTGCTATCAGATGATGTGATTTGGGACACAAACTTTTAACCTACTACTTAGAGTTAAACAAAAATCCAGAGATTAGTAGTAGCTGGAAAACAAGGATTGATACACTGCAGAGTTGATCGATGACAAATTCAATGGCAAATTTGCAGGCTTAATAGAAAGGAAAGGATTTAGAGTTAAGTTAAGTTTAGTTAACTAACTTTATTTAAGTTTAGTTTAGCTAAGTTTATTTGTCAGGGAAGCATGAACAAAAGAAAACACTGATCTCGTAGAGAAAAGATGCTTTGTACCACATTATTTTTTGCTAATTTCCTTCTGCAATCCCTGGGCAGGTTTACACTGAATACAGCGTATACAATGCAATATAAAACACAAATATCGTATCAAAGTATATTTCATCCATACATGCTACAAAAATCACATATAAAACCAACACATGCAAGTCAAGCATACACAGCATATAGAATCACCTTATGCACCTTCAATTTAAAAAGTGCTTATGGACAGCTGAAATAACACGAGCATGATTTGTTACTTAGGTGTGAACATTGTTCCTTTTGTAATTGTTTTCTTTCACTTAGGAGTGATTAGGCATAAAAACTTTGTTGCAATAATAAAACCGAATCATGTCTATTCTCTATGGGAGTTTGTAGTGTTATTGCATGTCCACAATGTTTTTATTTCCTGAATCAAAATTACTTTTGGAAAAATTTAAAGCATTAACTTAAAAACTGTTTTTACTTCTCTGTCTAGGATGGTGTTCAAGATCTGATTTTATGGTCAGCAGCAGCTGGAGGACAACAGAAACATAAACATAAAGAAACACATGGCCAAAAGAAGAATTCTGCTCTGATTCCATCATTCTGACTTTTCTCTACCCTGATCTCTTCAATATACAGCTGATTCTCATTGACATAATTATATGTCTCTATGAAATAAATGGCTAAATAATAAAAAGTTTCTCTTGCATTGTATTACAGAGATGCAGTGGTTACATCCACAGAGAAGTCATAAGCTCTAAAACTGTTTCACCTTGTGTCTTGACTTTTTGCCTATTGGTGCCCCTACACATAACAGCTAGTCCCCCTTTTTTTTTACTGTTTAACCTTAACCTCTCAAACTACCTGAATCTGCCACTGGCCACAGTAGTTGTGTTGCAGGTGTTATATAATGTGTGGGATGTGAATGATCAAATGTTTGCAATTTCATAAGATGACCAGATTTCTTAAATAAAAATTGGGGACATTACCAGTTCAGCTGTTAATATAGCATTAAAATATTATCAATGAAAGTAAATTGGAGACAACTGCAGTTTCATGTATTTTGACCATGGTTAGTAAAGTGCAGATGGGCTGATAAAATTGGTTACTAATGTATTTACTTAAATGAACTTACCTTACAGAACATTATAACCTTATCCTTTTCAGAAAAATACTTTTTTTAATGCCATGAGCCTACTGCTCAATAATATCTAACCACAGCCCTGAGATTCAAATTCTCTCAAAACAGCACCACATTTTCATACTAGACACTTATTCTCTCTTACAAAATAGATTTTAATCTCATTTGGTCAATATGTTGAGAGAAAGAGTATCCTCATAACCATAGTAACTCCTGCATGCAGGTGCAGGCTCTGCTGCTGCCAAAGGAGCCACTCAGGTATTCACATAATGGAGAGGCTCGCAATGTTTGAGTATCGTGTTGTAGACTACATCCAAACAGATTGTGACTGTGTGCCTACACTAAATAAGCTAGTGTGATAGTTAAGCCACCCTTGGTTATCCCATCTCATGTTTAAACTTGCATCAGACTTCTCTGAAATCTAACATGAAAATTGTTAAAGTTATGGAAAAATTACACGCAACAAAGACCCATCATTACCATCCAGGGACTGTGCCTTTCTCTTCTCAATGTTGACATCAAAATTATTGCCAAAACACTTGCTCATAGAAAAGAAGAATCATCTGATCCATAATCCATCCAGATCAAACTGGACTCATTGAAGGCAGACACTCTTCCAAAATCACATGTAGACCTTTTAATATAATGGACTATTCTTCATAATAAGCGAAAACTAACATTGGTACTCAAGATTCAGAAAATGCATTTGACAAGGTCAACTGGTTATTTCTCATATTCACAATGCAAAGATTTGGCTTTGGGGAATCATTTATTAATTGGGTTAAAATTCTTCAGCCACAGTTATTACTAATGGACTCACCTCACAACCTTTCACGCTGTACAGGGGGACTAGGCAAGGATGCCCACTTTTATTCACTATATTTAACAAGCCGTTAGTTGCAGCCATAGAGCAAAACACTAACATTAAAGGAATCCAGACTCTGAACGCACACCACAAAATAAGTCTTGAAGCCGACAACATTTTACTCTTTTTACAAAAACCCCCACACACCCCTTCTCCAAACAGTGACGGTCATAGAATCATTCTCCAACATCTCCAACAGCCCCATAAACTAGCAGAATCCTTAATACTCCCACTGTACAGTAACAGCTTAGATATGGCAGCCCAAATTCCACCTATTCCTATATGCGCGCGCGCCGCCATCTTGGAATGGCGGCGCGCATCAGTGCAGCAGCCAGACAGCTCTCCCGGTGCTTTAACTCACTTTTGTCTGTAGATTCACTTTTTGACTCTACTTCGCCGAGCACTAAGAAGTACAGCAGAGAGGAACTACTCCGGATCGGAATGTGTTATGGAGAGTCCAACTCCAGTCGGAGTTTTAACGATAACATTCCACCGGAGATAGCACGACCGGCAAACAGCCCGTGGTTCACTATCCCCGGAGCCAAACAAAGGAGGAGGAAGGGCAGAAGCGGGGCTGCCGAGCCGGCGTCCAGGCCCGGCTACGGAGAGACCCGTACAGACCAGCGCTACCCAGCATCTTCCTCACGAACGCCAGATCACTGAAAAACAAGTTCGACAAGCTATCGGCCACCATCGACATGCAGAAAAATCTGTGGGATAGCGACATTGTTGTCGTGATGGAGACCTGGCTCCATTCGGGGATAGCAGACGAAGCTATCATGCTAGCAGGCCGCATAGCACACCGAGCCGACCGAACGAGTGACTCGGGGAAGAGCAGAGGAGGAGGACTGGTCATCTACTCCAACAACAGGTGGTGTACCAACGCTACAGTGACTGGAACACACTGTTCTCCTGATTTAGAGTTTATTACTCTAGGATGTCGTCCTTTTTACCTGGCCCGAGAGCACATGGTTGTCATGGTTACGGCTGTGTACACACCACCCAGTGCTAATGCTAATGTAGCATTAAAGACCCTGCTAGCCGCTGTTAACAAACAACAGTCTGCACACCCGGATGGCATTTTCATAGTGGCTGGAGACTTTAACCATGTGGACTTAAGAACTGTGCTCCCTAAGTTTTACCAGCATGTTACATGTGCAATGAGAGGTCATAACGTGCTGGATAAGGTTTACAGCAACATCAAGGGCGCATACAAAGTCTCCCCCCTCCCCACCTCGGACAATCAGACCATCTGTCCCTGTTTCTCACCCCAGCATACAGACCTCTCATATGAAGAACACTGCCTGAGGTGAGAACCATACGGGTTTGGTCTGAAAATGCCATCCCACAGCTACGGGACTGCTTCCACACTACCAACTGGGACATTTTTGCACAGGAGGACCTAACCAACTACACATCCACTGTTCTGTTTTATATTAAAACGTGTATGGATAATGTCACTGAGGAGAAGATGGTCAGACATTAT
>JAQMCX010000044.1:1533630-1546360 GCA_029814765.1 Acanthurus leucopareius | reverse complement strand
ATGTCTTTTAATGTTTCTTGGACGGGATGTAACTGGAATGCAATTTCCCCATGTGGGATCAATAAAGGTTATCTTATTCTTATTATTCTTATTATAGTGAATGTCGACTGAAAGAAATGAAACTGTGTCCATACAGTAGTGCAACTTAGTTTGCCAGCATAAAACCAGGAATCCTGACTGCAAGACCATATGCGACCTATATATTATCAACACCGTACTTTATACTGTGATGCATCAATTTAGATTAGGTCAAATTAATTAAAGCAGAATTTGTTACATTTTTAGTGTTTCTTGAACTGAATAATGAATGTTTTGGTGGTAAGTTGTTTGCTATTACTGACTATGGCTACTTGTGCAGTAAGTCTGTTAAGATTCATTCAGGTGTGCAGGACAGTACTGGGAAGTAGCAACGTTTGTTGAAATAAAAAGCACGGTATTGGATCAGTGCATATACACCTCTACTTGCTTATACGTGATCCAGCATTTTAGCCATTATTTGATACATTTCTGAGGCTGATACTGGTGTCTGAACAACCCTTGTAGCTATTTTATAGTTGCACTTTACCTAACTGAGGCTTGGCCTGGTATATTTAATGATCTTGGTTCAATGATTTAAATCTGACTTTACAGCACATAATAAGCAGGACAGCTTAGCTTGGGGATCATGGGGCTTAATTAAACTTGTTGCATTCTAAAACTTATTGCTTTGCTGTTTTACCTTTAATTTATTGTGAAGAGTCGGGTGAGCGAGTCACCTATAAAATGCATAAGTAACGGTGTACACAAAACGAGCACAACGAACAAAACACAGAATGCATCAGAAACTATTTCATTCTGGCAAAAATAAGAAAATAGAAAAAAAAAACATGATCTTCATGTGTCAAGAGACCTTCTCAAATATCAGCAACTTGCTGACAGATGAACCAGAAGAATTACATTTAATTATGGTAATTATGGCAGTGCATCAAACACTATTCTGTAACCACTCAGGAAATTCTAGGCATATGAAAACTTGAATCAAATATCAGTAAAATTAATGGATGCAAAGGCATGAGAAAATCTCAGATAGTATGCAAATTATTTGTAAAATTAGATTAAAAATCATGTCAAAGGAATACCTAGGAATATATATTGGAATATACAAAGGGATATATAATAGACCCATTGATGTAAGATGGACATTTGTTTATTCCTAAAAATGCTTGGAGATGATCAAAATTTGCATTAAAGCATTAACCTTAGCAGATCAAGTTACTGATCCAACTTCTGATACCAAGCTAATTAACACAAGTGAAGAGCATATACAGGTGTTCACAGCTTATGCAAGAGCAGCAGCCTGGGGCAGCTGAACACTTACGCCAAGAGTTTTTAGAGCAATAAACTGCGTGATCTCTTTTGTGCCAACACTACTGATAACATCTATCCTCTTTACAGCTTTAGCAAAGCATAAAACAGCTTGGCAGCACAGGGAGGGTCCTATGTAAACAGTCAAATATGCAAGTGGAGAATATTTACAACATTTTTTATTGTACAACAAACAGCAAATGTATGAATTCCTTATTCAAGCACACAATGTGTAAAAGGACACACATTTAGCTCACAGGGGCCAAATGGGATGGTTGAAACAATGTTGGGCCTCACAGAATCAGTACCTATCTGACCCATTCTATATTTATGTATGTGTATTTTCTAGACCCACCAAAGTTAAACAAGTTTATAAAAATAACTTCAATTCAGTCTTCTTGAACTCTATGAGATACTTGATGACTACAAGTTTGATCTGATGTACACTCAGCATGCCTCTGATCGATGGTATATTCAATGGAACTTCAGCAGACAAAGTTCTGACCACTGGCAGGGCTTAACAGCTGATTTGTTCAGGTAATTATTTTGTTAACAGGTTATTTTTAGCAGTAACATTTATTTTAGCTAACTTTATAAAAACCCTTTCTAACTCCCTTATGAAAAATCTCTTATGATGTAAAAGAAATTTTCATGCAAGGCACAGCTTTAAAATGCAAAGGTGTGTTTTTTGGCAAACAAAATCTTGTTTGAATATGAGGCTAATGACATTCGTTTTTTTTTTGTTTTTTTTTTTATTGCCATTAATTGAACATGAAATGGGCTGCAAGAGACACGTCCCAACAGGCAGACACGCCTCTCTCACATGTGTGGCTGTCTGTGTGAAGGGACTCAGCTTCTAACGTTCTTCATTCTTTTAAATGTCAATTTATCAAGTCAGACTTTCCTGCATGTCTCGATTAAAATGCCAAATAAAAAAGATGATCCTATCTACACAAGTTTGTTCGCACTAAAAGACTTGTTGTAAGTCAGATGGTGCTTTTTATCCATTTAATTTATTTCTACCGACTAAGTGACTAAAACCAGATACAGACTGAGCAAACGATTTATTTTTAATCAGTAAATTAATGATTAATGAGCGCCCTGCAGCGAATCAGAATTCACCCAGACCATATGTAAAGCAGAAAAACTGACAAACTCAATGATTGCCATCAAAGGAAAACACTAATTTAGTTAATGTTTTTTTAAAAAAAAAAAAAATTAAACGTTTGGAACTTTATATTAATAACTTCGTAATGAATTTAATGCCAAATGAGAAAATAGTTGTAAAATTCAGCGCGCTCAAAATAACTTTATTTGCTTAGTTTTCTGGTCTTTTTGGTGTTAAGAACAAAACAGTAAATCGACACTAAGGCGTAAGTTTCAGGTCAGTTTTTATGAGGTAATTTATAGATGCACCATAAATTCCTACTGTTACAGGTTGGGGCTCAGAAATCATACAATGCCTTTAAAAGAATATCCTCTATTTTTGCTTGAGACTGTCAGACATGTTCACCGCTAATTAAGGGCGACAACTTGCGTGAACAATGCCGCACACGCCTTAGCCGCTTTAATGAAAAATGCCTTGGCACCCCTTGTATAGCCTATCACCGAACTTAAATGCCAAACCGCCACGCCCTGCGTGCTCACACCTGTGATAGTGGCCAGCAGCATCTTTCCGCCCACCTGTTCGGCCGCTCCCACCTCCGGAGAAGAGGCTATAAAACACGTCATCCAGGTCGCCTCAGCACCAGCTCCTTCGCATCGCTCGTGGGGTTTGACAAACTGAAGCGACAGCTGCACCTGAGTCTGAACAGAAGTTACCATGGCCGTCGTACTGACCCGCACTGGATCATCATCCTCCCGATCCCTGTCCTCTATGCCTTCACTCTCAAACTCCAGGCGGAGTGTCTATGGCAGCACAGCTGGTAAAAATTTCCGCGTGTCCTACTCCTCCAACGGGATAGGCTCTGGCTTTGACCTGGCAGGGGTGCTCGGAGGTGGAAGCAGCAGCAGCAGCAGCAGCGGCTTCGCCGTTTCAACCAACGACAAAGTGACCATGCAGAACCTAAATGACCGTCTGGCCGCTTACCTGGACAAGGTGCGCTCTCTGGAGTCAGCCAACGCGCAGTTGGAGCGTCAAATCCGCGAATGGTATGAGAAGCAGACCCCCACAGTCAGGGACTACAGCAAGTACGAGGCAATCATCGCCGACCTGCGCAAAAAGGTAAGCTTTCACCTGTTTCAGAAACATTAAACATTTACAGCGTATTTCTAAAAGTAACGTTGTTTTTTTTTGTTGTTGTTTTTTTTTTCTTCTGCACAATAATATTAACACTGCCATAAAAATAAGTAACTTTGAAAAAATATTGAATGTTTTTTTCAGCCCTTAAACCCTTAATCTTGCCTACTTTTTATAGCAGTTAATATGTTTTAAATCGATCAGCAGGTAAAACTAAATTTAAATTTATAATAATAAAGAGTAAGGAAATAATTAAAGAGATTTTTAACTGTGTAAACTATGAGTTATGAAGAAAAATAAAGAAGAAAAGTAATGTTGCATTTATCCTCCACAGACTACAATACATCCTTTTACAAAACCTGTCATTTATTGGATATTTTTACACCATAAGTCTTCATTACTATGCTGTATTAATGACTCACTCATTAAAGCCTAGACTGTAGTATAGGCTATCTAGAGTTCTCATTGGATATCAAAATGATGTAGAGGAAGTGTGCATATGTGATTCAGAAAAAACAGTAGGTTGAACCCCTTTTTCACATTTTTTATCATTACCCACAAGTACTGCCAAGAGCGATGTTTAACACTTTCAAAACATTTTCAGATGTCAGTCATAAAACACTTAGAGTGGAATGCAAGTCAGGTGTAAAGCAAACTATTCTAGATACTGAATCACTGACACACCTTTGCCGGTTTGTATTATAATTGAGACAATGCTTTTTTTCTTCTTCTTTAGATCAGTGCTGCCTCACAGGACAATGCCAGGCTGATGTTGCAGATTGACAATGGCAGACTGGCAGCAGAGGACTTCAGAGTCAAGTGAGTGGAAGGGTCATGGCAGAAGTTAGCATTATGGTGTTCTATAAAGGCTGAAGTCTCTGTCTTCCACTTCCCTGCGGAAGTTTAACGTAACGTCACATGTTCACTCAGAAGTACCCGTATGTGTATGTGCACATATCATCACAGGGGCGTAACAGTCAACAGTAATAAAAACTGGTGTAACTGGTTTTGACAGCGTTCACACTGTCTTTTTTTTGTTGGTGGTAACATCATTTAAGTGGGTTCAGCAACATGATACCTCTGTGCTTTTTTCTTGGCAGATTTGAGAACGAGCTGGCAGTGCGCATGTCCGTGGAGGCTGACATCGCTGGACTGCGCAAGGTTATGGATGACCTGACAACTACCCGGTCTGACCTGGAGATGCAGGTGGAGGGTCTGAAAGAGGAGCTGGTCTACCTGAAGAAGAATCATGCAGAGGTGAGAAGTCCACTATTACGAAACTATCACTCTGTGAGCTCAGGTGTCTAATCCTTCTTAATATTTTTATGATTATCAATTTCTATGATTGATGTTTTTTTCATTACCAGATTGAAATATGACTAATCAATTCTTTTTCTTTTTGTTTTTTGTTTTGTTTGTTTTTTGCAAAGCATACAGTTATGTTTCTAGACAATTGAAGGTTAAACCAACAAAACAACTTTTTTTCGAGTCAGTAAGTCAATAATTTGTCAGACGCTTCTCCTGACATGTTCTTGTCTTGTGCTTTCTCAGGCAGCAGGTCATGCAAAATTTGTGTGGTTTTCCGGCTGTGCCCTCAAGTTATGTACTGCCTCAGGCTACAGGGTGCTGCCAGAAACACACAAAGGACATCCTTTGATAACAAGACATGTTCACTAATTAGTTAATTACCAAATCTGTTTTCTGTTTATTTACTTTGATGCAGATAAAGCTCCTCCTCTAAACATTGACACAAAAGCTTCATAGATACATCATTTAGAGGAGCGTTTTTTAGAACTTCTGCATCAGTAAGTTAGATGGACATCGGTGAGCCACTGTAACTTTTGCTGAACAGCGGCCACTGTGGCCAAAAGGAGCAACTACAGGATGATGTTGAATTTTAAAACATACTTTAACAGCAGCACAAGTTAAAAAGAGCAATAAAGTCAGTGACATTACCCACTGTTAGCTTCTGGTTAAACAAGACCAAGTAAGACCAAACATTTCTCGTGGGTCTTATCTTTGACCTGACAGTAGACTTTGTTGTTCCGTTTGTAGGAGCTTGCAGCCTTGCGAAACCAAGTCAGTGCCAGCTCTGTAAATGTGGAGGTGGATGCCAAGCCTCAGGATAACCTGGGTGCAATCATGGAAGAAATCAGAGCTCAGTATGACGGCATTGCTGAGAAGAACCGCCGCGAGATGGAGAGCTGGTACAAGGGCAAGGTGAGGGAGACAAGACGGTACACTAATCATGTGAAATGTTTACATCATTTCATCTCATGATATAATTTCAAACAGAATGTGTTCTATACCAACATATTAGTATCAAGTGATTACAAAAGAGCCTTACTGCTATTATTTAATGTGCAATTTTTTCTTCCAGTTTGATGAGCTGAACAAGCAGGTGGCAACCAGCACAGAGACCCTCCAGACCTCCCAAACTGAGATCACAGAGCTCAAGAGAACCTTGCAGGCACTTGAGATTGAGCTGCAGTCCCAGCTCAGCCTGGTAATTCAGAGCTTCCATTCCAAGAGTCACATTTGTCTATACAGAAAAAAGCTGGTCTCATAGCTGCTGCTTTTTTTCCCCCACTGTGCAGAAAGCAGCTCTGGAGGGCCAGCTGGGAGACACAGAGTCCCGCTACAGCATGCAGTTGACCCAGCTCCAGGCCATGGTCAACAGCCTGGAGAGTGAGCTCTGCCAGGTGAGAGCGGATATTGAGAAGCAGGCCACAGACTACCAGTTGCTACTGAACATCAAGACCAGGCTTGAGATGGAGATCGCTGAGTACAGAAGGCTGCTGGATGGAGAGGATGTAACGTAAGGGAACTCTTTACCGTCTTTGTCAGAAGAAGTTCAACTTGATTTATGATTTATTTGTAACTAGAGTTTTTGTCCGAGGTAAAATAGTAATTTGCCTTCACAGTGTTGTTAAAGCATTAGGTGAACCTCCTTGAAAATAATCTTATTTGCTTTCATGCTTCAAGATCATTGTCACTCTCATTCTTTGTATAGTAAATATGAAGCTGCATCAAGGATAGGGTTAGCTTAGCTTGGCATATTGACTGGAAACAGGGCGGAAACAACTATGCAGGCACTGTTCTAGGTAACAAAAATGTAAAAGTTTACTAATTAAATCATCCTCAACAAATAAGATATAACATATTAATGAGTAAACTATAGAGGCCCTGATAGGCATTTTTATCCTTTGGTTTTCACAAGGGATGCTGATTGGCTGCTAGGTGAAGCTTTATATCTAGAGTACCGTTATGAGAGTGATATTTATCTTCTTTTCCAACTTTTGTCAGGAAAGGTAACAGACAGTAACCTTTTTTTCAATCTGCCAAACTCTCTTACTGTCTTACATTATGTTATTCTTGAATGCTTAAAGACAACTTTTGTCTTTCTTCTAGGAAATCGGTTGTCACAAAAGTGGTAGAAGTGAAACGTAAGTCCTCATCACATCACTGCTGTATTATTAACCCTATTTTTTTTTAAATAAAACTAGACATGTTCTACAGATTAATCTTTCTTTGATTTCACCTACAGCTCAACCAATTGTAACCAAGAGGACAAGAGTGGTGGTTGAGAAGATCGTTGATGGAAAAGTGGTGTCCACCACAGAAGATGAGGACACCCAGGTCATCAGCAACTAGAAAGACTGGATCCTAACAGATCTCAGTTAAATTTGCTGTAAGAGCCTCTCCCCCTGTTTGTTCTTCTGTTTCTGACAGCCTGTGCCACTCACCTGAGGTGCACTTAACATAAACTAAAGAAAAAAGTGGGTTTTTTTTAAATGTCTTAGAGGAATTTGTATTGGAGGTTGCATTTAAAGGATTATAGATTATATACTTTTCCATCTTTTTTGGTTTTATATAAACCTGTTTTCCAAAAACCCCAGTACAATTTTACTGAGAGTCCTCCAATCTTCATCTTGACATACTAAATTTAAACAGTAGGTGGTACTGTGAAGCTGGAAAGAAAATGTGTTTCTGGTCAGGTCAATGTCAGTGTGAAAGTGTTCGGACATAGACAGAAAGATCATAAAAAAATATGTTTGTTACATATTGCGAATGGTGTTACATGTAGCATTTTAAAAGAAATATTTTTGTCAAATTAAATGTTATACTAACACAATTAGCATTAATAAAATACTCTACTGTCAAGATGATTGGATGTCTCTGTGTTGTGCTATATATCTTTACATTGAGATAACTCTACCCATGAAGCCTTTTGTGCCCTGCTCAAGAGATTCTTGTATCTCTCTGAAGAATATAAACTAAATCTGTCTTGCACTTATTTCATATCCCTTTACAAGTAAAAATTATTAGAGAGAATAGATGGAGGCATTTTTGCCCAATTACACTTTTATTCTGCTTTACATTCTTTTGTATATGATCACTGAAAGCTATTTAGTGTATAATGAGGTTCCCTCTGTGGCTGCAGTATTAGCTCAAATCAGAGTGAATTGTTTCATCTGCTTCTCTTCATGTTGTGGTTTGCCCTAAAAGAGCTAATTTAATCATGAAAATGTCTGTGCAATGGACCGTGCAATGCTTTACTCAACAATCCTCATTTGTCATTTTCCTACTATTTTCCTACTATTCATAATATGTAAAATTTCCGTATGTTCTCGGTTGTCACTTGCAAATTTTTCTCAGAAGAAATAATACATTTATCCTCTTTCAAATTAATATCAGTAAAGCCATAAAACACACCACCGCTCAACTGACAACACTTAGGGGTTTTGCAGTGACATCTGAGAGACTGTACAAAATAATTTGAGAAGAGGTTAAAGGAAAGTAAGGGAGGATCTTAGATTATTTCTCGCCTCAGATAGGAGGGAAGGGCTTGGGGGGGGGGGTTAAAAACAAAAATGAATCATTTTTGTGAGGGTCTTGGTTTTTAAAAAGTCCTCTATAAAGTCCTTCCCCATTTATAATTATTATTTACACTTGGCCCCAAACTGTCACCAGTGGCAGCAAAAGTTGGTCTTGCTTCAGCTTGCAGTGTTTTCATCTGTCCACTAGATGTTGGTATGTTCTTGGAAAGTCTTTGCTCTGGGGATGTTCACCTGATACTGTGGGGTTTTTTGTTTTGTAGTGGTTTATTAACTTCATTAATACAAAACTGTTTTTTTTATCCATTACTGAATGTCAGAGAAAAAAAAGTTTTAATAGTCACTGACGACAGAATGCCATTTTTACATCACCATTAATGACATATTCAAGAGCATTAATGTGTTGTAGAAGCAAATGTTTTGAATCTTATCGCTTGCCTGAATTTGATGACGCTTCTGTTTGCATTTCTGAGAGTTTTCCTGTGGTATTTTTTAGCTTACCTTTAAGCTCAGTGTTTATGTTAAACTCTTAAGAGACTGCTGTTATCTCACAATTTTGTACTTTAAGCCTCCACAAATTACTTTGCTCGATACTCCTTTAATCAAATGTGCTCACTACACTGTTGTGATATTACATTAAATAAATATGTTCAGGACTCCCTCTCAGAAAGTAACTACACCCAACAATCTGCACTTCGTCGATGCCTATGCATTTCCTACATCATTGCTTTGCAAAACAAGGAAAACCATGGCTTTATTTGCCAAGTGTCCACTGAGAGAAGAACTTTATTCCCCTGATGAAAAAAGTCTTTAAAATTGGATATTTGTGCTAAAGATAGGGGAATCTTTATTCATTTTCACTCACAGATAGAAATAAGGTCACCATTTGCTTACAGCCCTTTAATTTGTTTGTTTGAATTATTTTCCAAACACACTTTTAATAACTAGCCTACCATATATTTCTCTCTGTATTTTACCATAACCCAGCAATGAGGCCATGAAACATCAGTGTTTTCATTGACTGAATTGGACTTTAGCTCAGGGCCAGTTCTTGTTCCCTGACGAGACACGAGAACATGAAAAAGTTTTAAAACCTGTGGTGCACTTTCATATGGTTCTACCAACTCAAAAGCAATAAAACATGTAAAATGGACTTTCAAAATAATTCTCAGGCATTGATATGTCATATTTAATATTTTATTTTTGGTGCATGCTTTCTATTAAGGTTAGGGAGTTACCCTAGTAGCAAGAGCTGGAGGAGCTTATACTGAACACATCCCTTAATGTAAAGAAAAATGCCACTAAAGCAGAGCCTGTCGGTCCTCCTGCAGCCTGCACTCAGGGTTTATTGTCTGAGGTCTGCACCAAAGATCTGCTCTGCTGTAGCACGACTGTGTCACTCAAGGCTGATGGTCCCTAGTCACGACCTAAATGATGACAAAATTCTGCACCACGGGAAGCTGACGTCACCGCGGTACAGTCAACTCCTCGGTGACGTCATTTGACGGAGACCGGGTGGCAGCAGCCGGGGTTGGTGCCATCTGCTGGAATCACTCAGCCACTCATCCAGCATTACGTCATTGGGGAAAACCGGTGCCAGCTCCGGATCGGTAAAGCCTGAGAGTGAGGATCTGAATGCAAAACGAGCCGAGAAGGGTGCTGGCTTGTAGTAACACTGACCGAGGTTATTATTGGACGGGAGCTGTTTGATCGAGCAGGAAGCTTCAACCACTGCAAAGACTGGCTGGCAACACAGACTATAAACATTTCAGTTAGGTTATCCGGTGGAAGGCATTTGCTCTTAAACATCATATTAAGTAGTGTACAATTTGTTTGGCAAATAAGTCTATCAAATTACCAAAACTAAAATAGAAAGCAATGAGTTTTTGTTTTTGGTCAGCCCTAGAGATAAGATAAGATAAGATAAAAAAAAAGTCTCTATTACGTTGATGCAGATCGATTTGCATTGTCCCATTGGAACATGAAAAACAATTAAATGAAAAATAAAATAACATTACATTTTTTTAACATTACAGTTTTTTTTTTTACACATTTTCATAATAGTCAGTTTCCTTTTATTGTCAAAAGGTGAAACTATCTCGAAGTTAGGTAAACCTTAAAAGCACACACAGACTTAGGCTAAACACCAAATACATATATTTATTTATGTATGTATGTATATATATATATAATATACATATAGCATGTAGCCTACTAAAAACACCAAACTTATGCTAAAAGCCACCACATTTTTCGTATTAAATGCAAAATACATCAAGAGAAAAGGCTCACAAGTTTAGTCAGTTAAACTAGCACATGCAAAACATATAGTCTAAATGAACTCACCTAAAATATGCTTAATAAAAATGGAGAAAATCGACATTTTTGCAATAACTGACTGTGCCACTCATGAGCTATTGCTGCAACATATTGTGAAGAAAGAGGGACTGGTTAATGTTTTACTGGCTGGATAAATACAAAAAACACAATGCCTTGAGGCAGATTCGGCAGCAAATATATTCTCAAAGCTGAGAAAACCAAATAAAAACTGGAAATAAAATCTGAACACGGAGCAGTTTAGGCGAGCAGCTGTCCATGGTGCTGAAAGAGATGAATGACTTGAAGGACGGACAACTTGTATTATGTCGCTGCAATAAAAGCAACACGTGGTAAAAAAAAAGAAAAGAAAAAGAAAAAAGAAAAAAACAGGCCTTAGTGTGTGATTTATTTGAATGACAAAAATGACCAAGTATCGCGAGAATCGTATATTCAAGTTGGTTGTGACTGGTAAAGGTGCTTCGAAGCGCCTCGCGCGAAGTGTATGTTTCTGTCCATGTGTGCTCATGTGTCTACAAAATACTAGATTGTGTGTGTGTGTATGTATGTGTGTGTGTGTAGCCACAGTAATGGTTATGTTTGCATGTGATGATGGTGAGGACCCCATTCTCATATGAGTAAGCGCGCCTCCGCAAAAAAAGGAGAGTAAGGAGGGCTGCATTCCCATTGACTGAGAGAGAGAGTGAGAGAGAGAGAAGAGAGAGAGAGAGAGAGAGAGGGGCAGCACGGACTCCGCCTATACCGCCCTAACATCTAGCTCCAGTACGACGACGGCGGAGGAACCACAGACCAGAGAGTGATCCGGGGCCCCCTCAGCTCGACTCAACACCCGGCGTGAAAAACCGACATGGGCTCCGCGTGAAACCGGGCGGTGGAGGGTAGAGGTGGGCAGGCGTGGGGTGTGGGGAACGACGACGAGAGTGTGGTGGGAGAAACACCCAGAGAGGACAAACAAAAGCACAACCGAGGGTGCCTGCAACCATGAGCGGCTTGCACTATTCGCCAGAGCTGCGGCTGCCGCTGCCGCGCTGCCCGCGGACCATGTCGTGAGGTGTGGCTCGGAAACGCTCCGGGGAACCTGTCAGCCGAAACGACTCGCCGAGGAGGAGCAGGAGGAGGGGTGGTGGTGGTGGTGGAAAAGATGTCCGCCTCGGTGGGGCCCCAGGGTGGCCCTCGCCCACCCACCGTGCCGCCATCCATGCCGGATCTACCGGACCTCAGCCATCTGACGGAGGAGGAGAGGAAGATCATCATGGCTGTGATGGCTCGGCAAAAGGAGGAAGAGGAGAAAGAACAAGCCATGCTAAAGTAAGGGCAATATCTTTCCCTTTCCGCCGAAGTTAGAAGCAGTAACGCATAGCCATCCCCATTAGAGAGATGTCCCTTGTACACTGATAGCCCATTATAACCCAGTATAACCATTGTAGTGGTCAGCATCACACACTCATCACAGTCACCATTAGCTGATGCACCTCCTCTGCTTTACCATCATTTTACACTTGTAGGTTCGTCTTGAAGAAGTGGTGGTGTATTACCAAAAATGCCCCCACATTTACAAGGCACAGTTGAGCAGCAATATCTCAGGATGTGCCTCCTTAAAGGAGTCAGCATCCTCAGAATCTTCAGTCGCCTTATGTTGCAGTTGGAATCAATCAATAAATGAAAGCAAAAATACGGTCGCAGTCAATGGAGATGACCCGAAACAGGGTCAAACGTGTTACAGGTGTAGATAGGGCCGCGAGGATGAGGTGTGACAGCGCCGTGCTTGAGGTGGCGGTGGTGGTGGGGAGAGGGGGGGGGGGTGCTGGTGATGAATCATAGCATTATCCATCCTTCACTCACTCGTTTTCATCAATGGGGACTGCACCCCATCCCTCAGTTTACACATCCAGCACCGCTCTGATTTTTCAGGCTGGGGCTGCTTTTTCAGTGTAGATTTTTTTTTTTTTTTGCAACTGCGGAATGAAAGTGA
>JAQMCX010000044.1:1476513-1520885 GCA_029814765.1 Acanthurus leucopareius | reverse complement strand
CCCCACCCACACACACACACACACCCACACACACACACATACACACCCCCCCCCACAAAAAACCCCCCCCCCCCCCCCACACACACACACACAGAGCTTTCCTCTTCCCCTCCCCGTCCTTGGGCAATATATTCATAGCAGCGCTAATTAACAACTCCACAACAGCGACTGGTGAAGAGAGTGGAGACACATGAAGGAGAGATAAAGAGAACACAAGAGAGAAAAGGAGGAGAGGGAGGGAGTCCTTGGACATGCCAAGCTGAATATGTGAGGCCTTAGGCGAAGGCAAACCCATACGTGCATTTATGTGGGTTTTCTGTCTGTGTCATTGTTTATATTTCCTTGTGTGCATAATTATATGTAACTGTGTGCATATGCACTCATTTGCACACTTGTTTTGACAAGAAAAAAGCATAGCTAACCCACATCTGGCTCTTTAACTGTCCCTGCTGGCCCATGGCGCTAACCAAGACAGAGGTGACAGCCTCTCAGTTCAGCCGGTTCACACCACTTGGACCCCCCTGGTCACTGTCTGCCTTTGACCACATGCTAACAGTGTTAGATAGTAACACATTATAGTACTGTGAATTACTATTTTAAAGTAATTAATAGTGTGCTGTAATGGATACCTTGTTTTGTGTGTTCAGTGAAATCTCTGGTCCTGGTAAGGTGCATTAACATAAATAGAGATGGATGATCCATCTCCAATTCATCTAGAGCCAGAGTCTGTGCAACTCGTGCCACAGTATTGAGGCCCCACCCATACAGCCGCCTGACTCAGTCATGTGACAGGGCCAGCTCTCAATCATTACACACCCTATGTTTAACATCAATAACTTATTAAAACAAAAGGTATTAAAAAATGAACACTTGAACATACACTGGCATGAAAAGAACTACCTAAAATGTCAGAAACCATTATTGGGGGTTAGGGGATTAATTTTTTTCCAGCCATCGTATTGTTTTTTCCAGGGTAAAAGCTTTAGTGTGGGTCTGACAACGTTGAGAATATCGCCAGATAAGTATGTGATGATTAAGTATGTGACTCTTTACATTACATGTAACCCATAATGGAATATGTGACAAGCTAATGCTAGAGTCAAGTAATTTTTAAATGAAACATTATTTTTGAAAGAATCAAACTTTTTCATGGTAGCCATTCTGACTTGTCATAGCGAGTGAAACAGGTATGATTAAAGCTGCATTTGTTAAATCTGGCCTACAAGGGGGGAGTGGCACAATTTAATATTCACACATTCAGCAGACATGGAGGAACATTAGCATTTGAGTTGTTGTTTCTTTCCACGCAGCTACTGTGATGTACTTAAGTTCAATAGTCACTTTCCTTTTTTTTCTGTTTTGGTCTTCAGCAATTCATAAAAAGAACAGCTTTCTGTAAAGCTGATGTAGTTGTATGCAAACTGTGGGCTGGGCACCAGGGTGGGGGTGTGGAGTGTGGTAGTAACTGTGGATGACCAGAGGAAAGTTATTCAGTCAAAGTAAGTATAGTAATAATGATTCATTTAGTGAAAATAAACAAACATGGGTCTGCTTATGTGATGTCTTAGGCAAATATACATCAGGATTATTATTTTTTATTTTTGCTTCTCCTGATAAAATCCTTCAAAGATTGAAACTGTGGGCTGAGGGCACAAACATTTGTCAGCCTCTGAAGGGGTTATGCCGGAAACAAGCTAAGAAACAATTGCGGTAATGACAACTGAATTGCGCAATGGGAACCAAGTACAATCAGCCAAAAGTGGCTTAAAGGCCACATAGAGCTGAGGGTAAACACTGAACTGGGTGGGTACAAACAGTACAATGAAGGTGTGTCACTATGAACAACCCCTTCCACTTTACATATGGTAATTTGACTCACTGTCAATTTAAGAAATTGGTTACTGTTGTTCCAATAACATTAAAAATGATTTTACACACTGAATACAAAATTTAGTAGCTGAAAACTGACTGATGAAAGAATCCATCTGGTCTGTTTATTTTTCCCCACCTGTGATCCCAGGCATGGTGGCTGACCTGTGGGCAGCAGGCTCAGGCCTGTAATCCATGAATACACAGTAGAGTGAACACAGAGTCCTTTCCTCAGAGGATGTCTTTTCCTGTGTCTTCACAGACTCAATTTAATGGTAATGGTCTCTCATGAACAAAATTCGCAACCTCAAGTGCTGAAAAATCAAGCCAATGTAGAAGTGCCACACACTGCAGTTCCTAGAATGACCACTTGTGGCTGACTGCAGAAGCAAGTCACTTCCCATGAAGCCCCAATTTAGCTGAATGCAAGGAAGTGGTAGGAAAGAAACCGTGGCTCTAAGAACAGAAACAGCTGGTGCACTGTCACCCGCTGACACCCAGGATCTGACGCCACCATGTAACCATGACAACAGGCTGCGCACCCTCTGTTTTTGACAGCTGTTCCCATGGTGCCTAGACTTGGCTCAGCCCCTGGACTCCCATTGGCAGGATATATAGTTTGTCAGGGTCAGGGATCATGTTAATGACGTTGCTGCAGTGGCAGTGTCATGTTGTTTCTCCATTTATATTATAAGGATAAATTTAGCTGAAGTTTGTGTTATCTACAACATGCATTTATCATTTTCAATGACTATTAGATACAAAGTCCTATTTTGCAGCATTTGTGGGTTAGAACATGTATGAGCAAGTCAAATCATATGTGTTGTGCATTTATTTGAATTTCCAGGCTTTTTCCTTATCTGTGTGCGCCTAAAGGACTACTGTGACAGGATTACACAGGATGCCTTCTGATTTTGTTTCTGTTTTCCTTCTCATTTGAGCACAACCAAAACTGGTGACAGGAATCAGAATCATTGCAATAAAACAATGATTCAGGGATGATGTTTTACAAAACATCAGAATACAAATTTAAAAAATAATTTAACAAGTATTCAAGGAAAATGTATATAAGAGTTGATTATATTCACATTGCACAGAATTGACCTTAAGGCGAATAGTGTTAAAGGATATTTCATATTCTAAAATTTACATCAATGTGTATTTTTTTCCAAAAATGTTTCTTGCTTTTGTTATCAACATTTCATTCAACACAAAAAGCCACAGAGTTGCTGTCTCTGTTCCAAACATTCCCTCTGTCAGCTGACTAGCCAAATGTGTCCCTGTCCACAAGTCACCTCCCTGTTTCAGCTCTGTATGTTGGCAGTCTGCTGTCTCTGCTCCACGCAGCACCAGTCAGAGAGGGACGAATGAAGAGGAATGTACAACTGACATCAGTCAACTCATTTCCTGCACTTGAAAAGTTTCTCTTTGGCAACTTATGATAGTTTTTTTTTCGAGGGAACTACCTTTGAGTACTTTGTTGGAATTACGTGACGTTTTGTTGAGACAGAAGAATTTTTTTTAGTGAAACACCTTTTTCGTGAAGATACAACATCATAACTGGGCTTTAGATGGGTCATGGTGGAGGACTGTTATCAGTTTGATTATTCCTTCCATGAGAAGGTGCTGACAACAGGTCAGACGTTATGTTTTCTACCTGTTTCTTTCCAAGCAAATGAGCACTACAGACTGAAGGACATGTCTGCCTTCAATAGACCCAGGTAACAAATGTATTAGAGTTTTGGAGACTGTTTGTCTGAAAAAATTAACGGCATGAATGTTGCTGTTGGATCTTGGAATAAATGATGGGCATTGTGTTTAACGGTAAAACAAAAAGGACTCAACAGCTCTTTTACCCTCAAATTTTAGGACTGTATGATTTCCTGAGCCTAAACCATAATCGGTGAGCAGGATGCATTCAGCGCCCTACTAACTGCTCCACTTTTTTTTTAAAGTAAACAGATTTACTATGATAAATGTGCAAATCTGTGAAAGACAGTGTTCTGCATTACTTTGATGCATTTCTTTTGACAAAAAACTTGCAGGCACAACTGTAGAATCAATCTGCTGCCAGAGACTTAACAAAAGTACGTTTGCTTTCACAAAAAAGTAAATTGGCTGCAAAGCTGTGAATGGAGCTCCTTCCCCTCTATTGCTCTCACTCAGCGAGGTCATTAAAGTTCCTGTCTGGGTCCCCTTTAGCTTAGCTGTGGTCTGTTAATGCAGTGCTCCATTGACAGTTCTGTTGGGAAAACGTGGTGGGTGTTTTCACATGCGCTGATTTGCAATTCACACTCAGGTTTTTTCCATCAAGCATCCTGGAAAGGAGAGAGAAGAAAGGCTGTGAGCCCTGAGTATCATTTATTTGAGAATGAATCAGTTTTTCAGTAATTCCACAGCACTGTTTTCTGTTTTTGTTAATATCAAGATTTTAAATCAGGAAGCTCTTAACACAGTAAATTTTCTTAAGTACAAGAAGTTTGTGAATGTATGATGTATAACTAATGGGCAGTCATTAACTTCTTTCTCTTCTCTTCTCTTCTCTTCTCTTCTCTTCTCTTCTCTTCTCTTCTCTTCTCTTCTCTTCTCAGAACACTGCACCAGCAGTTTGAGAGCTACAAGCAGGAGGTTCGTCGCATCGGCGCTGAGACTCGGCGTCAGCAGACCCAGCAGAAGGATGACGCGCCCACCTGTGGTATCTGCCGCAAAACTAAGTTTGCCGATGGCTGCGGCCACCTCTGCTCCTACTGCCAGACCAAATTCTGCGCTCGCTGTGGAGGGCGGGTCTCTCTGCGCTCCAACAATGTGAGGAACTTGCCTTGTGACTTCCCCCTGCTTCTTTCTCCCTCCCACACTCACCTCATTCCTGCTGTAGTTGATGTTCTGTTGGTCCTTCTGCTTCTGTGTTTGTTACTGTCTGCTTTGTTGCAACCTGGTCACACTTTGGTAAGACCAAAGTGTACTGGAGGAATGGCTTGGCACCAGTCATTCAACCTCTGGGTTCATTTTGAGACTAAGACTGTAGTGTTGTGGAATGATTATAAGTCGCAGCACCTAAAGCTCACTTACACATGAAATCCATGCTGTCCTGTGTCTCCTGTGGGTTCACTGCAGCCATCAAGCAAGCATGTCAGACAGTGGCAGTGACCTCCTCAGGCAACATGCATTAATAAAGAACAGGCACAATTAGAAAAGGAGAGGAGGCCAGATTAACAGGAGTGAGAAAGGTTTTTTAAAGTAATACTGAAACCTTCACCATAATGTTGCCACAGTAAAAACATTGAAGTAATTAAGGGTTTTTTTTAGCAAAGGATGGCAGCTGTGGCTTGCTTGTTTTTTAAACAATTAGAATGGTAATCAAACAGCGACACAATTACACAGCAAAAAATATAAATAATAAAATAAAATATATATATATTAAAAAATATATAAAAAATAAAATAAAAGCCTTAAAAAACTTTCCTAATCAGTTTTACACCTTTTTTGCTGTCTAATACTGTGCTACATTTGTAGCACCCAAATGCTTATTTTGTGCAAAAATGCACAACACAGCTTCAGTTTGCTGCTAAGTTGATCAGCTGTTAAATGTTGTTGTCAATAACTATGGCCAGTGTTGGTACAATGTACTTTGCTTTATATTTGTAAAAACTTGATTTTGGAACACACTCAGTAAACAGAGAGACAGACAAACAATCTTTCAAGCCTGCAGGCAGTATTTTTTGACCTGTTTTAAAATGATGTATTCCTTTACTATTAAAAATTTAGTTTGTACTATTGAATAAATAACACAGTAGACAATTGGCAGCAAAGGTAGGACACCAAATGTAAACAGAGCCAGCAGCAGTGCTGTGGGGGTTTAAGGCCTACATATTTACAATGACGCATTAAGTTAAACGCTAATGTCAGACAGCGAAACTGTACACAGTGAAAATGCTAATATGCTGATGATAAGTAGGTAATGTTTACAGTATTAATAATCCTAGTTCAGCATGTTAGCATGTATGACTGCCATGATGTTAGAGTTTTTCCACAAGATTATATAAAATTGCTACACCATCAATCAGTACAGCTGAGACTGATGGCATGTCATTAGCTTTGCATGTATTTATATTTGTATTTTGCAGTCCCAAAGTATTGGACCTGATTCTGGCATTAGAAGGAATTTCAAGATATTGCACATGGTATTTAAGATCAGAGAACGTAAATGTCAAAGATTTATCCTTTTTCTTAATAATGAGATGTTTCTCTGGCTAAGTCAAATTTTCAACTTGCTGTTGGCATGAAATGAAAAGTCAGGGGATCACTAAAGTCAACAGACTTCCTTCTCCAGGGAAAAAAGCATTGCTACAAAGAAAAACAAACAACACTAACCCCAATCCTACCTCTGCAAAAAAATGAAATAAAAATAAACAGTTCATTTAAACCCATACTATGCTAAAACACCAAGCAATTATAGATCTCAATTACAGAGACCAATCCATTACTAAATATAGTCCCATATCAAATGACCAAATTATAACCATTAATTCAATTCATGTTGGATCAGTGTGCCATCCGCATGCAAATATGTTGCACTATTTTAAGACCCAGCTTTCTTTCATCCAAGCAGCCTCTGGGCTCTCCTCCAACCCAACGGAGAGGACGTCCTCCTGGGTATCTTACCTGACTATGGGCCCTCAGCCCTCAGCCTGCTGGTCCCAAATCTGTTCATGATAGGCACAGCAGAGCTGCGCCTGAACTCACACTGGCATTGCACGTATGCAAAACTCAAAGCTCAGTGAGAGCAGGGGATAAAGATAGTATCCCTGTCAGTAAAGCCTCTATTATTACTTTCACAGCAGGCAGGCTTTCATGTGGATATAAAGAGATGAGATTAGTGTGATGTAAATGCAATCCATAAATAAAGAAAATACAGGATATATTTGAAGGTAAATTGTTCAAAAAAACATTATTCACCAGGCCTTCGAACAATACATGTTTTATAATGGAATTTAATTGATTGAGATTGCATTCAGCAACACTTAAGCAAAATTCAAAAGGTCTAAATAACAAATATCAGTCCAAAGAAAAATAAAATGTTAATTATCTTATATTATATTTACTCTATCATCTGAATTTTTTTGTATGTGCTAATGTGAGAGTGTGTTTTTGTGTTTGTGAGCTTGCACCAGAGTTGCTTTAATTTAAAATGCATCGATAGATTAGTGAGTATATTTGTGAAGGTTTGAAAAACACCAAATATAAAAATATTCAAGTCCAGGTCCCTTTACATCACCTAATTCCATTGCTATACACATTTGTTATACACACATTATACATATACATCACACATAATAAACTCTATATAATGCCACTACTTTTATAATCAAAATACTATTTTAAACAGATCTGAGTTTCTACACTCACTGAGATAATTAATTCATAAATCCTTACAAGGGATAAGAGAAATAAACTAAATTGTCTTATATTTATATCTGTGTGTGCGTGTACATTTGTGAAAGGCAGCATGTGTGTATGTGTGTAATGCGTGGGAGGGATGTGTTGTAAGTGCAACTCCTGCGGTGCTTGTTTCTGCCCAGGGTCGTCTGGATGGCCAAGCAGAATAACAGAGTTAAGAAAGTGTGAGCTCTGTTTTATTACATAAAAACCTTGTCCTGTCACAGTGTGCTCATTTAGCCCACATCAGCAACACACAGCATTTTCCTCCGGTTAGCAGTTCAGTTTACACAGTGTTAAAATGTACTACATGCCGTTGTTCACCAAAAAAATATCTGTAGTATAAATTTACTGAATGTATAGTAGCTTACTTCCTTAGACATACACATATAAATAGGCCCCATACAGCTAATAAAAAAGAAGTATGGACAAAAGTTTTTAACATAACCATGATGACAGAGTGAAACTAACAATCAGAGGCAGCTCTGAAAGACAGCCTCTGTCCTCATCTGGTCACACTATCATACCAAAATCCAAAAAAGACAAGTTACATGACGATGTGCTTGCTGTTCCTCCTGGAAAACACTGAGACCTTTGTTTGTACAAGCTCCTTTTCTAAACTCAAGCACATAAAAGCAAGTTGAAGATAATGTAATGTAATTAGCAAGCTAATGTGCAATGATAATTTTAGCTATATAATATTTGCCTTTGTAGTTTATTTAATTTTATAAACTTGTCTCAGGGCTCATTAAAGCTTTTAAAATGAACAAATTCATATTGAAATAAAAAAGAATGTTACTCTTTGAGTCATATATTAATCAGATTATTTTTTACTTTTCTTTGAGTAGGTTTCTCAAATGGAAATTTTCACCTTTAGTTGAGTCAGTTTTTGTGGGAGTAAGCTTTTTAACTTGAGCAGAGATTTTCAGTATCTTGCCCACTACTATTTCCCAGAGTAGATATTACAAATTAGCATTTGCAGCACAATAGGGGCTCTGTAAAACTGCAAAATTATTAGCTAAAAATATATGGCTATAAACTCATATGTGTTTTTAAGAAGCTTGCTGGGATAATTTTTAAATTCCTAATGACAGAGTTGTGTAGTGCTCCCTGTGCCCTGCAGAAGGCATTACGGTAACATGCTGTGCAGATGCTATCCAAACACAGATTAATCCACATAGCTTTGCCTCTGTTTGACATTATAATGGATATTCTGTTTTATCATTGAGGGATTAGCAAAAAAAGATGTATTCATTCATCACACTTAATTAAAATAAATTCAAAGCAAATATTAAGCACTTTACATAGAAAATAAAAGCCACAGCACCTTTAAACCAATTACATTGTATCCTTAGTTCAAAACAAAGGTATTTAAATAATATAACTGATAGCTGTCAGTGTTTCCCTTTCAGCGATACCAGAAGTTATTTCACTACACCATAAGCTACAATCAAAGTGCAAATTAAAGTTTAAATTTAAAAAATTAAAAAAAAAATTTAAGCAATAAACTCATAGATTTTGAAAAATGTGCTGTATGTTGTGTTTGTGTCCTGGTTTCCTTTTTGTGCTGAGGAGCTTTGACACGCTGATGCTGTCACAGGTCATGAGTCACTCCAAGGTCATGCCAAGCTGGGTCATGCATGTTGCTGCAGCCTAACATGTCAGTGGTCACACACACCCCATACTGTTGTCCCCACTGCCCCACATGCTGTCACAGAATATGTTGTATAAACTCTGAAGAATGTAATTAACAAATGTTTGCACACCGACCTCTTTTCTCCTTTTCTCCTTTGTTTTTTTCTCTCTTTCCTGAAATCTGTCCAATATCACATTTCATAAACTTACCCTCTTTGCACCTCTATCTTTTATATTCTTTCTTTGTATTCCCTCTTTTCCTTTTTTGCTTCACGTCCCCCATTACTTTTTTCAATTCCCTCTGCTACCTGGACTGCATGCCACAAAGGAGGACAAAGTGGTTAGCATCTTTTTTTTGTGTTCCTATTTGTGCTGTGAATGTGATGTTTGTGCCACCTGAAGGTAAAAATATGCTGGCTGTGTTCAAATCTGGAGCTGAGATTTCTCTTGTCTGTTTCCAGCATGTTGACGTCTTTCCCTGAAATGTGATGTAAAATACTTCTAAGTTTAGTTTCTTTCATGTTGGCCAGACTTTTAATTCCAAAGCTGAAACAAAAAAGGGGATGAAAAGCCAACAAGTGTAGATGCAAGAGACTAAGCTATTGGATTGGAACGGAGCCAGTGTGTGTACCAATCCACTTATGGATTGTTGACTTAACTGAACAGAGGGAGTCCCCGATTGTTTGTGGCTCCTGTCAACTTTGATTTCTCCGAGCGTTTGCTGTACTGTGTGGGGTGGAGCCACCTGGAATTATTGTGTCGTGAGAAGATTTTCTCTCAGTGTAAACCCTGACTAACTCTGTGTCCATTGTCTGTCTCCTCCCCTTGCAAAGTGTCTCATAGTGAAGGACAGGGTAAGGCTTGCTGGGTGATGGATTTTTGCTGCATGGGTCACTACTATTGTCTCCCCCTCACACTTGGGTCTGTGTTCATTCACAGCATCAGAACAAGAATTCAGACCCACTTCCAGTCTTTGCCTCACATATCATTGTGTTTAAGTCTTCCCAGTGCAGCTGGCTGGTGATCCTGCATCAGTAGTCTAATTCTGAGAATGAATGCAGACCCTGAAAATGACCTGGCGGGCAGAGTGAGCATGAGCCATTATAAAGGCTGTCAAGAGGGGCGTCTGACCCCTCTGACCCATCCTGACCCCTCTTCCTGTGGCTGTAGGCATGGCTGTGCTAAAAGGGGGTAAACGAACAGTGGAATAAATCCTTGACAAAAAATGGGGATGGGATATTGGCATTTAAGCTGGCATGCATATAAGAAAGCACTCTTCCCTATAGACTATCTGAATGCACAACGAATGCACACTCATGCCTGTGCATGCTTTCCCTGCCTGTGTGTTTGATACCAGACCAGCCTTGCCATAGGGAGATGGGAGGGGCCCAGATATATGTTCCACTTTGTCTACCTAACACTTCCTCGTAATGCTCTGTCATTGTAAAGCCTTGCAAATGGTGAAGAGAATGGCAGGGAATTTTAGTTTGGAATGTCACTTGAACATCTAGAAAGAGGTTTAATTAAAGACTGTGTCAGTGCATCCAGGTTTGGCGGCAAATAAGCCAGAGTATAAAATAGAAAGGTTGATTGATGTCCTTCATACATGCTTTTTGAAGAGCTGCTTACAGTTCGTACCTTTAGGTTCAATGTAGTAACTGCACACTTATCTCACTAAGCACACTGTTAGATCAAGATCAAAGAATCAAGATCTCTCTAACCTTAGAGGTAACACCAGTCAGACAGTGAGAAAGGAAGTCAGTAAAACGTAACACAAATAAAACTTTCATAAACTATCTTATCAGTGAACATTTCTGGTTGAGTTAGTCAGATTGATAATGGTGACCACTGACCGTGATTCCAGGCTACATTGTTTAGAATGAGAAACCTCTAGTAGTAGAATGAAATTAAAATATGTATCCACAGCCTGTTTACAGACCACCCCAAAATGAGGAAAGTGCATCCTCTCCCTGTCTTGCTTGCTCCACCTTTTGGAAAATGTAAGCCCACATGCTCTGTTTCATATTTGCTCCCCTTTTGATGTCAAGAGGAGAGTAGTCACACCCTCAGTTAGGTGACACTGCAGGGTGTCTGTGCCACCACCTGAATCTGAGAGATATAAGCAATTGCCATTTTTTTTCCTTGCTAAGGGGCTGCATTAGATCAATGACAGTGTTTACTGTACACGCAAAGCATGCTAATTGCTCTCTTGTTAGCTTCAGGAATGAGCACAAAAGTCTTCATCCACTCCTAAATACTGACCCAATGAAAACCCAGTGAAGTGTTTAAGCTGCTTTACTGTGTGTTTAGCCAGTTCAGCCTGGCGTTAGCATCACAGCTAATATGGATCTATTGTGGGCTCAGGAGTATGTTTATTGATGATCGGTCCGTAGGGTTGGGAACGGAACTCTGTGCCTTTAAGGGTAACGACCAAACTACATACTCTGGAGCATCTATTCACATAAATCGTCGTAACAAATCAAACAATTCTATACCACAGTGTACAAACTACAAAGAAAAGACGTAGAGGGAGAAGTCACCCCAAAGCCCATGTCCGAAACCTTGGTATGAGGCCAACAGTAGTAGAGCTGCATGCTAAATACAAGGAAATATTACAGTATGCATTCTTTGATTTCCATATGGCTAGGCACTTAGCCTGTTAGCCCGATGCTCAAACACTATGGGAGTATCCTTTGATGTGCTAAGGGAAGTTAGCATTGCATCATAAAAAATAAAAAATATTAAAAACAATCTGTTAACTTACATTTTAATATAAAATGACGTGTGCTATCCATTATGTCAATTATAATGAGTGCTAGGCTTTGACACCAATGCAAAATGAGTCTGTTACTGGCAGCCAAGTGCTACACTGTTAGCATGGGGTTGTGGCCAAAGTCACATGCACCTCCCAAGAGAGGCGTGTCCAGCCTCAGCTCATTTGCATTTAAAGCTACAGGTACAGGAACAGTGCGTTTCAGAGGAAGGCTGAAACAGAGGAGTATTTGAGCATGCCTTTCCACATGATCCAAGAGGTGTTTTAAGCAAGAAACTTGACAGGCATGTTTCTGAAACCTCTGAGACCCATTAACAATGTCAAAAAAAGGGTATAATATGGGATCTTTAAATTTGATTCAATTTCAGAATCTGATGGAAAGGCAAAGCTAGCTCTGAAGTGTTTAAAGAAGCTGATGTGTATTTCATAGGCCTCTCTGTTGAGCTGTCTTGCTACTGCTGGTGCTATAGCTTGTTAATGGCTGAGTGTTTGTTGATGTGTGTTTCATGTCAGATGGCTTCCAGAAACTGAACAAACTACTGGCAATCTGTCTCCTTTGTAGAGGAGCACTGCCTCCCAGTGGAGAGCAGGCAGACGCTGTTTCTCGTCACAGACACAAACCAACATACAGACATGCACAAACACGCACACACAGACACTGGTTTAAAAAGATAATTCTGAATTTTTCATAGTAAATCTGGGACAAATTGATTCCTTATTACAAGACCCTGATTTTGTTCCCACCGTGGCTTCAATCACATTAAAATCTGACATACATGGCAAAGAGTGGTGAAACCTTTTTTCACCCAAGAACATATTTTTAGAATGTTTTTTATCTACACCTATACTACACCTGCAGCGCTTTTAAAGTCCTTAGAGTTTGAAAAAAACAGAGGAAAGGACATTTATCACATTCTTTGAATTTATTTTGTAGTGTGATTGCAGATGTTTCTTATAATCTTAGAATTCTTTGTAAGGTTTTATTATCCTTTATTATCCTTACAGGTGAGCTGAATTTGTTTATGACCTGCAATCAATTACCCACAGTTAAAGGCACAGATGCCCAGTTTCACACTGACACAGTCACACACAGTCTTGTTCACTTACTGCTTTAAGCTGACACTGCATATTCACCGGAAGGGAGGAGACACTGCATAATCTCAATCATGTTTCTCAGTACTAATTGACTAACCTGCTGCTCTCTCCTCCTTAAACTACACTCATCTTCTCCCAAACACTGTAGCCTCTGTAACACCCTTAGTTCCCTTCTTCTTTCAATTCTTAAGCATTTCCATTTATCTCTTATCCCCCCTTCACTGTCTATGCATATGTCTGTCTTTTCTTTCTCCTTATATATCCACCCCCACACTACAATGCAATCGCACACATTTTCTGAGTGTGAAAAACAAGGGCTAATGAGGCTGACAAACAGTATTATACGTTGATTTTGGAGCTGAGAATATCATGTCACAGTCAGCCTGAGTATCTATTAAAAGGATGATCTTTACTGAATCTGGCAAAAACCAACAGCAAAATGCTCCATATAAGTCCTTAATGTTTGTAAAGTTCTTTTAATATTCTTACAGCTCCCATTATCACCCTTGATGAAAAGCCATAAGTGGAAAGAGAGAGCCAATGTGATCTCTGTATACATGTATGTGAACTTTAAGAATATTTATGGTTTATTTCAACTTGTGTGCCATTTTCATATATTTTTTAAAATGATTCCATCCAACAAAAATAACATTGAATTGACTACATTTGATTCAAAGATGTGAGAAAGTGGCAGAATTACTAAAAAGCAGTCTGATGATGCAGGAAACACGCATTCAGATGATCATATTTAAAACAAAAGCCCTTGTTATCTTAACTTACACAAGTCTTGGTGTCACCATTATGGCAGATGCTGTTCCACCAGCTTTTGTAATTCAGCACAGTATTGTATAGATTTTTTTTTTTATTTGAAAAAAAAGTGTTTACATATTTTTTGCATTTTCTGAAAGAAAAGGTCAACTACTACAGCACTCTGGCAACCCCTGTGGAGAAAAACGGCAGGAGCAACGTTGCTTCCTGTTGTAAAGATCTTCATTCAGCTAGCCTGAAAACCACTACAAAGTAGTTTCACTACATAAACCCAACCAAACCAGAACCATAGCAGTGTCACATCATTCAGTGGATTTTTGTTTGTTTGTTTGTTTGTTTTTGTTTTGTTTTGTGTTAAAGGGCAAAGACAAATCATGTGATCCTGCATCAGATATGAAAATGCTAGTTTAGGTCAATGTGTTGTTTTCGAGGGTGCTTATATACTGCATACAGTATTTTGCTATATAATTTGAGGGACTTGTTTGGCAATGATGAGCTCTGTGGTCTTGAGATCAGAAATGTAAAATGTGTGGATTTACAGCCAACAGCTCTGCCTCACCACTGCATGCATTTGGTCTGCTTGCACAGTTGATCTACTACCTTATTAGAGGAAATGGAGCATTATGTGTTTTGCAGTCGTCTTTCTTCCCACTATTCAGGATTTACCATTCTCTGAACGATGGCAGTTTACACCCAGCACTGCCTCATATGTCATTCTGTCGAGGGTTTTGTGTGTGTGTGAGTGCGTTTGTGTGAGTGAGTGTGTTGAGAGCAGGGTCACTGCACACGCTCTCTGAAAGCCAACCACACTCCCCCCCTTTCCCACCACCCCCAAGGCTCAAACTCATTCTGGCCATTTAAAGAAAAGCTGATGCTGACACAATCTGGGCCTAAATAAATGCTGTTGTCGCTGTGAGCTGCTGCTCAATGCTGCTCAATGCTGCTGCTTGTTGGCTGAGCTGTGGCAGAGATGCACGTCTTCACCATTCTGTGAGCAGATGGATGGAGCAGTGCTGGGGGTGGGAGAGGAAGGGAAGAAGGTATGAAAAGGAGAAGCACGAGTGACAGGTTTGTGGTGTCTTTATTTGTCAAGTCAGCCAGGTGTGACAGCTGAGCTGGAGGGTTAAGAAAAAAAGGAAGTGAAGGAAAAAAGAGAGGAAATAAGAAAAATAATGAAAATAGTACAGTGGAGGAAATGGAAAGAAAAGGCAAAAGGGAAGAAAAGGGAAGTGAAACAGGAGTGGAGAGAACCAGAGTAAATGGTCAAAGAAGAGAAAGAAGAGAAAGAAAAGGAAGGGAAAAAATTAGAAAATGACAGCAGGAAAAGAAAGGTAATTAAATAAGTTAAAGGAAAAGGCAAAGAAAGAAAAAGAAAATAACAGATATGCGGATAGGGAAGAAAAAGAAAGAAAAGAACAGGAAAAAAGAGAGAGAAGAAGAAAAAAGAACAGTTTAGAAGAAATGGATCAATAAGATAAAGAAAAAGAGAAAAAAGAGAAAACGATATAAGGAGGAGAAAAGACAGTGAGGAGAGGAAACACAGATTCTTACAGATAGAAGTTGCAATGGGAACCCAAGGAAGTCTAAATGGCATTTCTGCATTTTTTAGTCTTTTCTGCTGTCTTCTTTTTTTTTTTTTTACAAAGATACACACAGGGACACGCACACACACACACCTATCTTTGTGGGGGATCTTCCATTGACATTAAAACACACACACGCGTACACACATGCACTTACACACTGCTTTTCCCCCTTTCTCCCTCCTCTCTTGGCTCCTCTTTGTGATTTGGTTACCATGGAGAAGCACATTTTTAGGCAGAAGGAGGTTGACATTATTGCATGAGGGAGATGGCACTGCTTATTCTCCACACACACATCTCGCCCACAGGCAGTCGCCCACGCCACACTCTTCTAGGCAAGAAGGTTTCAGAAATGTCCTAAATACTGTATACATACAGTATCTGCACACACACACACACACACACTGGGCACACTGGGCTTTTCAGCATGTAGTGAGGCAGAGAGATGAACTCAAATTGACTCTAGAGTGGGCTGCCTCTGGATGGAATGAGCTGATTGGTCAGCTTAGCTGGAGGTTTGACATCACAGTCCGGCTGCTCCAGCAGGCAGAACTACAGTAAAATGATGTGTCACAGATACTATAAGGGTGAAGCTTCTGTGTCTTATGTACATAAGCTTGAACACACATGCCTAACATCAAGACAGACACAAAAACACGAGCCGTACATAGTCACACACTCTCCACACACTCTTGGTTCACTCACAATCAATTCCCCCTACAATATCTTTCAGGCTATCCAGGAACACAGAGCGCAATTACTCCAGTGAAGGATTATATGTATTATATCCTTTGTGTGTATGTGTGTGTGTGTGTGTCTGCGTGTGTCCATGTGTTCTTTCACTTCTTCATTGTTTACTCTCCTCCACCCTTCTGCAGTGTAGCCCTTAAAAGACACTACAAACACATTGAGGTGTGCCATAAGAAAATTAGATCTGTTTTTAATGTCTCTCTTTTGATTTGAGAACACACTGATCATGAACCATCCTCCAGTGAAATGAGTTCCTCTATATGATGCTCCTATTCAAGGATTAAGCTTCTGGATTAGAGTATTTATTTCTCATTGGCGGCGACTTGCAAAGCAACCTATAGATAGTCACAGGCTTTATATGCTGATTGAATCTCAATACTAGGGCTGGGTGTTGTCTGAATAGTCTTTATCCTAGTGTAGATTCTTAAATTTGAATACCAACAGTGAAATTATATCTTACTTTGAGAAATCTAAACTATAATTAAGTCCCTTTTTTACTTTATAAAAGAAGTCAAGACTGACATAAAAGTGATGTTAATAATTAAGCATTTTGTATGGTGTCCAAAATACATAGAATGAAAACAATATATAGTTCTTTTGAAACCAGCCAATTATTCATGGACTTATTAAAAGTTGTCTTCTGTTACTAATGTATATCAGAAAACTGATAATTAATGATCCAAACTCGTCCCAGCTGAAATCTTATGGGACAGCTGTCCACTCTCAACATCTCATGAACTCTTTTTGGCATTTCACAGTTAAAGCACAGTTTGAGTGTGGTGATGTTTCATGTGGCATGGATAACCAAGCTGGGATTTTTTTTTTATCTACAAGGATTCACGATCTAGTGAAACCCAAATTCTAAATATGGATTTGAAAGGAGTGGTCTGGTTTTGCATGTATACTGAAATAACTTCAGAGGTTTTCTTACTATTTGTTTTTTGGCACTTTGGCATGCAGCTAGGCTCGCTAATGTTTTTGAGGTTTACATACATGCAGCTGCACAGGAATTTCAGAAAAATAATAGTCTAACATTTGCAAACTCTTGACTGTATTATTAAAATTCTGACCGGACATTCAGTGTTAACGTTGAGTTAAAAGATATCAAATTCGACACAGGCCAAAGTTTGAAGAATTTGTGTTGTAGGTTTTTATATTATAGAGTTAAAGTGGCTATTAAATATTTACCGGGCATTCAGGTGTAAAGAAGGATTTGAGTGTTTCCATTTTGGTGAAATTTCAGGGTTACAATCCACACATTTGTTTCAGTAAATTTGAATGTAGATAAAGTAGATTATATCCCATCATGCACTGGGAGAAGGCAGAAGGGGGTTGAGGCATTTGGGTCTAATCTCTAACCTGTGTATTTCTGCCTGAGGGGGATGATGCTGGAGGGGCGGGCTATAGGTTAGAAGTTATGATTGTGAGCTGGTATTGTCAGCTGATGATGACTTGAATAAGGGTGACAAGCTGAAAGGATTACCAGCCACTGCTAATCTGTGGCCCCTCAGCTGAGGTAAAGAGGTGGAGAAAGACAGAGAGAGAGAGAGAGAGAGAGAGAGAGAGAGAGACTGTGGTGTGTGGCTGGGCGGCTGCCCGACAGCTGTGGGCCGTGCGGGCAGTTGATTTACTCTAGATTAGTCTGGACATGCGCCAACTGGGATTCAATCAGGCCATGATGAATGTGCTTTGGCGCGCTGGATGCTAACTGCTAACTGCTAAAGTGACTGCTAACGGTCCATCCCACTGGCCATCGAGGAGTAACATTTTGGGGTTTCCAGAGGTCCTGGAGGTGTTTTGGTTTTTACTTGGGCCAAAGTTTTTGCAGTGGAATACAGGAGCAGACTTTGCTTTGGATTTTATGTCTGACAAATAAACCATTGGGATTATAAACACGGAGGGGGATAAATCCCATTTTTGTGCTGCCGAAGTGAGGTGACATTCAGTAGCCATGGCTACATGTGAGTATTTGATGTTGTCAAACTGTTGAATTAGAGGAATGTGACTGAGATTTTATCATGGCTACTCTACATAGCTGTGGTCATCAATTGTACTTTGTGATGGTGTATTTCATAGAGTGTTGGCAGCTAAATATTACAGAGCAACTGCCTACATGTGCAAAGAGATTCACAAACTATAATAGTTTTACTCTTTCATTTTGAATGAAAAAAAATACAAATATATGCTGTAAAATACAAATTTACAGTTTAACTTTCTTACTTCTTCCACTACAGTGTTAAGGAAATCTTCGTAGTCCTCTAAAGTGTGATACTTTATCAAATTCCATCACCAACATAATAATCGATCAATCCAGAAAATGATACATTTTATTGGGCTGCAATGTGAAAAAGTCATAAAATTCACAGCAACAGAATGACAACATATAAACATGGCCTCCTTATAAGGTTCTGCACAGAATTTACCATAGCCTTCGCCAAGCTGTGTTCATAGATAACCAGTATGTTAAAATTTTGTACATCACATATAAAAGAGCACTAATATCTGAGTGCTCTCTTATATTTGATTAGCTGTAGCAAAAAAGGAGGGTAAAGCATGTTGCTGAATATTAAGATGTTTGAAAAAAACATTTTTTATATGCGCAGAGAAATATTACAAAAGATGGACAGAACAAGAATTTCTAATATCTAAAAGTTATGTCGCTTGCTGTAAAATTAACAGTACGGCTTTGGTTTAGTGATAGACTAAAATTAATTATGTTGTATAAATGTTGACAGTCCTGCAGATTTTTATTTCACAGGCATGTGTAAACTTTTTTTAAATGAGCTATTCCCTTTATTTTGTGTGTTTTTACGTGCTGTTGAACCCAGTTTGTTAACATGTTTGTCTTTCTGACCCTTGTAGGTGATGTGGGTATGCAACCTGTGCCGTAAGCAGCAAGAGATTCTCACCAAATCAGGAGAATGGTTTTCAGGGTCAGGGGTGCGGCCTGGGAGCCAGGGCACCTTCATGAACAACCCAGCCGTGGAAGGTGAGGCCCAACGGGACCGGAAGCTACTCCGCTCCAAGTCCCAAGCCCCAACCAGCACCAACACCAGTGCAGGTCTTCTGGACGGGACACAGCAGCCTGCCACCGTCACTGGTGCCAAGGGTGCAGACACCATGCCCGGCCACCGCTCCCAAAGTGAACCACCTAGAGAAAAGTAAGACCTCAAGATACAAACAATGAATGCAACTTTTGCCTTCTCTGCAATAGCTGCAGTTCATGCTTTATATGTACTGTCTGCATGGTTTTTTTTTTTCCGCAAGTAATATGGTGCAGTAGGTGAATCTTTTTAAGACAGAATGCTAGAACTGTGTAGTGGATAGAGCTCATTGTTTTTCTAATCCCTAGGGCAAAAAAAAGAAAAAAAAAGAAAAAAAGATTTCGGTTTGTTTTAGCCTAACACGTGGAGAAGCTAGGTCACAGTTTTTAGTCTTGAGAGATCTTTGATTCAGTCCCTTTGTCTTCATTCAGTAGGTGGGTTAGGTAAGAATTCATCACATTTCTCATTTGGGTATTCATTTGTTTGGATAAACATCACCAGTGTTTGCAAATACAAAGGACTGTTAGCACCTCATACAACAAATTTTAGTGACGCTCACCTGTTACAATGGAACAGCTGCAACAGTGTTTATGTCAATGTCAGTGGTTTTATAGTACATTGGTATAATGAATCCTCTCTTCATACAGGAAAAGGCCAGTTTCCCTTCATGAACAAAACGGTAAGGGTGGCATGGGGCGTGGTAGTGGTCGAAGACCTGCGGGGAAGCTGCCATCTCAGTCATCCTTGGATGAGCGAGTGGTGCCTGGAGAAAGAGGAGAGAGACGGTTGGGAGATGGACGGAGGCTGGAAAAGATCTATTCTCAGGACTACGAAGATGAGCAAGAGAACTTAAGTCATTCAGAGACACATCGGAGACGCCCAGAGGATGAAGAGCAGAGGGAGCGGCAGCGACGTGAGGAGGAGTTCCAGAATCGCTACCGCAGTGATCCCAACCTTGCACGATACCCAGTAAAACCACAGAAGGAGGAGCAGGAGATGCGCATGCATGCTAAGGTGTCTAAGGTCCGCCATGAACGACGACACAGTGATCTGGCGATCAATGAGGTCGGACTGGGACTGAATGAAGGAGGAGGTGGAGGGAGTGCAGGGGAGGTTAATGAAAACCGTCTGCCCAGGAGGGGAGGAGGAAGAGAGGCAGACCGCAAGGCCTTCTTAGAGAACCGAGCCTCCTCTGTGGATAGGACCATGGGGGTTGGACGGGGAGCTCCACCTGCGGGTGGAGTAAGATCAGGACCCCAACCTGGGGGACCTGTGCCTCCAGACTGGGGCCCAAACAAAGGCCGCCTAGAGCCTGGCATAACAAGGACACCAAGGGACAAGGGTGGGGATAACCTGCTGAGGAAGGACTCTCAGAGCTCGGACCAGTCTGAGTCTTTGCGGCCGCCCCCTCCACGGTCATACAAGAGCAAGCGCGGAGTCAACAAGAGGCAGATGTCGATCAGCAGCTCAGAGGAGGAGGGCGGCTCCACGCCCGAGTACACCAGCTGTGAGGACGTGGACATGGAAAGCGTCAGCGAGAAAGGTCAGTCAGAGAGATATGCTCACGCCACTAGTTTACTAAGCTAAATATTCCCAAACTGGTATGCCTTGCACTGTTCGCTATCATCCATGTCATTACATTGGACACTGTTCCTTCTAAATATTTGCTGAAGCTAGCTTGAAACAAAAG
Source organism: Acanthurus leucopareius (assembly GCA_029814765.1). Lineage (NCBI taxonomy): Eukaryota > Metazoa > Chordata > Actinopteri > Acanthuriformes > Acanthuridae > Acanthurus > Acanthurus leucopareius. Next base: position 1,500,242 of record JAQMCX010000044.1, on the reverse strand, counting down.
TTGTTAATAAGCAGCTGTAGATCTTACCTAGCTCATGTGCCCATCACTTGTGATCAACATGTGATTCCGTCTTCATGAATCATGCAGAAACTTCATGTGCACTTTGCAGTTCTTGTTGTCTCATCATTTTGAAAAGTACTTTCAGATTTTGCCTGAATCACCTGCTGTATGGCTAGTGTAGTGTGGGTTGGATGAGAATCACGACAATCACAGCAGTCATAGCTTTGATGGCTAATTGTAGCTTGACCTGCAGCTAATACTCTGAGAGACAGAAAGGTTTTGATTGTATGAATAGAAAAATGATATGATTTTTTTTTTCAGTGACCCCAGAAGTAAAATAAGAATGTCATAATAAAGCTCCTTTCCCTTGTAACATCTTTCCTCTTTCCACACTTCAGGGCCTTATTTCCTTACCCTCCCAACCTTATAGCCTCGGTAGCAGAGTTAGAATAATGTGCAGAAAAAGGAAAGAGATATTTTGGCGGGTAAGATTACTCTAATACCCTCATATTGTAATTTCAGTCTGTAAAACTATAAGATAAATGATAGGATGAAGCATCCACTAAACACACAGTACTTTACAATCGCTGTATGTTATCTACACCTCTGTGCTGTGGCTGAACCCTGCTGCTCTCAGGACAGCTCTCATTTATTCGGAGAGTCCCTGTGATTTAGGCCAGCAGATTTGTGGAATTAGGCCAGTGGCTCGCATGCTACGTAATGCTTCGCAAACAGCCAGCTGCACCAGCCAACCATGATCCACCGGCTAAAATCAAGCCTGGCTGTGGCTGCATGCTGCATGGTTACCGCTTACCTCTTGGTACCAATACATGTTGCAGCTCATTGTTGTCAGAGGAGCCATGCTAGCCTGTGCTAGCAGCCATGGAAGAGCATATAAGTTCAAGAAGCACAAGGTAGAGTTATCTGTACTTTATCATCTTATCTCTCTCACTGGTCACAGAAGAGGCCTATTCCAGATGTTTTAATCCAGATTACTATAACTCAGGGACTGGTAATGGGTAGATGGTGTGGACTGAGATTATTAGCTGTTTTAAACACGATGTTTTAAACATTTTGAGCTGGTCCTCAAAACAGGATGTCTCCTTTTACTCTTATCCGCGGCACGAAGCAAGATTTACCTAATGCGCAGATAATGTGCAATATGTTTTCCTACATAGACGCATTAGGTCAAGTAAGATGGGAAAATGGGGTCAATTATTCTTTTTCTGTATGTAGAAGAAATAGCTTTTTATGGACTGTTATTTTGCTGGTTTTGATGTCGGCTGACTGCAGTGTTAATGTAGACATGACTGTCTTGGGAAAAGGGGTTTAGTGTCATGAGATGTTCTGGTTATTACTGGGTGTTTATAAGATTTTACAACTTCATGTTATGTCTCCACAGTTAGTGTGCCTTATAGTTGAAGTTTAAGAGTCTCTCAATTGCAAGACTGTGACTTTTTTATCAAGTGAATTTATGAAACAAGCAAAAATGCCACTATATGTCTATCACATTTTCCACAATGTTTTGATGAGTTTGAGGTTTTCCTGGCACTCTTTTAACAACTTTATTTCACAGTGGTTTGATGGCACTGGACCGTAAAATTAGTGCCATCAATTGTTAAGGGCAATACACCCAACTCCTAATGTTTGCATACTAACAGTAGGAAAAAAATATAGAAACAATATACCAGTTTCCTTGAAATTTGTTTAAAATATATGTGCTAAATGGATGGTCTTGTCTACTTGACAGTAGAGTGCAGGGGGTGACACACTGATCAGGTTGTACTTGTTTTGGCAAACAAAGAAGGTTGCTTCCTGTAGCAGCTTTGTATCACTCTCCCTCATCGACTATTTACTGCCGGTGCTAGTTTTAGAGAAAACTGCTGTTGAAAAATTAGACAGTCCACCAGTATTGTTTGGTATGGTTTCTCTTTGAGTGTTACAGTCTTTAGAGAGTACTCTGAGGTTTACAATAGAATTTATCTATATTTTTCTGCTAGTTTAAAAAGTGACTTGGTTAAAAAACAATTTTATCAAATGGTTTGCTCCAAATTACATTACAGTACAACAGAAGCAATGATTAAAATGCATTAAACTGAGTTGTCCTACTTTTTATTTTGTAGATAATTACCTTGGATGCTTTAATGACATGCTGACTGTGTAGCTAGAAATGTCCTCATTGTTGATCTTAGAAATGTGGTCACCTTGTGCTATAGCCCCCTCAAATACCACTGGCCTATCAGCGGATCTTCCCTTTTCATGATGCCTGACAATATTAGGACACACGCTAAATAAGACCATGCAATAAATTGATTATTTATGTATGCTAGGTGGTTGGGATGCTAGTCATTCCTTTTCCATCAGGAAACAGACATGATGTATAAGGGGGCGTTATGTAATTTTCATGCAGAAAAAGCTGATTATATGTTCCAAGAATCCTCTTATCAGGATTATTGTAAACAGTGTTTACATTGTGCTTTCCGTTTCTGCTCAGTAAACTGCATATCACCGTATATACAAGTATATCTACACTACTGAAGCTTCAATGACACAGCAGCTTGACTCTGTGTTTAGTGAAACAGAGAAATGAGGTGATGTAGTATGGTTGGGTTACTCTTTTTAGTGTAGAGGTGATTGCTAAGGTGGTTGTGATGACACTACATGAGATTTCCCTACATTCACCCTGACAAACTTGTTTAGTGCTGTACACGTTGTTGGTGCAGAGAGCATCGACAATGTTGTGGAAAACAGTTTCTCTTACAGTTGAGAAAACTGAGTCATTGCTCAATCAGAAGACATTTAAGTCTTACTATATTGGAATTTTTTTTGTCTTTGTCCACAATGTAAACATCTCTGTAAATGCAAAGTTAAAAATGAAGACATTGTTTAATTCTGATACTAAGGTTCTGATATTTAGCAGTTATTATATAGATTTTTTTCAAATGTCAGTCTCTATTATCCTCAGGCTGAAAACAGCCTTTATCTAGCATCATTATAAATGGTCTTTGATAGCTGCAACTCAGACAGTTTAGTCACTAGGAGACACATTTATGACTGAAAATACAAACAAAACCATAAGCATGTGCTTATTACCTATTAGTTGTGAAAAATTACATGAGGTTTGTTCAAAATTACCACTAAACACTTTGGGCCCTATCGTACACTTTCTGCCATGTGCCAGTGGTGCATTGGGTGGGGAAAGTTTCAAATTAATGCGGCGGAGTTTCCCAGTCAACCTTTGCCACCTTGTTCCAGGAGCAGCAGAGGAATCCTGCTCTTCCCCGCCCACTGGCGCACAGCTGGTAGTCCAATCTGCTGTGTGGAATCATCTCATCAATTCATAGGTGTTTCATGGGTGTTTCTCTGACCAAAAATGCATGAACCAATCGGAGAATCCGCTCTCATTCCCTTTAAAGACTGGTTCCGCCGTGCGCCAGTGGCGCGGGCGTATTGCTATCATACACTCGGCACGAAGGTAAACGGCTGAACTACAAGGATTTATTTATTTATCTATTCATTCATTCATTCATTGGTTTATTCGGCTGGACAGGGACACACTCAATGAATGCATTGTGTCAGACAGCTCTCAGCTAATTCCCCCCTTAAGTCAAATTGTTTAGAAAGCAAACATTTTTATATTTTGTCATATCTATTTCTACAATATATTTTCGCCTGCACAGGCAAGCGCGCACATACACGGAGATGCATGCATGCATGCACGCGGGCACACACGCACACACCTAAAAATTAAATTCATTTTGTGAATAGAACACATGTGGTAATTAATAGTTGACGGACTGTTTTTCTTTCAGCCCTTGTTGATATTGAATTTGAACGAAGAAAAGCGATTCAGTGGTGAGGAGACAGACCTCTTGGCTCAGGGTTCATGTTATAGATAATTATTATTTCTAGTAATATTTCCTTGTTTTTCTGATCATGGTACAGGCTGTTTTTATGTCCGCGCCACCGTTTAGACCAGGTTCTGGTTGGTCTAAACTCCTGGTGTTTTAAACTCTTTCAAAATAAAACCAGCTTAGTATGCTTCTCTCAAAAATGCAACAATAAAAACAGTGATTTAAAAGACCTTTCACTCTGTTCATTCCTGTAACATCCTTTTCAGATAAATCTTGGCTTAGCAAGCCCTTGCCCTTGTGCCTATCCATATGTGTTGTGTTTAGTGGCCTTATCATCCCTGATTTATGTAATCTACTCTGTACATAGGGATTTGTGTTTGGATAACTCGTCACTTAGTCTGGCAACTATCCTTCTTCCTCATAACTAAGTTTTTTTTTTGATAAACTTAAGTATTGTTATAGTTGCTGACTCACTCTTATTGCTGATGCTGCTGTTCAAAGGCTGTATAGATAAAGCTCAAACTGATCCAAGGGTCAGTGTATCATTTGGTCTTGTGATTGTCTAGTTTGTACTAGGTATCAAAAAGGGTAAAAAAGTGGATGAGTGAAATTTAATGAAAGGTTTTCCTGTCTTTTCTTTTTGGTGTATATATATAAAACATTTAATCACAAGTAGATATCTGTTTCTGAAGAAAAAAATTGACCAGAGACATACAGACCTTGATTTGTGAATTGTATGAAAAGACCTAAACAAGAAGAAGAGATACAAAACAGTTTATGGCACACACACACACACACACAAACAAATACACAGACAGACAGACACACACAGATTATCAAGAACAATACTACGTTACTACCTGCAAATACTTTTGATGTAGCATCAGTTCAAAAGAGCAGCTCAGAGTTTGTAATCTGCCCAATGTGATCAAACCCTGACTCAGCAGTTCCTAACTCTGGAGTCAGCATTTATCCTCACCAGCATTCTCAGTGGACTTTCAGATTTTAGATTAGCAGCACTAGAGTCATGTTGACTCAGACTTTCTTTCAGATTTTCTGATCTCTCTGCTGATGTTTGTTTACCTGTCAGAGTAGTTTTTCTTCCTTTTGATTTTAAGTGAATATCAAAAAATGGTTGTTGACAAACAGCATTGCATGTGTTCCATGTTTTTTTTAAATACAAAATTAAAGCTATACTCTCCCTCACTGTTCCCTACCACCAAAACTTCAGTTAAATATTGTGTTGTACCTGGCTCAAAAATTTCACTTACTTCAAAAATGATGTTCCTCAGTGTCTTTTAAAGCCCCATCTGATATCATCTTGCTGTAGTTTTATTCCTGTGGTGAAAAAGTGGCCATGAATCTTGCAAGCTACCCTGTTCTGATGCTGGGCCAGTTAGCTCAAGCTGACCATCTGTCATTGTTAATGAGAGCTAACAGTCACTTGTGTCTTAGTCCCCAGCCATGGCTCTGGCAGGAGTTTTGGACAGGCCAACTTAGAGGATAGTGAGTTAGTTTGATAATGAATGAAGTTAGTGATTTGTTATTAGCTGTGGTCCTGTAATGATGTGGCTTTTTTTTAGTGCAGAGCAACATTTGTGTCTCTAATGCCCCTTTTCTTCCATTTAACATGCAATTTCCAGAAAAGTGTGGTATTTTAAGTAGGTTTATTTTAAGTAGATTTATTCTGATGGAGCAACTTCAGAGGATTTCAACTACTGTGCAACTTTGTGGAATTTAGCATTAAATGTATACTGTATATGTACAGTATGTTCTTCTTGCAATACGTATTGCAAATATACAACATGTATACAACATGTTTTTACATAACATCAGCATACATTTTATGAAATATTTGCTTTGTGAGTTATATTTTAAGTGTGTTACTCAATTTTAAAATATTTATTCCCTTAGGCCAGCCATTTATATGTTTCTCATTCAGTGTATATTCATTTTGACAGGTGATGAAGCAGACAGTCAACAAAAATTGAAATCCCCTTGCCCTCTGTCCTCAAAACTGAACATGAACAGCAATACAAAAATGTAGGAAATGAATTGAGTTTCAGTTATTCTACAATTTGTTTATGAATAGGACAAGTGTGTCAGGTGGGCAAGATATATGATAAAGATGGTAAGATAAACTCATAAGTTGTCCTATGGTAATGACAACATAAGGCTCTGACAGCTGTGCTCTAAATTGTCTATATTTTTCTTTTGTTGAATTCGAGGCAGCATGTCTTCTTTCACTCGATTAATACCTGGAATTTAAACCATAGAGCATAAATTATATTAAGTGAGGACAAAAGATACATTTCTCCTGGTGACGTACAGTGGTCATGTAACCTATTCCCCCCGTTTCTCTCTCTCCATGCAGGTGACTGGGACTGTCATTCTCTAGATCCTACAGTGTGGCATGTAAGTATCAGCAGGACATGAAAGAGCCAGAGTGTGCAATCATGAACACTCTGGCTTAAATATACATCTGCATGTACTCATGTGCAAACAGGCTCAGACAAATCCATAAGTAAAGTAATACAAATAAAATAAATACAGTGATGTTTACATTTAACTACATATAATGAGCCTTGCCTATCAAGGTCTCAGTCTTAGTAACATTATTACCTCCTCCTTACTGCCTCCCTTTCTCCTTTTCCCATTGTTTCCCATCTTCTCTCTTTTTCTTCCATTCTTCCCTGCTTTTCTTCAAAATTCCTCATATCTTCCTTCATAATTTTTACCACAGCATCCAGTTACATGGCAGCCATCTAAAGAGGGTGACCACCTAATTGGACGCATCACGTTAAGCAAGAGATCGGCCATGCCCCGTGAGGCTGGCTCCCTCCTCGGCCTTAAAGTAAGCAGGGAATCACTCCCACTCAGACTTGGATACCACCTAGTTTATACATAACTTTGTGGAATTTGTTTAACTAAAGTTGAGTGCTTGATTCAAACTGTAGTTGTTTTGTCATTCCAGTAAAATCTGTAGTAAATGACTAACAGACACTGAAAGGTTAAAGAGTATTCATCAACCCTCGTACATAGGGCAGTGCCTGTTTGGCAGTCCTGCAGAGAACAGCAAAATGCCACTTTTCAAAGATGAAGCTCTATTTCTAAACTTTCTCCCTTGTTTTTCTCTGTTTGCAGGTGGTTGGAGGGAAGATGACAGAGACAGGAAGACTTGGGGCCTTTATCACCAAAGTCAAAAAAGGCAGCCTGGCAGATGTCGTGGGACACCTACGAGCAGGTGCAAATCCATTCGGCAGAAAGTTTCTATGCAGAATTTGCAGTACTTAGATGATAATGGCTTAATAGAAAAGCATATTTTTCAGGGTAAAATTGAAGCTGAAATGAGCTTTTGCTGAGAAATCACATCATCCATCCTATGTTTTTTTGGCACAATCTTTTTTTTTCTTACTGCTGATATTGGTAGACTAATTTGATAAGTGCAGTTGTCTGTGTTGGGCCAGACACCAAAAACAGTTGATTCCTAACAGACACACAGGTAACCACTGACTGATATTGTTTGTCATTGCCTAATCATATCTGTGGTTAGAGCACACCATGTTGCTTTATGTTATATTTGAGTCATGTCAGAGGGGAGAGGTGAGGATACAGAACTGCCTGTTGCTTTGAGTCTTGACAGTCTCATCATTCACATAGATGCCTTTAAATGAGTGAAAGCAAACATCAGTGAGACACCCCTGTTTGCATATTGTGGGATGTGAACAGGAGCAGCAGATGCAGATAAAAAAAGAACAGTTCGAATCAGTGCAGATGTCAGCAAGCTAGGCTAACTTGCTGCTTTCTCAGAAAAGCTATTTAGCCTATGGTGCAAGTTATTTATGTCTGAGTCAAATATGAACTTAACAGCTTGATGGTTTTCCAAAAAATGTATAAGGTCATAAAGGTAGGATGGCTTAAATTGCTCTCAGTTTGTCTTGGTGGAAAACTAGAAAAGCATCTTATGGTAAAAAAAAAATGTCCCAAATAGTTTATTGTCCATTTTTCCTTATACAAAATACAATCATTATACAAATTTTAGTTTGACTTTCAGAAGTATAGTTTTTTCTGTAGTACTTGGCTTTTTGTAGTCAATTGTCATGCAAAATGAACCTCAGGCTGGATCATCACTGTGTGCTGTCGACCATCTTGGTTCCAGGTGATGAAGTGCTGCAGTGGAATGGGAAGTCGTTGCCGGGAGCAACTAAGAAAGAGGTGTACAACATAATCCTTGAATCCAAGGCTGAACCTCAAGTTGAAATAGTTGTTTCGAGACCTATAGGGTAAGATAAAAGTTATTAATGTATACTAATAAAATTAAAGTACCTGAGTGATGGCATTCACTTTTTTCTGACAACCACTTTTTCCTTCCTCTATCTAAAAGCTCTATCCATCGAATTATGTCCAAAAACTTCTTGAGAAAAGTGTATAGAGCATATCAGTAAGTAGTGTTGATTTAACGGATGGAGCCCCTCCCCTCGTGCCTCCCCTACTATTCCGAGATCAAACAGTAAAATCCCTTTTTTAGCCATCCTTTCCTCCTTTGCTGCCCAAAATGTCCATAAACATGTGTTTGATGGACTGCTTGCTCCTCTTCTACCATGCAAGTGTTGGTTGACATAAGTGTTTAACTCATTCATTTTTAAAGATGAATGATCACCTTACTGTCTATATATTGCAAAGTAACTTAATGCATTTTTTGTACATTAGGAGTTGAGTTCATTGTCTTCCTTTGACTTTTACAGAGACATCCCAAGAATCCCAGAGTCGTCACATCCTCCTCTAGAATCTAGTAAGTGTTTCAATCATCAGCTTTATTGCTTTATATTTGCTTTCGCTGTTGTTTACTGCTTGCATAGTTTCTGGAGAGATTTACAGTCTTTATCATTGTGCTTTAAATTCAAATATCTGGAATGTATTGTTCTTTTGGCTTTATGCCTTATAACAACAACTGTTTCTCTCTTTTTTACAGCAGGCTCAAGTTCCTTTGAGTCACAAAAGATGGACCGACCCTCTATATCAGTGATGTCCCCCACCAGCCCTGGTGCCCTCAGAGACCTTCCTCTGGTACTGCCTGGACAGCTCTCTGTGAGTATCTGAGAGACAGAGGTATGTGGATCACGTAATCTCTCTGGGCATATATATGGATAGAGGCTGACACTTTTTTTTCCAGGTGAAGCTGTGGTATGACAAAGTGGGCCATCAGTTGATCGTCAATGTCCTTCAAGCCATAGACCTGCCACCCCGACCAGACGGACGACCTCGGAATCCTTACGTCAAGATGTACTTCCTGCCTGATCGGAGGTAGGGTCACTGTGTTCTCTCGCTTTTGTTTTGAAGGTCCATAAATGTAACACAAAAGTGGATCACACCAGCTGTGAGGAACACAATCAAAGTATCTTCTTTTTGCTTAAACTTATGGTTTAAAGGAAGATGGAAAGCCAAAGTCCCGCCCTTTCTGGCAGACCCCATGGGACCTTATTCTGGAAATGGAGAGTGATCCTCAGTGGCGAGAATTTCTTGATCCCCACTGATTTGTACCATCAATTAAACATAATGTTTATCAACTGAAAAGACAGTTTGGATAATTAATGAAGTCAAAGTCCATTGTAAAGATAGTAGGGTGTCTCTAGTTTTATGTGAAACTGCTCAGAGGATGATATTGCTAGTCCTGCACAATATACATCACCAACACCAATGTGGCTGTCACCTTGACACATTTCACTTCTGCACTGACTACCATTCATAGTTTTACAGAAATGAGGTCTCATGGTTGTCCATGGAAGGGGCTCTGGATGTCAACTTCTTTAAAGCCATCGATCAGCCATCATTCACCCTTATTTCTTCCCCTTAAAGTCTTGTTCAAAAACATGCTGGCCCCTTGTAATCTAAACTCTGTGTGCTTATGTCTGTGTTTTAGTGATAAGAGTAAACGGCGGACTAAAACAGTGAAGAAGAGTGCTGAGCCCAAGTGGAACCAGACCTTCATATATTCCCATGTTCACCGAAGGGACTTCAGAGAACGCATGCTAGAGATCACAGTGTGGGACCAGCCCAGAGTCCAGGAGGAGGAGAGTGAATTCCTTGGAGAGGTGGGAGACACATGATATCCATATGCTACTCTTAGAATGGTCTGATGTATATGTGGAACTTTTGTTGCTAAATTACCTATTTTTTATAAATAGTTTTATCATATGGGTGATTTGGCAGGAAATAGGAATACAATTTATAGTGTAAATTGATCTTAAACATCACATGTACAGTTTATTAGGTACCATTGGACTGAAGCTTTGTGGCATACACAACAACATTTATAGATGTTATCATATTTACATTACTAAAATGATAAAATCTATTTCCATTTTTAAACATCACAGTTAAAATCAACACTCCAGGTTGTAGCTCCTTTAAGTTGCACAGATATGTGAGTACTGTATACAAATACAGGATACAAAAAAAGGATAAATAAAAAATAAATATATAAAAGTGTGTGTGTGTGTGTGTGTGTGTGTGTGTGTGTGTGTGTGTGTTGTTTGTATTATGTCCCTGTCTGTCCTCCTTCAGATCCTGATTGAGTTAGAGACGGCTCTGCTGGATGACATTCCTCACTGGTATAAACTCCAGACACATGATGTTTCCTCCATACCGCTGCCCCAGCCATCCCCGTACCTCCCACGCAGACACGTCCATGGAGACAGTCCCAGCAAGAAACTACAGAGTATGTCTGGTTACATAAGCTGCTTTACAGTCTGTATATTTACAAATACATTTGTTTGTGATTCAATCCCTGTTTTGTGAACCTACACTTGTGTGTGAGTGTTGTACGCTGTGTTCTACCCCAATAATCAGCTTTCTCTATGGTGTCTCGATCTGGGAAGCTGACAGCAGAATTTATGTGTGTGTGTGTTGTGTATATGTGTTTATGTGTGCAGGGTCTCATCGCATCATTGATACAGAGTTTGATGATGGTTTGATGGTTGTGACAAAAGGTGGGTTGGATTGGGGGGGCATGGTTACTGATCATTTTCTTGTATTAGCCCGTAGGCGTCCAGCACTGGGTGAGAGAGCGCCCTCTTTGCATCCTCCCCTCATCTGTTTCTCCCAAACTTTTCAGCCTCCTTTTGGCTCCACTGTATGTATTAGAACAAATTGGACCCAAATTAAAGTAATTAATCGTTATTTTATCAGCAAAAGGCAACACTCAAAAGCCTTTTTGCAATTCATCATATTGCTACTGAACTGCATATTTTGAATTGCAGTGCTGTGGTGTACAGCCTTCCTAGTGCTGCGGTTTAGCAGAGCACTGTACACCTCAGCTGAGGCTGCAGTGAAAGGTTTCTCCTCTTCTGCTGGGCTGTAGAAACACTAAAGCACTGAGTGCATGTTAGACTGTAGAGCTACAGTTAATCACTGCCATCTCCTGCATGCTTCTAGTCCTGCCTGGAAGTTGCTGACTGAAGGGACACTGAACATGTGCAGTAGAAGCTGAATTTGTGTTTTTTTGGTGAACAGAATCACGACAACTGCTTTGCTGTTTGACTGTTTTTGCCGTGGCTTAATTTCTTGTCATATGAATGTGGACCTCTTTTTCAAATATTGTCACCACCTCATGGTTCATTTTGGCATTTTAAAAAGGCAGAGGGGTGTAGTTCTCAACACTGAGAAGTTGATAGTTTTTCTAGACTAAGAAATCATGAAATCTCTGATTTATTTAAATGTCACTCTTTACATTCAAAACCAGAGCACAGATTGTGATCTTGTGCATTTAAAATGTCCATCTATACATTGTCTAAAAATAAATTTGTGCATGTTAAGTGTACTATGATATATGATACATTTTAGTCTCTAAACAGATCAAGAGAGAATGGGACAACCCAGTGTTTTCTCCTTTTGCTTGTATCTCTAATGATACTAACAATACCTTTCAATTTACGCCAAACAAAATGTAACTTGAAGATTCTTTTACAGCAGGATCTGGTTGAAAACTTTGATTTACGGCCTTTTCCTTTTAGAGGAATTATGTTTTTGAATTACTTTGGCAATAAATACAACAAAACCCACAAGCCTCCATTAACTTGAGGAGGACATCAGATGTAAATCAGAACTGTTGCAAAAGAAAAAGACATGAAGTCATAGTCACTGAATTCATCCACAACTGACCCAGAATCTAAAAGAGAGTTTATTAAGCTGCAGATTGTTTTGCTCGTTTTCTACAAAATGCATAAGCTCTACTTTCAGCTTGATTTAAGTTAAGGAATTTAAGCTGCAGAAATGAAAGTTTCCTTACTTAATCGCATCTCGGGAGTTTTTGCTTACACAGAGTTGTACTGTGATTTTATTATCCCCCGAAAAAAAAATTCACATTTTTTCTATCAGTGTTGCTTATCTTTCATACTGATTATCCAACCAGGAGAGTTTCATGAGCAACAAAGTGTTAAAAATTTTGCTCATCCATCTATCATTTCTGTAGTCTTGTTTCTTAAAGAATATTCCATTGATTAATCCAGTGGTAGGAAAAGTAAGAGTAATAATAATCATGCCATAAAAAATAAGATGGGTCTCTTCAATGAACAAGAAATTGCTTTTTCTTTTTTTTGAAATATCAACAAGTTGCAAAGAATAATAGTCTCAGTCAAAACTAAACCTGCTCAGTGTGTTTAAGTATCATAATCTGGCTTTGCAACATTTGTAGAAAGCAAACATGAGCAGACGTGAATGGACCAGTGATTAAACTGTATGTCTGAACGAGAGTCCCCGACCATGTGCTGGGTCTCCTCTGTGGCGCTAAATGCATAGTAACGTTAGACTGGATGAATTCTGTTGAGATGTCGAAGCATCAGTGTTGTGCTGTTGTGGTAGGCCAGCTAAGTTTTACAAAGAACACACAGTACAGAGTTTTTGTTTTGTTTCAGCTTAAAATGATCGCAAACTTTCCACACAATTTGTCATTTTCTCTTGTCTGGCTTTTCTCTCTGCCTCCTTTTTATTTTCTCTCTCATCCTCAATACATGCCATATAGTCATGCCTTCTACACCTCATTGCTCTTTAGTGTAAATGTATTGTGTGAATAATCACTCATGTAAAATGCAGTGCACTGTGTGTAGTTTTAGTTTAAACTAAGCTTCGAAGCAGGGAGTTCACATTGAAGTTAATCCACTTACTCAAAAGAAAAATCAACAGTGCATTTTTTTTCTGGAACTCTGGATTAATAAAATAATTTCTTCCACCTCACAACTCTTTTTCAGAATTTATGCAGTGTAGCAAGACAACTAAGCTTACACAGGTTCTGTAAATATTAACCTCATGCACTTGTTGTGTTTTGTGTATTGTTGGATTATATTTAGCCTTCTCCTTTTAGCTATAGAGGTTAAATATCTCCAAGAAATAAAAGTCTGATCTCTCACCTCATCTGGAGCTCTGTGCGGATTACAAGAAGTCTGGATCTGATCTCAGGTCAGACAGAGACATTGCAGAAACAGTCAGCTGCTAAGGCTAGCTCACATGACCAGCTAACCTGTTTGCTAGCTGGTCACTTGCCTGTAAAGCATCCAGACGTGATGTTCTACAGTCAGTAAGAGAATGGCATCTGTAGTCAGTCAAAAGCACCATGCTAGCAACTGCTGTGTCCTTATCAAAGGACACACCACTGATGCTTGGCCTATGTGGGTGTCTGTCCGTCTGTCTGTCTCTCTCTCTCTCTGTGTATATATCCATGCTTATGTGTCTGTGTACATTGCATTCATGAACCAACAAACATTTTTGTATAAATGTGTGTATCTCTGTGTGTGTGCGCGTGTTTGTGTGTGTGTGAATTTTGTTTTTTGTACTTGTGTGTGTGTGGGTGTGCCCATGTTGGATCTGTGTGTGTGTGTGTGTGTGTGTGTGTAGGTGCAGAGCGTAACTCCAGGGAGAGAGAGCGAGGCAGTACGTTGGCTGTGCCTGAGCAGCAGCGGCCCATCCAGCATCGGTCCCGCTCGGTGTCTCCTCACAGAGAGGACTCCTGCAGGGCTCGGTCACGGCCGGCACACGTACCCATGCAAAGGTCAGCATCACCTGCCAGGGTGACATGGTAAACTGTGTGGTGATTACAGATCAGCATCAGCCACTTAATACCTGCACTACTGAAATTATATTGTCAGTAATTTCTGATGTGTAATCATCTCAGTATTGTTTAAGGGGACTAAATACCAGATTACATGTCCAAACACCATACATTTATTAAAAACAAGATTATTATGTGGTCTGGCTTTACTGTGTATTTGTCAGTGACTTAATGTACATTCCTGCTTTTGATTTCACTTTATGGGCAAAAAACTACCAAGTACTACACATCTCTGTGGTTGTTGGGATGAAAATGTAAGCATTTGTTCTGACAGCAGCAGGTAGTCAAATGTGTAAATGCATTCAATCATTCCCCCTCCTCATTTTTTAAATAAATGTTAGTGAAACCCTCACCTCTCTACATTCATTTTAAAAAGAAGTCCAGCTCAAAAGGGCTTTTTTGAATTGCTCGAATGCTTTAATGTAAAATTCCTATACAGGAAGTGTTCAGTTTCACTGCTACTGTGTTAACACTGAAAGTTTCTATTACAGAAGAAAGGCCAAGAACTCTCACATAAAAAGAAATTATCTGATGCTAAATTATGCTCATAGTTTTTGAGGATGTGTTTCCTGACTTTAAATCTAATAATACTTTCATGCTGACATTGTGTTCTTGTTTTACTTAAAGCAAGAACACCACATCTACCCTGCTTCTTTTCTTGCTGAATCATATAAAATTGTTTTCTATAATCCAACTTGTATCAGGGTCAACTAGGATTCATATTATACATACATGAATAACATATAAATGGAAAAAAAAATTACTATATATTTTTGCTTTCATCAGGAGTCTGGATGAAATCCACCAGAACCGTCATCACTCCCCCTCCCGCTATCATGACCCCCACTTGGAGCACCAACGCTCCGGTGACTCGGACTACGAATACTCTGAGGACAGGTAACCTGTTTTTGGGATGGATGGGGAATGTGAGGTGGGGATATAACTGTGTGCTTTTTCAACTAAAATTATGTTTATCATGTTTATAATGTAATTTTTCAACATGGTAATTTTTGAAGTATTTAGTTCAAGGTGCCATATGTATCATATTAGCACCAGCTACAGTAGAATTCTTATAAAAAGATCAAATTTGTACTGTACACTTTATACACTTGGTTGATGTCTATTTTAATGCCAGGGAGTACAATAATTTATGGCAGAGTTATGGATGTTTAATGGAAGACTTGAAACTGTTTCCATACTGGGAGTTGAGTTCAGGTTGCGTGGGTAAAAAACAGGAATTTTAATCACCAAACTATAGGAGATCTGTACATTACAAACACTGCACTTGTATTGTGGCCCATCAGTTTTGATGGGGTAGAATGATTTCAAGCAAATGTGAGCACATTTTTAATTTTTACCTGAACAAAGTCATGAAAGTTGAGGAGAGACACTGTAATCTAATTGTTCCCAAAATAATTTACATGTTATCTTTAAAAATATGTTAAAGAACAAGACACACAATGTTCAACATTACTAGCGTGTCATTCAACAGTGAGCTTTGACTTCCTAATATTTTCTTATATCTTTGAAAGGTTTAGTCTTGTTTTAGTTTTTTGTGTGATGTGTGTGATGTGATTTTATCAACCTAATATCTACTAATACTACTAACAGTATGAAACTAGCCATTAAAACACACTGAGTTTGTTATATCATTCTGTGCTGCTGAATGCAGACTTAACTGAAATCTACGACTTGATTTCCTGGTTTCTCTCATTCATAAATTCACTTTGCCTGTCTGAGTTGCCATCCTTTTCTGTTGTGTTTTTCCCGGGTCGTTTCTCATTTGTTCACCCATCGTCATGGCAATGACAGTGAGGTCCTGGAGATGCACCGGTCTATCCGAGGCGGGAGTGCTGAGTGCCTGCACACAAACAGGTAATGAAAAAAAAAGAGAGAAACACCACCATTCAGCTTTATTTTCATAAAATATGCCATTGTGTCATCATTTCCATTCTCACTGTACTCTAACAACACCACCTTAACACACCTAATGTTGGTATTTTCAATGCAAACAGACAGTTCTGATCGCTCAAATGGAATGTAGATACCTCAGAGTTTACAAGTTTGCTTTTTCTGCAACTGCATGAAGAGAAAAAATTGTGTCACATTGGGATCGAGTGGTTGTAGCACACTCATAGATTCATTCCTGATTCCTGTGTATTGTCTGTCACCACAACTCATGAAAACACACACAGCACACTGATCACTGTGTGAGGGGATTAGGTTGACCTCAAAGAAGGCAAAGCTCTTTTGATTAATACCTTTTCTTTTTTTGCATTTGGGTGTGTTCTCTCACAGCAGCTGTATATTTTTTTCTACTTTTTTTTCTTGTCTTGCTTTACTGCATGATCTTCACTCATACAAGCAGGGGCATAGGTAGATACAGCAACACACTCCCCCCTAAAATGCCCCTGTTAGTAAATGGAATCCATAAAGACATTTACAGGTAAGCGTTTAGCGTGAAAGGCAGTCTTGCCTTCCCTCTCTGTGCCTGTGCAGCTTTCCCAGACTCATTTGTGGAGTTGGTGGTTCATTTAACTGTGGCAGTTTTCTTGCAGTGCAATAAGAGCCCATATGTCTCCCAGACCACTGCACTGCTTGTGCTTGCTTCGGTTGGAGTGTGTGCCAAGTTGCATTGTCATGGTGACACTTTCACCAACCAAATGCTATGTGTTGCTTTGTGTCCCTTTGTATTATGTAATCCTGTAAAAGACTGGTGCTCTAACATGTTATAGGCTTTTACTACAATTGCAAATTACATATACTTTACGTCACTCCTTGCCAATTTCCAAAGCATATCAGATCTTATTAGACAGATATATTTTCTAGGTAGCACTTAAGAACAGGAAGTCATTTATGCATACAGCATCTATGTCATAGGAGAGCTCCACCATCTGGCTCTGGTTGACAAGCAAAGTGTTGTGTCCACAGGCTGTGTTGTATGAAAATCAAACCTGCATTGTGAAAATTTTGATAAGAATATGGTGATTCCTCTTTTTGTTGTTGGCTGAATCTCAGCCTTGGATATTGATGCGGATGCAACAAGAAAGCATTAAAACACACTGCAGCTCAACTGCATTTATTCACTTGTCAGGCTAGTGGCGTGAAGTAGACAAACCAAGTAGACCAACCAACTCTTGATAGTCAGTGTGTCCACCACTTTGGTTCAGACTATAAAATGTAGATGGATTCCGTGGAAATTGGAAAAGACGTTCAAGATTCCCAGGTTACCGTGGTTACCAGAGCATCCTCCTCATCTTCTTTCTGGACCAAATGCATGCAAAGCTTATGACGTTCCCATCAGCCTCAACTTAACTTTCTTACGTTTTAGCCCTTTGTGATTGTTTTCTTATTTATCTGAACTGAATGAGATACATGTAATTTTCATGAAATCTCCCTGGGTATATGCATGACCCTCCGTCCACCATGAATAACCATGTTTTGCATGAAATATAGTAGTGCTGTATTTTAGCCAATGCACTGAGCAAACAGCATGCGGGTAGTGAGAGTTATCACCTGAAAAAAGAGCTAATTTCTTAAGAAAAATTTAAATCTTTCTCACAAATCACATCATCACACAAGCAGTGTGTTCCCTGCTTGAATACAGAATATTGAGGCATGATAACCAGCCCTTAAAACACACAAAGCCTGCAAAATTAAAGAAAACTCACGCACACCTTACAGTTGTGTGTGAGGTTTCATTGTCCAAAGTTACTGTAAAAAAAAAATGGATTTGTAAAAAGCCTAGGTTGTCTATTGCTTCAGAAATCTTGAACTCCAGAGTTTCGTGGCTCTCCAAACTGTCCAACTGCAGTCTTTTACACTTTCTTCCAGTCACATTAGCAGATTTAAGCTCTATAAACAGACACACCGCTTATTCTTGTGAAGGTATTTTTCCACAGCAGAGTGACATTGTTGCTTAAGATCTATCACTCTGATTCACCACAGAATTAAAGGCCTTTTTTTCCCCCCTTTTTTGCCATGGGCTTGTCATCAACACTAAGTTGCTGCAGCAGCCTGTAGTGATGACTGCCAAGAAATCAATCTTAAACTTACTGAAAGGTTTGGAAATGGTGTGATGTAAAGAATATGTGAGTTGCAGTAATGGGCTAAAACATGTAAAACCACCAGTACAATCCTTAGATGTATTTATCAGATGTTGATCCCAGCATCGTATTTGTACCGGATCACAACAGTTCATGTTGATATGTAGCACTGTATTTCTTTTTCTCTACCTCTAAACCAATATTTTAAAAACATCATCTTTCATATGTACTGTATTTCCTCATTCCTGCCTGGGTAACCATGAGACACACAGACCTCCTGTGTAAGCAATTCTCTAAATGTCTCTGTTCTGCTCTAATCCTTTTCACGGCACTGCTATACATTTTATAGATCTGCTGTAGCTTGGTTTCTTGCCACTTGCCACCTCGACAGCTTTAGATCTGTAGATTGTGTTATGTAACCAGCATTACATGTAATCTCTCCACATATGTGTGTGTGGGGGGTCAATGCACAGGGAGGCCAAGAACTATCCATACACACTTACATAATGGGCTACTCACTCTGAGGTCAAACACTGGATGCACTTTATCTCGTTTAGTGATCACTAGCATCATGCAGCAGGCATATTTATAGTTTGAGGCTATCCAGTCTAATTTTTTTGAGAGTCCTCCCATTTTTCTGTGCTACAAGTTTTTACTTGTGTTTTATGTTGCACCGCAGTGTGATGGCGTGTATGCTGCTTCTTTGTCTCCTGCTCATTTGAAAGGCATCTGCTTTGTCCCACGCTTGTGTTTTCTCCCCCTTCACATACTTTGCCTCTGCTTATTTCTGTTAGTTGCATGTGTCACTTTTTTGTTTCCTTTGCCTTCCTCCGGGTCTTTCCCTGCCTCTCATGGGCGGGGTTTTTGGCGTACAGCTCCACTCTCCCTGCATGCCTAAAGAGCAAGCCGCCCCACAGACAAGAGGGGGGCAGCACCATGCCTCGTAGCATCCTTACACACCGTGTGCTCAGGTTCACTGATGAGGTCACTGTTAGGTAAGAACACACCTGCTTCATGCACCATCTCCTCCCTTCGTCCTCCCCCTCCACCCAGAACCTTGACTTCCCCCCTCTGTTGGGTAACAATGTAAAGCATAGGCTTAAGCATGTCCTGGCACAGCATTAAATACAACACGAAACTCCTAAGCCCTTGTTGCCATCTATGAGAGGCATTTGGCCTGAAAACATTATTTGCAATGTCATGTGATGGCACGAAGCCACCATCTGTTGAAACTGTTGTCACAGAGCAGCATGACGTGACAAACACACAGCTGTGAGCGTATGCAGCACAGGGGAAGCGCCAACACTGGCTGCTTAACTCCTCCTCACACATTCACCCCCCCCCCCCCGCCTCCCCCTACACGCTCATACACACTTACAAACAGTCCCCTCTCCATTTAGACCTGGTTCCCATGGCAACTCACCAGCCTTCCATCTGAGTGGTCTCACAGTGTATGGCCGCAAGGAATGACTGGCTATGATAAATGGAGATATAGCATCAGAGCCATTACATGTTACTGCACTGTCTGATGGCCTTCCTTCTTCTCTCTTTGTGTCTCTTTCCTTTCCTCTGTCTCTTTTCTGCCTCCTTTATTAACTCTACCTCGCATTATCCTCTTTTTTCTCACTTTCTCTGTACTTTCTTCCGTCTCTCCCCCTCCTGCCCCCACTCCTCCATTTGATCTCTCACATAACACACAACCTCTTCTTACTGACACCTCGGCTTTCATCCTTTGTCCTTGTGTGTCTCGCCTCCATCTCTATTTCTTTCTCCTCTTCATTTTTTCTCTCTGCTGCCATGTTGTGGTGGTACAGCGACCTGCAGCCGTCGTTGGACAGAGTAAGGAGTGCCAGCACCACTTGCTTGAGACCAGACACCAACCTTTACTCCCCTGACAGAGACAGGTATAAAAAAAAGATATTGAATGCATTTTATGGATCAAGTGAGTTTAACATGCAGCAGACTGTGATATTTTATCCTACAGATGAAGACAAAAAATATTGATCACAGAAATGCTGAAAATTGTCTTCAGTGACTGCTTTCATATCAATTTTTCCAGACTGCATGATTAAATCATCCAACATTTTTAGTTTAGAATGCTGCATGTCATCACCCCAGTTCATGTCATGTGTCCCTGTCATACATGATTAATATTCTTTTAAAAAAGCACTTATTTGCAGTTTAAATTTGGGCTTATTTAAAAGAACTTTGATTCAGAGACAAGTAAAAAAAGAGACAGTATTGTTCAGAATGGAAACTAAAGCAGAGGCAGTCTCAATAAAGACAACAAGGTTATAGAACCAATAAATTTATGTCTGTCATTAAAAGTTTTCACTCAAAATCTTGAGAAATGCTTTCAATAATTTTTCCCAAGAGTCGAGAAAATTCTAGATCATTCTTGCATCAGTACAGTAGATATTGCTAATGGTAGATAACCTTTTACCCAGAGGCAGTTCTGTTTCTTGCTTTTTTCATTTTATGCAAAACTAAACTTATCATTTCCTTGCTTTTAATTATCTCATTGACTCAGCAAGAAAGCAATTAAGTGTATTTCAAAATGTTCGGCCATTTCTTAAAACAAATGCAGAAGCAGTAATAGCTGAGATATCCCAGTATACTTAGCTTTTTGTAGCTGAAGCCTGTTTGCAACTGAGATAAGTCAAAGGGAATCCTCAGACTGATATTATGTCATAAAATTCAAGAAAATTCAAAGTTTCAAAGCCTTGACTTTATCTTTCCTCACTAACAACCTCTCTGGGTGTTCCTACTTTGGGATGCTCCTCCTCCCACCCTTCCGCCCCTTCAGGTGCTCCAACTCTTTGCCCAACAAGACTCCCCCAAGCCCCAGGATCTTAGTTGAACATGTGGCCTCTGAGGAAGACAGGTATACCAGGCCTGCCCCCTTGCTATCCCAGCTTCTTAAAAAGCCACGCTACAGCTCTGCTTGTCTGCTTTTACCTTTCAAACTTGTCCTGTAGCCTGGAGCTGCGCCTGTAGATGATAGTGTAGCACAGATCTTGTGATCAGCATAGTTTATTTTTCTTTTCCTGCAAATATTTGTGGTCTAATCTGGTGTAATCCCTCTTTTATTCTGCACCTGCTTCTTCTGCTCAAAGCCTGTTTGAATTTTCCCTCTTCTCTGCCTTGAAATGACTTTCTTTTCTGTAACAATGATGCCAGTGAGAAAAAAAACTGTTTACATACTGTGCAATTCTCAGCTGTGCTGCTTTTACAAACTACAAGAGCCAGACCAAAGTCTCAGTCTTGATCTTGTACATTCTATCCAGTGCATCAGTCAGTGTTCAGGATCGCCATTCTGTGGGTCTTCATTCCATGTCATGTTTGTTTTTCTTCCTCTCTCTCTCTCTCTGTGGTTGCTGTTTGCTGAAACAGACAGTGTAGTAATTCATCAAGTCCAAACTGTCAAAGGGGCAGCAAAAAAAGCCTGGAGGGGGACAGGTAAGGTCACTTATTCATTCGCTCACTCTTATTTATTCTCTTCTCATTGTTTCCTCTCATCTCTCCAGAAGAATAATATTTATCTGTGACTAATTTTCAAAGCTGGAATATTGAAGTGGAATTTTACACTTGCAGTGTGTAGCCTTGATTGCCAAAAAAGCACTTAAAAAACCTCCTCATAGCATACAGTATGAAAAGAATTTAGCTAATAGGATTTTTACATTTAAAAGGTATTCTTTTTTATGTAAATAAAGTTTGCTGACACTTGGTAGGTTTCTGGGTACTTGAATAATGTGGCTGGTTGTTTGGATGATTGAGATTAAGCTATGATAGGTTCACTCCAAAAAAAAAAGAAAAAGGCTAAATATGAGGTCTACAGCTATGCTTAGCATGATAGCATAAAAAAGTCTGCATACTAGAACCAGTAAAAGTAAAAATCAACACATTATGGTGTAAATTTTTGGCTTTAGAGGGGTTTTCTGATGGCTTTGTTTAAGTGCAGGGGAGACCACATCTTGGCACATTTATGCTGCATGTGTATATACTCATTTTATATGTATGATGTGTATGTTACTTCGAAGGAAATATTTTTGAAATAACTAATGTATTTTGCTCAGTTTAGCCACTGAACATTATATTTTTTTAAGATAGGCCTTATTTGTGTTTTAATGTAGAGTGCTCTAGCTGTATTTGATAGATAATTGTCTGAGTTTAACGGTAATGTGTGGTGTACTCTGCCTAAGCACCATTAACTTTATGGACCTGCACACAGTTTAAACAGCATTACACACAAAAACCCCCAAATTAGTAACACCTGTTATGTTATTTTTATTTCATGACATTTTTCTGTTTTTGTAAGGCTTTTTTAAAGATGTCTTTTTATTTGCTGATGGCAGTCGTATCCAGCCCACCTCTATCCTGAGGGGCAGTAGAGGGAGAGGGGGCCCGCTGAGGCCCTTTGGTCAGACAGTTCTGGCTGGGTCCTGCCCAAACTCACCACGGCTAGACAGGTGCATGCAAAGGCCAGCAATACGCCCCTGCTCCCCTGTGTGCTGATTTCCTCTACCTCACACTGAGTATGGTTACACTGTATGCACCAGTGCTACATATAAATATAATATCCCACAAGTCAAAATAATGTCATAGGTCAAAGATAAGATGTCTGTGTCATATGAGGTAACCATGTGAGCATCGTGTCTTTAGTGTAGGTGTAGGTGTGAATTTGAGGCAGAACTGTGGATAGTAATAGTTTGGGTTTTTGAATTGGAGTTGTATGGGGACTTATCCATCCATCAGTGTATTACCCACAGTTGATGTCAGCTGGCACACCCCCAGTTTGAAGACACAGCAGGAGGAACATGTTAGGGAGCTAAGCAATGAACTGCTGTGGATGTGGACAACAGGAAAATCCATTTTAGCCATCTAAGAATAGGCCCAACACTACAGATCAATATCACGTCTAAGTGTAAGCTATATTTGGAATATTATCACCCACCAGACAGCCCTTGTTGACAGGGAATTGATGCTGTTATGTTGCCCTCTTCAAATTAACCAGACTCCTTTGACAAAACAATTAGTTTAATTTCACAGATGGAAATGCTGGTCTACTACAGACTTTATTTGTTAGTTTGTCTTTGATGAATCCCAACTAACACTTTTAAACACTAAAGGTAAACAGTAACACAGCACAACACAAACACTGATGTTCTGTGAGGTAAAATTACTGCTTTTTTCAGAAGGAGCCTGGTGGCTTTAAAGAAAGTACAGAAGGATAAAACATAAGTTTTTCCCCAGTGGCTTTCTGACAATAAGAAAAAGTGATGCAAATACAGTGGATGTAGCATGAACTTTTTTCTTTGAGTTTGGCCTTTTTTTGTTGGTTTAAATGTATTCAGCACCTCATTGCATAGCTTCCCACAAAAACATTCATGTCTGCCTCACCATTTCAGCAATGTACCATCTCAACATTTTAATATAGTGACTGGGATAAATAGATTTACTGTGTATACTGTCTGTAAACACACTCAGTGCAATTTATCTTCCTTACTTCTTCTTCACCTTTACTGATGACTCTGATCCCTTCCTCTTCCAACGTGACTTTTGACCTTTAATACTGGCCATCAGTTTACTGTCTCTGTGATTCAGTTCTGGGCTTCACTATAATTAGCGATGAATATAGTTATAATAATTTGGGCCGGGACTTTAACGCGTTAATTTCGATCAATTAATTATAAAGATTTTAACGCGATAAAGATTTTAACGCGATAA
>JAQMCX010000044.1:1448964-1476413 GCA_029814765.1 Acanthurus leucopareius | reverse complement strand
AAAAGGCTTTTTTATTGAGAATATAATTTGTTTTGTCAATATATGGCTTTCGATTAAAATGCGATTAATTTCGATTACTTAATTACAGACCCTATAATTAACGCGATTAAAAATTTTAATCGAGTCCCACCACTAATAATAATACATTTTAATGTCCTTTTCTCTCTCCTTGTGTCTTTCTGTTTCTGTCAGAGCGCACCCTCATGGCAGCCCTTCTCCAATTGGGACTCCCTCATCAGGTCGCAGGGGCAGGCAGCTGCCTCAGCTCCCTGCAAAGAGCAGCAGCATAGAGCAGGGTATGTTGTTTGCAAGGTTGCTGGTTTGATTTCTGAAGGAGGCTGGTGCAACCATGTGATGAGTGATGGGTAATCTTGGCAAAAAAAACAATAATAACGCTGTGTATTCAGGTTTCCAAGAACAGATGTGAGACAAGGCTGTCACAGCTTTGATCACACAACGTTCCCTTGGTAGTATCTGGCAGGCTTTGTTTGCCCCACATAAGCTCCACCAATCCGATAAGTGCACGACAGTCTGTAGACAGCCCAAGGAAAGAAAAAAAAGAAAAGAAAAAAAGAAAGACAAAAAAAGGAGTTACTGCTGCTCATGAGGCTGTGAGCTCAAGGTAACAACTTAAATGATTAATAAAAGTGTATAAAATCAGTTAATATACTAGCTCTTTTACAAGTAAAAGACCTGGTTAAAGATGCCAAATTATATCCAAAGAAGTGCATATTGTCAGTTGTTTACCCATTATGATGTGACAAATGTGCCTCACAACCAAGGCAGCCTGACAGATGTAGTGTATTGGGGATCTTAAGTACTTGCTTATAGTTTTGAGTCACACATCCCCAGCTGATGTTTTTCCAAACAAAATCAGAAGAAAATTTACATTTTTTTTCAAGTTGATTGGCAACATTTCAGTCTGACCCTTGTAACAGTGATCAAGAGCATCTAATGTACTATCAGTCCACTTAATGCTCCATTTAGTGTCAGAAACTGGATCCTGCATCCTCAAGATATCACATGTACTGCCCCACTGGGACACATCAAAGTTTTTGATTTATTTTTTCTGCTTTCATGTTTTTTTTTTAGTTTTCTTTTTCTCAGGGTTTTCTTAATCTTCTTTGTCCATATTATTTATATGTTATATATGCTATATATCTGTCTCTTTTGTCTCAGCCCTTGCTGTGGAGGAGCGAGCCCGACAGCTGCAGAAAGTACATTCCTATCGGCCTTCAGCCTCCCACGACCCTGAAACGGACCTCAAGACTAAACGGGAGGTCAGAACTCATGTTTTTTTAAGCCATTATTCTGAAACCTTCCTCCTTCATAAATTATATGTATTTCTATTTTTTTTTATCCTCAATTTGAGGGAAATCATCATTTCCCTCCCACCTCTTTGTCTCTGTCTGCAGATGTACGCAGAACGGAGGCGTAGCAGTGACAACATGTCAGCCAGATCATCAGACAGTGATATGAGCGATGTGTCGGCCCTCTCCCGTGCCAGCAGTGCCTCCCGCCTCAGTAGCACCAGCTACATGTCTATCCAATCAGAACGACCTGGGGGACGACTCAGGTCAGTCCATGTTCATTGGCTGTCGATGTAAATGTTAAGGGTTCTGGGGATTTAAGTTAGTCCATTTTATTTTAATTACATCCATCCCTGTATTTTCAGTCAGTTTACCCTCAAAAATAAACCTGAGTGTTGGAATATATGTCACATGCATGCTAATCGGTGTGTGTCTTTCTGTTTTATTTTTGCATGCCAACTGCTGCATGTTTCTGTCCTTCTGCATGTTCTGTTACCTCAATCCTTATGCACGCAAACGCAAACGCACACACACACACACACTCACACAAACACACGTACATGTACATACACAAATGGTGGAAATCCAAACCAACTAAACACAGATCCAAGTCATTAGAAGAGGAGAAGAAGGAAAGAAGAATTTCATGGGGGATGAATGGAGAGGAGGAAAGGAGGAGAGCAGCAGGAAAGAGACGTTTCTCTGAGGAGTTGAAGCGCAGGAGACACACTGTAGCTGGAGACACGAGGGAGTCCAGGTAAAGATCAATGGATCCCAAATGGTCAGTTCACTGATGATGGCAAATGATCTCATCAGTCATCTTCTGGATACAAAGCTGGGTCTTCATCTGACTGTACAGCCAGCTAGTATCCCTGAATTCCCCATTTGAGAGCACAACACACAAAGGAAACTTTTAATGGTGGCAGTTATAGAAAATCCCTGTTTGACCTCTTTTGATAGTCATTTCCTTTTTGCTTGCAGCCTCCAATGGAGGGTGAGCTAGAATTTGTAGGGACACATTGTATTCAACACCTTGCTCACATACATCTAAACAGGGTGGTTATTCACAGTATCCTTAATATCTGACCTGCACTCAGTTGATCACCTGCTCTTCATCAGTTTTTCACATAAGGAGTAGTGTAATCTTCATGACAAGTCATCTTCAGCTTGGCAAAATAGTTTTTTTAATGTCTATCTGTGGCTCTTGTGGAGCTTACTCAAGTCAGAGAAAATAATCAGAATGTGGAATTATGACCAAAATGCAGGATCCAAACAGGCTGAAAAAGAAAAAGCAAATTTAAAAACAGAGTTGAAATCTAGACGAATGTCAAGCAGCTTAAACCTCACCTTGTTCAGTTTTAACGCATCTATATTAATCTTTCTGTCAAAAGCATAAAAACATAAAACTCTAATGTTCATTGCATGTGCCCACACCTCACTCCCTCTCTCTCTCTCTCACACACACACACACATGCACACCCACACTCACACACACATGCATACACATGCACACACATCCCCTACTGACCAGTAGCAGTGTGCTGACAGGGACAAACGACCCTATCCCAGTGGATCTCAGTGGCCAGGTGGTGATGTAGTGCAGCTTATTAGTTGGCTAATGTATTGAGGTCTGGGAGGAGGAGAGAGATGGCCCCGTTCTTTACAGCCTCACCTCAGATCAATCCAAACAGAGCGCTATCAAAGCATAGCCGCACAACCCTTGACACACTTTCTAGAGTCAGAGGTTAGAGAGAGAAAGAGAGAGAGATAAAATGAGAAGAAAACAGCAAGGGATGCAGATAGAATAAGAAAAAACACATTGGATATTAGCTTGAATGTTAAAACAAAATTATTTTATCTTGTTATTTATCATTTAAAAAAAAATGCACATGTAAACATAAGGCCCAAAGTACACAGACACACAAACATATTACAGTGATGGTTTTAATTGAAAGAATCAAAATTGTTGAGTCATAACATTGGTCTAATTTCAGGCCCAATCAAATGGACGCCCTGCTCAGGTTTTCTGCTATGAAACCACGCTGCAGAGAACAACTCCAGTTCAGACAAAAGTGCATTAGTTTGGGTGTTGCGAACTGGCTGGTTCCACTTTATGCTGAAAAGTCTTAGGTGGTTTGATTGGACTGAGATCAGGGCTCCAGGAGGGCCAGTCAAGTTCTCCTGAACCAAGCTAGATAAACCATTTGTCTCCTTCATGTTTTGTGCACAGGGGCACTGACATGCTGAAACTGGAGGCAGCCTTCCTGAACTGTTGTCACAAACTGATAATTGTTAAAAATGTCGGTGTGGAAGCGTTCAAATATTTTTCTTAAAAAGCAGACAATGGAGTGAGAGACCATTAGTAAAAGCATTGGGCAGTCAGTTTTAGAAGGCCTCTAATGTAGCTTATTTATTATTCAGACTACAGGTCAGTTTTTAGAAAGACAGGGTGTAAATTAGTAATCCAGAGATGTACAAGGACTGCTGGCCTCAGGTCAGCATTAACTCAGAGTAGGGTATTAATGTATATAATCAGGGGACGCTCTTCTGTCTGCCTCAGGCTAGTTTGATAATAGGTTATAGAGGTGACTGTGTACATACAGAGGATGTTCTGTGTTCCAGTTCTTTAATCTTCTCTACCTGCTTAATATGCCTGTATCTGATAATCTCCCCTTTGTTTATTTTAAATAACAAATTGGTATTTTTTCCTGCCTTTAATTATTTCCTGCCTTTAACTATTTTTTTGCATAACATCTTTAGTTTTGGGGTGATTTTTTAATTTTTAAAGGTGACCTCTCAAAATAAAAAAAAACAAAACAAAACACAAAAATCTACATTTCTGTACATATCGATGCTTTTTTGAAATGGTACAATATTAACAAATCCACAGGCATTAGTCAAAGTTCATTAAAAAACACCAATCACAAGGTTTCAGCCAAACATAAATATAACTTTTGTATATATGTTGCAAATATATCACACACTCTCCATAAATGCATATGAATGAGCATTTGTACCTCTATATTGTTCATCATTTTTGTTGATCTGTATTTGATTTGTTTAAATCTATTTTTCCTGAGCCTGTGCCTGCGTGTGTGTGTGTTTATCTTTGTGCTGTCTCCTCTTCATGTCTCAGATCCCTCCTTGCATGCATCCTATCCTGTGACTGCCAGGACCCCCTCCATCCTCCAGGTCCAGACCCTCCCCTCCCATCCTCTCCATTCGCTACACGCACTTCCTTAACCTCCCTACAAGGGGTGGAGGAGAGGCCTCAAACCACCCTCCCCCTTCCCAATCCTTCCCTGGCTCCAGTGGGCTACTTGACTATGGGTGTCAGGAACCCAGTAGGAGTAGAGGCTATGGCTGACAGGGGCAGCATAGCTGGGCTCTCCTGCAGCACTTTGACCCCCTCTGAGGGGATGGATATGCGACAGCTCCTCCGAACCCCTAGGAGGCAACATCGAGCACAAGCCAGCATATGCTCACGTGTAGTAGCTTGCTTGAGAAGAACGAACTCGAATAACTGATATGATTGTCAGCTTTAGACTGCTTAAACATGTATTTTAATCTAATTTGATGCCTTTTTAACCAGAATACATTTGAGGTTCAAAAGATATTATTATTATGACATTATCAAGTACTAAAAGCTAATATTTACTAATATATAATATATACTTTTAGTTATTTGGTAAGATCCTTCTTTTGTCTGTCATTATCATCATTTGGGTTCTCTGACGTGAATTTATCTGTTATTTAAGTCACATGTTCTTTGATTAAACATGTTGCTCAGCCACAATCAGTTTAAAATCTTACAATTATCATCATGTCATGTCTTGTCCACCATGTTGAGTTTGTGTTCCACTAAAGTGAAGGTAAAGTACAGAAGACATCTCAGAGACCTTGGTAACACCACCTTCCTATCACAGCATATTGAAATGTCCCTCTTTCCAGTCACCAGATGCGATCAGTGGGCCGCAGCATGCTGAAGAGCTCCAGCGTGAGCGGAGAGATCTACACCCAGGAGCGTACCGACGGCAGCCAATCAGACACAGCGCTGGGCACTGTGGGAGGTGGCAGTAAGAAGAGACGCTCCAGCCTCAGCGCGCGGGTGGTGGCCATCGTCGGCAACCGCCGGAGCCGCAGCACTTCACAGATCAGTGGCCCTGGTGAGTTGCCATGGCAACCCTAAAATGTTCAGCTTTACAGTTTATCTCACAGGTTGTGTGTGACATGAATGTAACACATTGCCCCAAAATAACATGATGGACACAAAATGTCAATTTGAACTTATGGTACTGATATTGGAATGGAACGTAAATGTTAATGGTACTGTGGTGATGAAGGGTCTCTACTTTGACCTCTAGTAGTTTCAGTGAGTGAGTGTTTCATTAAGATTATATTTAGGCTCAAAATGGCAGCTGTCTCTGCCCATCACACCTGAATCAATCTATCTCAGTCTCATTACGTCTTTTAAGGCACAATGGGTTATTGCCACAGGAGCTACACCCATATTCAATGAGGGTTTCAAACTGCTGACCTATGGCAGACAATTTATAATTATGAGACTATTATTTTACATAGATTTGTCACAAGGAGCAGACTTTAGTAAAGCACCACAAATCCCAAGAGTCCCTTTGATCCGACAAAACAAACCTCTGCTTCCTCAGTACTCTTCCTAAAGACAAACAAACAAATAATTTTTTCAGCTTCTCTTAGTTTCAGCTGAAAACTCCTCGCAGCTCAGCTCCCAGTCTCACAGCACAGTCTGACTGCAGCTCACACTTTTACCACAAGAGGGGGTACAAGGCCCCTGATGAAAGCCAAACATTGTTCTCCCCCTCTTTGTAGTGACGGGTGAGCCTCAGGGGGTCTCTCGTTCTCTGAAGAAGAGAGGAGAAAGAGGACATAGAGATAGTCCAGGGGTGGGTTTTATTTTGAAAAATTTCTACTGTCTATGAAAGGTGACAGTAAAACAGGTAAAGGAGATGTAGAGTTTTACAATGTCAGTGTAATTACAAGATAATAATAGCATTATAGTTCATGCTAGGTTATATACAATCTTTTTTGGCTCTTTTAGTTCTGTTCATCATCTGACCTGCTAGAAATTGATCTTATGCTCAACACACACACGGGATGATGTAAGCTTCAGTGATGTTGCTTTATTTTTCTTTTTACACCATCTGTGGACCATAAGTCAGAAAGTTAACACACCCAAGTCCACAATGCACACAGGATTGTTTGGGCTGTTTTTCTGCCTTACAATTTCCAGTTTGCTACTGATAAGCAGATTCAGCAGGACATGGGTGGGACTTTGGCAGTGCTCTGGAGGAGAACATTACACTGTATCTGTGGGCATCTGGAGATTTTCTACTTATGTTCACTGTACCTATGAAAAAACTCTACTAGCTACTTTAGATAACAGTTGACTGGTTGAAGCTTTTGGTGGTCCTGATGTCCTATTTTAAGAAAATGTGTCCAGAAAGAAAAAAAGTATCTTTGATAAATTGGTGAACTGTTTCTTCTTAAATAAAAAACAGGACGGAAAAATAGCTGCTGTTAAGCTCCACAACTCAGTGGACAACAGTTACCCTGTTTTTGCTTTATATTATCTTCATATACAATATTGTGATTTTCCCATCTGAACTCTTTTATCTAGAGGGGAAGACTAAGAAGGAAAAGGGTGCACCCATTCAAAGGAGCACAGAGACCGGCATGGCAGTAGAGCTGCCCAGAAACATGAGCCGCCAGCCCAGCAGAGAGTCCAACAATGGCAGCATGAACAGCTACAACTCTGAGGGGAAGTCAGTAAACCACACAATGCTTGTTCTGATCACATTCCATCCATTCTGATTACATTCACATTCCGTTGTTTTCTGCTTGAAATATTTAAATACATATTTTTCATTTGTTTCCAAAGCAAGTTTTACTCTGCTAAAGCAGCTGTAGCTTGAAATTAACTGCTGTCCTACCAAATTGAAGCTTTGTTACAAAATAAGGTTGAGGTGACAGAAAAGTTTATTTGCCAACATGTTCTGAGGGATTATCTCGGTGTACACCGACACCTCTGCATGAATGTGTAAGCAGACTGACAGTAAACAGAGTGTAATATAGTTGGCACAAACTTTGACTGGATCAAATTAATACCTACTGTTTTTTGGATGAGTTATCTTGCTTGGGAAAATTTTAAGACATTTTTCATGCTGTAAACAACGATTTGCAGCAAATGAGTTCTCCTGAAGGCAGCAGAATAAACTCTTTATCTAAGAGTCTGTTTACTGTGTACAGGTCCAATCAAGAATACTGTAGGAGAGAGACTTCTATGCATATGTTCTTTGAGAAATCACCTCCAGCTTTTGGTTGGTGATATAAATCCTGTTTGTCATGATTAATTTATGTTTGTGTATTTTCTGTGTTAGTTTGATCTTCTCGACAGTCAATCTGGGTGCCAGCAGTCAGTTCAGTGACTTCCTGGATGGCCTGGGACCAGCTCAGTTAGTGGGGAGGCAAACTCTGGCGACTCCTGCCATAGGTAAGAAACTGGCCATACTTCTCATCTCAATCAATCTCAATCCATCTCAATCTTTCAGGCTTACACACTTTCTTTTAGCATGGATCTTTTTTTAGTTTTCCTTTTTCTGTCATTTTTTATATATTTTCCATATATCTATTTATTTGTATTTGTAATATTCATATGATATTGTTTTTAAGTTACTAATCTAGCTTTTTATTCTTTTTTACGAAATCACGCTCTAAGATTTTCCCTCTTCTGCCTCTTCTTCTTCTTCATATTATTAAAATTAAGTTAATTTCTCATTCGTGTCCAGGATATTTTTTTATTAGTAATTAGTCAGCCTGAACTAAAATAGATACTATTGATTGTTCTAATTTAATACTATAGACTGTGTGACAAATAATGTGACTTCAACCATTAGTATACTGAGTATTTTATGAAGCCTTGAGTTTCTGCATTACGGCTGTCATCATCTCAGTTTCTGGGACTCAGAAGAGAACACATGTGCTGGGTAGAATACGCACACTATTATGTATAACTTTAAGACTTAATATATGTGTATATTTATGCCAGGCTGTAAAAATGTTCAATTCTGCATAAAAAAATTTGACATAAAATTAGGCATTTGAATGTGGGTCTGTGTAGTCACTACCACATAATCTTGTGCTTTATTTTATTTTATTTTATTGAGTGCATGTCAAACCTTCAGCTGCCACCACCTTTAGCAATACACACTGTCACTGATCTCTTTCTCTTCTGCTAAATCAGTCTTTTTTTCATTTTTGCACTGTTTTTCCAGGTGACATTCAGATTGGAATGATGGAGAAAAAGGGCCAGCTGGAGGTGGAAGTTATCAGAGCTCGGGGACTCGTACAAAAGCCAGGATCCAAATCCCTCCCTGGTGAGAACCTGACCAACCTGGAGAAACCAAAAAGCAACTTATCCCTTTCTCCATCTCAAGATGACAGTCTTAAACTCTTAATAATAATAATGCATGATATGTACTCTACGTCCATAGAAATCTAGTAGATACACCCAGCTATGCTTTTCTTTCCCATAAAGTGACACCCAGCTGTGAGATCTGAACTATATTGTACTCAGGAGTCACTGTGTTACTCGCTAATTGCTCTTTTATTGTTTTGTGTCTCCCTTCAGCTCCATATGTCAAGGTTTATCTGCTGAATAATGGAGCGTATGTAGCCAAAAAGAAAACCAAGATTGCACGGAAAACACTTGACCCACTGTACCAGCAAGCACTGCTATTTGAGGAAAGCCCACAGGGTAAAGTCTTACAGGTGAGCTGAAAACATTTTTCTCATCATCAAAATATTAAATCTTCTCCTAACACTTATCCCATGTTTCGGATGATATAATATGTCTTATCTGAGGGGATTAGACTTCTGTGTAAGATGACAAAAAATTATTTTTCCTTAGGTGATCGTATGGGGGGACTACGGTCGCATGGATCATAAAAGCTTCATGGGAGTTGCACAAATCCTATTGGAGGAGCTAGACTTATCAAGCACAGTCATTGGTTGGTACAAGTTGTTCCCACCGTCATCGTTGGTGGACCCAACACTTGCCTCTCTGACGCGGCGGGCTTCCCAGTCGTCACTTGACAGTTCCTCCGGACCGCCCGGGGTCCGATCCTAGTGGACCAACAGCTCTACAAAACTCAATGAGTCACAAACTCATGAAATGTACTGCAGAGAGAAAGAAAGAAAAAAAATGATGGCGGAAATGTAAAACAACAACAATCAGAAACAGTCACAACAAGAAAGCTTTGAAATCTGACAATCACTTCTGTCGCAGTTCATTTTGTCTGTTGTAGGGAGCGCCACATTTTAGTGTTTTTCATATCCGTTCAAAGAAAAATCGCATTGTTTTTCTCTGTATATGGTGAAGACACAAAAGCTGCCAACAGACAATAAGCAGTAACTCTCGAGACAGGAGACAAAAAAAGTGTCAGAGAATCATACGAAGCAGGGTGGTTTTTATCTGAATCAACAATAGCAAAGAAATGTATGTAAGCATCGGAATGTATGGACTTGAGACAGAGGTAATCACCCTCCATACCTGCAGGTGGCGCAGTCCACTCTGTAGTTGCCTCCTCCAGAACCCAAACAGACTGCTGGCACTCCTGCCCCAAGGCAGGATGCTCCCGTGTGGGTGTTCAGTCTGGAAGCACAGGGCCTTCTTCTGGTGCCTAGACCTTGGAGCCGCATCACTGGTCCCTCTCTCTCGAAAATCCTCTTTTCAATATGTTTACCATGGCTGCTCTGAAGCCACACTGTTTTAGCGTGTTTGCTTTGTCGTTCATTTTTTCCCTTTGTTACTACTGGCACAAAATGTTTTTACAGTGCGTAAAATGCTCATGATAATGTTGTCAGTCTGGTGTGTGCATGGAGAGAAAAAACAAAACACAAGAGATAAAAAAGGATATAAAACAATTAAATGTCTGCAAGTGTTATGCGGGGGGATTTTGGGGGGAGATGCTGGTGATGAACACACAGCTTAGATTTTTACACTTGACAGTGAGATTAGCGTGCAGTGTTGTTTTCCTTGTTCCACCACTGGCTAATGTCCAGGCCAGTCGTCTTTGTATAGATTAATGTATCCCAGGAAGTTGACCAATAAATAAAAATTTATGTCACTTTGAAATATCACAAGTGTACAACATCACTGTAAAAAAAAAAGAGTAAAAAAAAAAGTTAATCTTTGTTCATGTACGCAAGAGCAAGATAGGACTGTCTGAGTTTTTCACATTTTTGGGGGGAGTGCATTTCCTTGCCCCAGCTGTTTCAGGTTTCTATCCGACCCTTAGTTTACATTCTTTTGAAATTTAAACACAAGCACAAGCGCTTGATTTTTTTACAACAAGATGTTTAACTTTTGAAAAAAAACCCACATAGTTTAAAAAAAGACAAAAAGAAAGTATCCCCTCACTGGTTCCATTCATTTCTTTGTCTAGATAATAGGGAACAGACAAACAAACAAAAAAGAATAATCGCTCACAGTTTTCCCTTGTGCATCTCTGTGAATGTGATAGTAACCAATCAGACTGATCTGTCGGGACACCAACGCCAATGCTCATCCTCTGTTCAGCCTGCAGACTCCTCCCACCAGGAAAAAGGCGGGGCCAGCATGACTTTGGAACCTGTTCCAAGCTGCATGCACATTTTTGTAAAACGAAACAGATACAGAAAAAAAGATACCGAACTAGATACGTGTGTTAGTTCCACATACTGTAGGGCCGCTTGTATGTTGCATGCAGTTGTACAGTTTGCTCGTACTTGAATATTAACGAGATAAAACCAAGAAACTGAAGCCATTCCCATTACGCAAGGACAGTTAAACTCAACTGCAGTCTATTCCACGTCCCTCAGTCTGGTGCTGAATGTCACTTAAACTAAATCCCGAGATTATGTTGATGTCTTTCCTCGACCCTCTGGATGATGTACTGTAGTACAGTAGTACTGAGCAGACCTCACAACCCCTCTCACTCCCGCTCCACATCACAGTATACCTCCAAGGGGTTGAGATGATGTATGAATAGATACGTATAAATCAGATCCACTTATATGGAAAATAGGATGAAGATTTAAGATATGATAACACATGAACTGTTAAGTTCTATAAAGATTAAATGCAGGTGCACAAAGAGTCAGGTGTGTAAATACTTAATGGCCATTTGCAGAGTTTTCACTGGGTTCAGTGATATTTGCAAAGAGGCCAATTTATATAATGAGAAGTGACTGAAAAGTCATTAGGGACCATGCACTGGGACAACACAGGGCGATGGACTTGGGTCACAAACAGGCCAAACTTAAATACATGGCCGCTAAAAACTACAAGTGTACCACTACTTTAAAAGTCATCTGAACACTTCTTTGTGCTTTAAACCGGATGTCTAGACCCCAGTCATGTTCAGTCCTATTTAAGAGGAGTTGACTTTTTTTTCCATCATTGGTGAAGCTGGTTTACCTTTCTTTTTCTTTTTCAGTATTAACAGGAAAAAAAAAAATGCTGATTGTTTACAACTTCTGTGTTCCACTGAAACAAAAAGAAAATTAGAAAAAAGTAAAGCATTCACTGCAACATTTCTTGTTTGTATAACAGATGTGGCTCAAATGATGTGTATGTTTTATATTAAAAAAAAGTTCATTTTTATTATTTACAAATAAAAAGAATGTGTGGAAAAATATTGCTTTCATTTAGTGTCTCTTGAACCTCGCAGCTTAATGAAACTTTTTTTTTCATTTTTAGTATTCTCTCAGCTTGTTTTTTTTTTGACCATACATCAAGAGGTCTCAGTAAAAACCCTTCAAAATGCAATCAGCTGCTGTGTGAGGGATTTTCCTTTGTTATGCAAATGTCTTTAGTCAGTGCCTTACTTTTGTATCATCACCAGAGCAACACCATGTTAGAGCTGTTTGACTGAAAAGCCAAAAGCACATTACAAGTGGATCCCCAGATAATTAAACATTGTATATGTACTCTGTACTATTTAGGTCAGATACATGAAAAAAATGAATAAATCTAAGCTAAATTAAATTTTATGTATTCACAGTAACAAATTACACCAAATTAATGGTCAGTATACAAAAGCAGGGCATCAAGGAGGACTCTCACACAGGGAAACGTTACTGTCACTGTCATTGTTTGCAATCATTGTCTTTTTGAAACAACACTGCCCTCTGCTGGAATAATGCTTACAGTACCTCAGATTAGACATTTAGTATGACCACATGGTGACTATCCTTTTACTTTGCTCTTGATCAGTCATTCTGTAGTCGTATGAAAGCTCTCATTACCTTGCATGTAAACATACTCTGCTGTGGGTAATCATTTAAATTTATTTTTTTTTTTTTTAAATAACAGTTGAATTGCTTTGCTAAAAATGACTAAATTACATCAAGTTGTTAGCAAATCAAATTAACTATCGCTTTTGTTTTTTTTTAAGGTTAACTGCTGGACACAACATTCTTCTGATTCACAGTGTTTTCACACCACAACTGTGTGTGCTGCATAATGGACCCTGATCAGCCTGTAAGATAGCAATCACAAAGTTTCGGTTCGCACAACTCTACCCAAAGGTTGCCACCCAAAAATGCCTGGAACACAGTAAAACAACAACCAAATGAGAAATACAGGCAGAGGGCAGTGTCTCTGCAGAAAAACATGCCACAACACACTTCTAGTGGGCCCTCAAAGATAATTGAGATAGATTACTTTTATATGAGTCTAGACATTGCTTTTTTTAAGAAAATCATACATATAATACCTTTAAATTGCTTGTAGGAAAAAATTGCTTGTAAATTGGATTGTAGGAACTGGATGGAGATGAACTTAAATTTGTAGTATATCTATATTAATAACCCTGAAAAGACATTTTCAAAACATTAGGTTTTATTTTTCTCCAATAAGAAAAGAAACTTCAGATGAGAATTACACGCTGCTGAAAATATGCAACACAATACTGACTGTTGATCATTTCTATAATGCCATGAGAAGCGTTCATAAGCGTTTCATGCTTCAAAGATCTCTGTTACGGGCTGTTTTGTCAGTTTTCCCTGACATGGCAGCAATGCTTTAATAAAAAGTTTTTTGAAAATGCTTGTTGGGCTTTTTGAGGCAAAAAAAAAAATAGCTGTTTGCAGAAATCCAAAAAAGACACAAAATTCTCTACAACATAAAAATACTACACTATAACATCCACAGTGTATAAATTTGATAGTAAGTTGACTGCATGATATGTGGTTCAGTAATTAATATGCATACAATTTTTTTCAGAAATTGGATTAAAATGTCTCTTTATACAAACAGATGTGCATATATGTAAACAAACAAATGATGTGATGCCCACCATTATGCAAACTTGCTTATGCCTATTTTTACGCAAAACAAACAAAAAAATTCTGAATTTGCTTTCATTTTTTCAGCTATTTGTCACTGTGACTCATTCTGTTATTTATTCCACTATTTTTCGATTTATACCTTAAATCAAGCCTATATGTAATCCTTATCACAACCGAACATGGTAAAAGCTTGAGGTCTAACAAAGAATGCTGCTTTCAGTAAGAGTCTCTTTTTCTGTACCGCTTGTCTCGTCTTCTGAATTCTTTTTAAAAGCAAAGGACCTTTTAAATGACAAGTCCATCCAAGGGCTGATAACGCAAGTGACATTTGTGAGTACTTTTTCAGGCATAACTGTATTCTTAATTACAGGGTTTATTATGAAACATCTAATTAGAAGGTGAGAGGGTGTGAAGAGGCATCCTAAAGCTGCTTTGTGATAATAACGGTCTTTGGTTTCCTTTTTTAGCAAGATTGCAGACTCTGTTCACCTGCTGATCTGGAGATTTATTTTCTGTGTAGGTGCAGAACTTACATGGTGCTCAATGGTTTCTCCTTACAGTGTGTGAAAGTATACTTTTTGGCCAAGAAACACTTGACAAGAAACAATGCAAAGGTTTTCCCATTTTTTCTCTTTTTTTTCAGTTTTTGATTTTGGTTTAATGTGTTTGTCTATAGACTGGTGACCCATGCAGACCTGTTTCTGTATTTGTTCTCACAACTCCACCAGCACTGGCATTATGAAATATGGCCTAGGTTTTAGTTGTTTGATGGCATCTGATCAGAATGAGGCCAGACATAAAAAAATTAATTCAATTTCAATTCAATTCAATTTTATTTATATAGCATCAAATCACAACAAAGTTGTCTCAAAAAGATTAATATGTTCAATTCATTGAGGCAATCAGAAAATGCAGTCCTTGCAGCGGACAAAAGTTTGCATTTGAAACACGAATATTAAAGGAAGCTTTAAGATGTGAATGTGGGTGGTTTTTCTGTTATCGAGCTCCTTTTTTTCCAAGATTACTTTGTAAAATATTGCTTCTTTTGGACAAAGGTACAGACAGAGGTACAGACAGAGCACGTGATGAAAAAAGGACAGGTATATGCAACAAATCATCATCATGGCTGGAAGTGAACCAGGGATGTTGCAGATATATGGTTGTAACTTGTTGGCTAGCGTAAGGCTCTGATGAATTCTGCGTTTTAATGAAATAAGTCGCTCGCAGTCTGAAGCCCTCACTTTCAAAGGCTGTGGGTACATATCAACCCAAGTGTGACAGAACAATATTTGAGTATTGTCAGCAGTGTTCTAGACACTGAGGGTCACTGCAGTTGTCTGGACACTTAATCTGGAAAAATGGCGTATAGACTGCAGTTTTCAGAGGAGGGGAAGCAGTTAGTGCAAGCTTAGGACGCTTTTAAGCTAGAGGCAAAGATTGCTGCGGAAGTTTTCTTGCTCTACATGTTTTTTAACTTTTTTTAAAATTTGTAATTCCTTTAGGTTTGAAGCAGGGGTCAAATACTCTTGTTATTTATGTCACTTTTATCTTGCCTGGCACCTTCCACAGATCTTGCTTGGACTTTTACCCATAATCCCCTTTAACGCAAAATAAATCCTGGGTGTTTTTCAAAATTGAAAAACAGAAACTCCATCTCAGTTAGCCTCATAAATTTCCTTCCACAACATAGATGTATGTGCATGCTTGTGTTTAAGCATGCGTTCATCTGTGTGTATTTGGCAGCGCATAAATAAATAAGCTGCATTAGTAGTACCAGCACATTCTGTAAAAGCAGCTCTGCTTAACTCGTTCATTTAAACAGAGCTAATTAGAGAAGCAGTCCAGGGAGAAGTCCCTCACAGGGCCGTATGTATATAACCTTGTGAGTGTGTGTTTGTGTGTGTGTGTGTGTTAGGCAGGCTTTCCATAAGATAAATGAGTGCTGCTTAACAGTGCAGTTAATACAGAGCTCTCACAAGGGTATTACCATCCTTGTTCTCTTTATTTTCTGTGTAAACCCCTGTAACACACACACTTACATTTGGTCTACCACACTCACTCACTGAATAATCCTTTATCTCTTGCTCGCTCTCTTATTTCAGCATGCCAGATATAAATTTAAGGCTTTAGGTCTTTTTAAATACAAAACTAGTTACAGTAATTTCTCATTGAATTTGTGGATGAAAATCTAGAAATTAAAAATAAGCAGCATGCAAACACAGGACAAGAAGAAACTACTTATTGGAAATCTATAAGTCTATTGTGAAGATACTGCTTATTTTTCTACTGATCTAAGAAAACTGAGTACATTTCTACAGATGCGCCATATTGAAAAAAAATAGGCATCTAATAATTGCAATTAAAAGCAGTAATTATCTCTAAAGCGCAGTAGTTTATCTCTCTTCCTAGCACTGTTTTCATCTTATGATCATTCCTCACCGTGCATTTTTTGTTAATCTCCTCTGTTTCCTTCTCTTGTCTGCCTCCCATTGTTTTTTATTAGAGCCTTTCTTTTTTCACCTTTATCTAATAATACCTTTGTTTCTTTCTCTCTGTCTGTGTTTCCTGTTTGTGGTGTTCAGGCAGGATATCATCATTTATCTTTTCACAATATATCATCATCATCCATCACTGGTGGCGCTGCAGCGAATTGTGAGTGCGGTGTATCCGCATGCTTCAAAAAGATATAGCAAAGTGAAGTGATGAAACAATATCACCATTACTGATGAAGAGAACTCAGAAGTCTGTAAAGAGAGGCGAAACTTTAGCAACAGCACAAACAGAAATGAAGCAATGAATCAGTCAGGCATGGTAAACGCATGCATTGATTTCAGTCTGCCACTTCAAAAACTGCCATGGTTGACGAAAGATTGTGTGAAAATAAACATCAGTATGAAGATAAGATGAATCTCAAAAGACAGGTGGAGTAAACATGAGAAAAGTGAGGGAAAACACAAGGAGGAAAGTGTGACTTTCTTCTTCAATCAAAGTATCAGACAGCTCATTTTTTTAATGCTGGGGAACAATTTCAACTCAATTTAGTTGCACATTAAAAATGTAATTGTGCGACCAGATGAAAAAGTGATTCAATCAAAACTTCAAAATCAAACTTAATATGAAAGAAATTATAGCCTGTTCTTTGCAATGGAGTATGGAGAATGGCTGGATGTTTTGTACTCACAGTTAGATGTTATTCTCATGCCATTACTCCATTTCTCTGAGCTCATTTTGGATCGGTTTTCTTTTGCCAGTCACTTGATCCATCATCTTTATCATCGTCACAGACAAATGACAGAAATTTTAAGTAATATAGATCAACCCTTTCTTTGAATGGGTGTGTAAAACTGATTTTTGTAATCATTGTGCAGGAATCTTAGTTGATGTCTATGACTGTTTCATTGAGTGTCCTTTGGTCAATTAACCCCAACACAAACCCTGGTTAAAAATCACAGGAATGACCAAATAACACTGGCAACAGTCATTAACATTCAGAGACACTCCTTCATGCCATGTCAGTCTTATATACATCCTTTCAAATAAAGTGTGACCATCATATCATACAGAATTTAAGAGTTAAATTGGGTTAACAGAGAGAACTCATGTTACCTTTTCAAATAAGAGTTTGTAAAGAACAGCTTGTTTTCCTGAGCTTGTTAAAAGTTACAGAGCTTGCTTCGTTTCAGCATGTTCCCACTGGGAACTGCAATCACAGCCAGTGGCAGCTCGGTGCAATCAACACTGCAGAGGTTGTTCAGGGAGAAAGTTACTAACTTAAGGTGCAATCTGTAAGATTTCTTTTCACACAATGACTGTAATTTATCAGTGAGGGCTTATAAGTGTTGCTGATCGATGCTAGTAACTCCTCTGTTAGTGGCTGCTGAGATTTCAAGCTGCCTCAACAAGTGCAAGCTTGCCAGCTCTGTATTAGATGATAATACTTAAATTACCTCTCTACTAAAGACAGTGTACTCGACACTAAGGATAGTTTCTCCAAAAAACCTGAGTAAACACGATTTCAGCATGGGCTTCCAGACCTTGAGGATCTCAAATTACAACCAATTTGTTTCATTATATTAAACTTAACTGATGTTATTTTCCATTGTTTTCAATCTTAACTAAAAATGCATTTATATGTCTTTTCTTGCAAAACAAATAAAGAACAGCGTCACATTTTGTTGGGTCAATCACCTGTTTTGGAATTAGGGTTAATCCCAATGACAAAATGAATGGGAAATGAAGGTGCTGCAAAGATGGGCAAAAAAGACTTTGAGGGCTCTGAAACTCTCAGACCTGCAGGAATGTGGATGCTTGGCTCTGTTATTCAAATGTTGGAAATCTGTGTTGGAAATGTGCTGCTGTTGACTGATGGTGCCATGCAGCAGTCTGCATTGAGAACGACTGCTGCAAAAAAGACCACGTTTACACATGGGCCTTTGGGTTGTGAGAGAGGTGTTTCACCTTGAGCCCCATGGAGGAGAGAGTGAGGGCGGGGCTGGATCTTTATGGACCTGGTGACACAGTTGATCCTAAGAGAGAGTTCACATGAAGGTGTGAACTAGAGGCCTTCTGGGAAGTTGAGTCTGCTGTAATTCTTCTAAATTCCTTAGGATCTCGTCCAGGATTAAGACTTCGGCCAGATTTCACACTTGCAAAGCCTCTCTTTGTTCAACTACATGGTTTGAAGTCCCAACATTATAAAAGAGCAATATTTACTGACAGCACTTGAAATACCAACTTCTTCCCAGCCTGCACTGTGCTTTCTGACCCTCCAATCACAAACCTACTTTTCCAATCTCCAGACTACAAACAACCCATTCTGGCTCTTGCTGAGAGCCACGAGACTTGTGGATAAAGACAGATACTGAAAGCCATGGTGCAATGGTTGCAAGTAAATTGATTGTAACAGCGTGATGCAGCTCCTGGTGGACTCAGAGCTCAGAAGATGAAGCAGACAGAGCTGGACAGCAACATGTAGAAGGAACTTCTTGAACTTTTATTCGATCCTGAAAATACAGCACATTTATTTGCTGCAGCAATCCAGCCAGACATACTTATTCTACATGCCATTTTAGTCCAATGTTGCTACATCACAAGCACACAGCATAAATGGGGACTGAGTGGGAAACATTGCAAGCATGCTGAAATAGACTGCCATGTAAAAATAAACTGACCTAATCAGCCTCCTTCACAAAGTCAGGCTGCACACAGAATGAAGCGTCTCATTCTTGCTAATTGAGATGCAACAGACTCAACCTATTTACCCAAATTAAATTCTCATATCAAGCGTGGTTGTTAATAGAGAATTTTCTTTTCACATAAGAGTGATAAAATGAAACTGTTTTCTAAGTAGGGACAAAAGCAGCACCATCATCAGCAGGACACTGTGATGAACTGACATAATCTTCCTTGGTAGTGATGATGTCTTCAGAACTTCCAACCAATTATCGCTCAGTGCCACTCATCCCCCGCAATGTGTGTGTGTGTGTGCAATCTGTGTATGCATGTGTTTCTCTGCCATTTGTTATTAACAGCTTCCGTCACAAGGTGCTGTTAATTGCTGATATAGACTGAGAGTTATAGAACTTTCCACTTTTTTCTTCTGTTTTCGTGTAACTTTTTCACCCATTCTTTCTGTTTTATTGCTCTCCCTTTCTTTCCTGTCATTTGTCTTTGTCTCAGATTTTTTCTCATTTTTTAATCTTTTCTTTTTTTTCCTTCACAGTGTCTCATGGCTGCTATGACTCTGTTTGAACAGCTGCATCGACCCACAGGGGGTAGTGGAAAATTAATATATGTATCAGGTCCACTGTATGCTTGCATGTGCATTAATATACGTGGTGTACAGTCACGTATTACTTATAGAGGCATTGCAGTTGTATAATATAATAACTTTTTTAATATTATGTTTAATAAGGGGTTTAATATTTGATTTTCAGTAGTTACATTACATGTACTTATCCATTAGCATAAGTGTACATACTTATGGTAACTATAAAAAGGCATGCCTTGGTAAGTAAGATGGTTTTACATATTGTGTTATTGGTCTGCCTGCTAACATTCACATCATCTATAGATATCCTGAAGCAGCTGCAGAGAAATGTACAGGACCTGGATGTACAGTCGATTATGAAAGGAGGAGGAGAATCAGCAAGAGAGATGGAGAGAGAGAAAGAGAAGTTGCCTCTGGGCTGAGCTGTCAAAGGTACCTTAAGAGAGAAAGATTTTGAATATTTTTTCTAGCCTTATCTCACCTCTCCTGTCTTTTCACCTCTCCTCTTCTGCAGAAATATGCAGTTCTCGTCCAGCATTCATTCTATATTCCCACCTTTATATTTTACAAACTTGCAGGTGAAGGAATGGTGCAATGTCACATAAAAAAAGCAACAAACATGTCTTCATGGCAGAATGTCATTAGAAAGTAGCTATCTAGATGGTATATAGTATCTCTGAAAGATTTAAAATGCATAAATCAAAACAGTTCAAACAAAGGATTGATTAGACAGTTGTTTGTTTCTATAGTTTGTGAAGGGCATTGCTTTCCTGTGGTTTTGTGGCTCTGTGTTGTCTTCTAATGGAATGCAAAGATCTGCAATACACCAGTTGGGTTTTCTTTCTGTGTTGTGTTGTGATTTTAATGTGGCATGGAAAATTCCTATCAAAATGAAAAAAATAGAATTAATACATGAGAAACAAAAACACAAATCATTGATCTTCAAACAGGTGTTTTCATTTAATTATGACACTAAAAACACAAACCAAAAAACACACACAAACTTACTTATGGTGTTCTTCCATTAGGTACAGACTTTGTTGGACTGGGTATATATTATACTTAGTGCACCCAGCAATGAAATTGCACCTATAGGAACACCTGGATTAATATCATATTTATATTTATATAAAATATCAATATTTTTATTTGTGTAATATTTGCTCCCTCAGTTAAAGTATGAATTAAAAAAAAGACATTTGTAAGATGACGGTTTTAGGTCTTAGGTTCTGAAATTGTATTGGCTTTCTGTGCACATCTCCTATTTTTTTCATATATGTGCAGCAGCAAGTGTGAAAAGGGCTGGCTGAGGGTGAATATATATATGAGCAGGTGTAATGATAAATGTTTTATATTCTCTCAGCCACAAACATCACTAGTCCCATTGCTGTGAAAAAGCTGTGCCAATCACAGTTAAACCAGACAGTGAAAGTTCAAAAAATATTCAGTTTTACCTCAGGAAATATTTGAATGGTCCTGGGCATTGGGACACAAATGCACATGACCTCAACTATGCATCCAAAGACATATGGTGTAAGTGTTTTACGATGAAAATAAAACGAATAGCATTCTGTAAGAACTGGACACAGTAATTCTTAAATCACTGCAGGCTGATTTACTAACCGTCTAACTCTAACAGATGGATCATTAGCCAATTCAAATGGCTAATAATAGTAAATTGGTAAATGGTCTGCATTTCTTTAGCTCTTAACCAATTCCACACACAAAAAATGGAAGGTGGCT
Source organism: Acanthurus leucopareius (assembly GCA_029814765.1). Lineage (NCBI taxonomy): Eukaryota > Metazoa > Chordata > Actinopteri > Acanthuriformes > Acanthuridae > Acanthurus > Acanthurus leucopareius. The sequence goes on along the minus strand of JAQMCX010000044.1, from coordinate 1,455,221 downwards.
TTTTTACAAAGTGTCAACCTGCTCATCAACTCATACATACACTTTCACACACCACTGCAACATTCATCAGGCAATTTGAGGCTCAGTATCTAGCCCCAGGACACTTCCACATGAAGACTGGAGGTGCCAAGGATCAGACCATCACCTTCTGCTCAGCAGACGACCAGCTCTACCTCGTGGGCTACAGAAGCCCCCAGTGAATCTCTGCTCTCCTTCCAAGTTGCTGAAATATGTATAACAATAGATAAGATGAAAGGCTTTTTACTGCAAGTTGAACATTACATGCAAGTGATAGGAGCTGTAGTTGTATACATGCCCTTGAACCTGAGTTTTCAAAGGCTGTCTGCAATGTTTTGATAACACCTATGACACTGAGCTGATGCAGATTGTCAGAACCAACAATAAACACGATCACATGTTTTCATGTCTCAATCTTTGGGATAACACATGGATATCTCAGAATGTGTATTCAGGTTCCTTTAATTCTGATATGAATTTATCTTCTTTACTTCAACTGATTATAATGGGTGATTTTTGGAAAGAAATTTCTGTCTTGTGGCAGCTTTGTACTTGTTGATGTTGCTTGCTTCAGATTAGTTGCCGTTGAAGATTAGCAAAAAGTGCTCAGGCTGGAATTTAAATAGCAAAACACTCCCTACCTCAAGGCTAAACACTGCGCATTGTAGCTTCCAATATTAGTATGCTTGTGTGCATGGATCCTCAGATGCTGCAGACTGATTTGTTACACAGCATTTTGTTTATCAAGGCCTGGAAACGCAATCATTTTGCCCAGGCACTGATCTCTCGGATAGAGGGCCTTGCTGAAGGGCTCTTTGCTCTGACTGACACTTTTGTTATAAGCATTTTCTGCTCTCCTCATTTCTTCTTTTGCTTTAAGGTGATCTCTGAGACACCTAACTGGACTTTTTTTTTACTATAATCCATGCACAACTCTCATTTTTCCATCTTGCTCTATCCTTTTCAACTTGATGGAGTATAAATCTTAAGCAACCATCGTTATGTTTTTTAATCATTATAAATGACATAGCAATGGTAACTGAAAGCTGCACTCTGGGCTTGAGACTTCCAGTGGAGCCAAAATTTAAATCACTGTTGTTGCTGCTCCAAGAAAATGTTCTTGCTTGTCCCCAAGTGTTTTGGAAATATTACATTTTTTTTCTATCATTTTTCAGCAGCAGAAATGGCTGATTCATAATGTGCAGTTGGGAGTTGTTGTTGGGAGGGAAAAAAATCAACAAAAGGAAGTAAAAGTTAATTTTTTATTTGTCAGTTAAAATGCTATTTTTTTCTCCTACTAAATATGAATTTATTGTATTTTGAGAGGGATTTCTAGTAATAAGAGCACTTCTGGAGCTTATCATTATTTTATGGCTTGGTAAGTGAAAGATAATAATTGCGCAGTCACATGTTACTCTGCAAAATCTTAAAATGAAGCCCACACTTCTTAGGGATAACTGATCACAGTGGTGCAAAACATCATGAAGATAAACAACACTAAATTTAGAACCATCATTTTCATATTCACGCACTGAGAATAAGTTTTCTGTTTTCTTCTTAGTATGCATGGTTCCATACAGCTGAGATGAGAGCAGCATAAATAAAAGATATGGAAAACGGCATCATTATCATCAGAACTTGATCTCTCTTTTAACATCTTCCATCGTCTTTCCTCTCTTCAACGTTTTTCACATTTCCCTGTACAGTACTTTTAACAAAAGCTTGGAGCTGTTTAATACTCGTCCTCTTTTTCTCTGCACACACCAATTATTACTATTTTATATCAACTCTGATCTCATGTTTAAAAACAGAACAAAAGGAAAAAAAGAAGTTCAGTGCTGTTGTGTGGACAATGGTTGTGTTGTTCAAAGAGAAAGTAAATTTCAAGGAATAAAAGCAAACAATCAATATTTAATACAACCATAGAATAGAACCCATTTTTAAATTAAACAACTTCTTATGCATACTACTGACGTAAATAAAACACTTAGTCAAGATGTAAACAGCACAGAAGTCAGCTGTAGTTTATTCAGCTTTGTTGTTAAAGTGGATGATGTGAGGAACAAAGGAACTTAACATTTCAAAATATACATCAGAGGGGAATGTCTCAAATACAGACTGTAGGGTGAAGAAGAAAAACCTACAACTGCGATCTTCCCTGCAGACAGCAGCTTTCACAATAAACACAACAAACATAATACACATAATAACATTTTATAACAAACTTAAGGCACCAGAATTGAAAGATGCTATAACCTCACAGACATTCTACACAAAGAGGTCCTGAAATAGAGTTTAAAGTCCCCTAGCTCCATTCAAAAAAGTGTTTTTATGTTCATGTTGACTGCATTATGGAGAAGTGTTTTCATATCTCTCCACTGAAGGGGGAAATGGTTACATGGTTACATGTATGTCCAGAATTTTTTAATCAGGCAGAAAGAGTAGATGTGCATCCATACACATTTTAGAACTTTTTAAAATTTGTTTTATGTAAAAAATCAATGCAAAGCAAAATATCAATCATATCAAAATATTTTTACATACTTAAAAAAATGCCTTGGGAGCGACATTAATGACATCAAAAACTTTATGTGGCAATCACCATTCTTCCTGTTCTTCCCTTCTTCCAGCAGCATTAGATGCTATTTTACACATATACATTTCTACATATACATGTTTTTTAATGGTCCAGAGGCTCATACTGCAGTTTTTAGTGTCAAATTCAGACAAAATAAAAAGTATAAAAATGAAAAAAGAAAGAATTAAACAAATTCTCATTCTTCTCATTCTGTTTGTAAGGTGGTGATATTTTTTCTGCCTGACAACAGTGTATTAAACATTTGAAAAATAAAAAAAGTTTATAAAATTTCTAGTCTGAGTCCAACATTTGCCAGGTTGCGAAAACCTCTTAAAGCTACTGTCATTTCTCCATTATACTTCTTCTCTTACTCCAACCAAACCTTGTGAGATAAAATGGGGGTTGTAAAGGCAACATGGGATGGGAACGCACATGCACAAAAGCACAACTCCAACACACACAAACACTTGCACCTAATCTATTTCAGTCTCTTAATTGCATCCCCCAATCCCCCCACCCCCCAAACTGGATTGCTCTCTCTCTTCTTCCAATCACTCTCTCACACTCTCCAACGCTTCATCTACTTCAGACAATTAGTGCTGACTGCAGCATTGTAAAGAACGGTCCAGTAAAAACTAGGAGAGTGCACACACGCACGCACACCCAAGCACTCACACACACACACACACCTACACACACATGCACTGGGCAGCATCAGCTATCTGCCAATCCCTGGAGAGGCACAGTAAACTCTACCTGCCCTCTTGTACACTATGTAGGTAATTGCCACAGACTGCAAGCATCTATAGTCTACTATAATGAACTCCCAGTCCCTCCCACACACTTTTCTCCCCTTTCATCCTCTCCCTCAATCCATCTGTTCTTTTTTACCCTCTCTGGTCCATCTAAAATCTGTCTCTTTGCCCCTTTTCCTTAACTCTGTTTTTCTTCTGCTCCTTCATCTCACTTGTCTTTTCAGAGTTCTTCTCTTCTCTGCTCTCCCTCATCTCCGTGTCCCTCAGCTCCCATTTGTCTTCCTCCCTTCTCCCCTCTTTGTGTTCTCCTCATACCCTCTCTTTTTTCAAGCTTATCTGCTCATTTTTTTCACCATTGCTTCTTTTCACTGCTTCTTTTCTAATCTTCATCCCAGCTCTAGACTGCCCTTGTCCTTTCTCTCCACCAACAGCATATAATTTTGGGTCGATTACTGAGCTTACCCACAGGGTTAATAGTCTCTGAATAAATTGATCGGCTGTCGCTATGCTTTGTATTCTGCTCACTCTTTCTGTGCCAGTCCACGTCTAACTTAGGCAATCCAGCAATTTACAATAAATAAACAGTTTATGGAGTTCACTTCACAATAAATTACATATGTGAACATAATTTGTTCTTTCTTGGTTTCTCTTTTGAGTTCTCCATCTACTAACTCCAATTAATTACGTTAAAGTTACACAAAGGTGCAATTCCTAGCATGCACGCGACAGACATAGGAAGTTAATCCATTCTTGTCTATTTTAACAGCATCTCTTAGAGTCCTGGCTTCTGTTTGATTGTAATGGCTGGCCCACAGTCGCTCCCTGAAAAACGGTTTGACAACCAGCATTTATTTGAGGAAATACTGTATTCATTAAGATTATTATTATAATAAATATTGAATTAGATCTCTATTGTCTCACAGTTTACTCAAAGACTACAATCTCTTTATTTCACCCAGCACTCACTATGGGTGCTAAAGACAATGGGCCCAATTTACCAATCACTCTTAAGCATATATTTCCTTTTAAGACTCACTTATGTACTTATTACCAAGATTCTGACTTTCACCGATGCTTTCTTATTCTTATTCTCTTATTTATTTTATTTGTTCTTTGCTAAGAACAGAATCTACAAACACTCAAGAGTACTCTGCTCATGTTTAAGTGCTGACAGGTTTGAGAAAAATAAGTGGTAATTGCCTTTTCTTCTGTCTGTAGTTACATAATGTTTTATTATTTAAATGAAAATAATATGTTTATCATTTATAATATTTTTTAATACTAACTTACAAGACTGGTCGCGGTAAGGTCTTTGTTCAGATGCTCAGCTAAAGGCACACCTGATAGTATCAGGCTCAGACAATTCTTTGCCTGCTGTCCCTCTCCAGTGCTCTGCATGTCTCATCTGAAATTTTTTTGGTGTCAGATTTTAAATCAAACCACTTCTTTTTAACCTCTCTTCCATAGCGAGCCCTCCTGATGCTACATCCCTTCCTGCAGCAGACCCTCCACTTCAGAACTACTAAAATTAATTTGTGATTTTATTCCAATGCTCCGTCTTTTGATTTTCTTTTGTCACATTTCTTGAAATTTCTCTTATGACATCTTATTGTAACATCTGTGACCCTTCAGTCTGATCCCCTTTTAAGGGCATTTTTCGAACATTTACCTTTGCTTATTGAGGCAAACTGGCAAGTGCTTTCAGTTTACGAGGAGATTGGCATTCATCAATCTAAGAATGTAGGTGCCCACATTTTTGTGGTTTCAGAACATTATAATCAATTTGTCGCAGAGTATTCTTAAGAATATTCTTAAGAACGACTTAAGAAAGAATTTTAGAATATACAAAAAACATTTTGGTTAATGAGGCTCATCGTTGCTCACCTCCTATGCCTCCAAAATCTTGTGGCATATTCAACAGTTGATTGTAAATCATGTACTTTAGGACCGCTTCATCAAGGTGACATTTGCAGAGTTGAGGTGCATATGGCCAGTGGCCAATGTTAGAATTGATCCTGTGTCCTGCATTTGATTATGTGTCTAACTAATTGGCACAAGATCATTTATCTCAATAAAATACAACCATTCCTCCAAAGACATGCTCTTGCCCTGAGACACAAAGGAGAGGAGGGGTATTTCTAGCTATTCTTTATCAAGTGAAATGAAAATTAACAGTTGATTGGGTTTGTAATAAGGTTTTCATATGACCAAGGACATACCAAAGGTGGTTAAGTGTTAACTTGAAGTGAAATGTGTTGACACTGTCCAGGCAGATTTGGATAATGTGTGGGTGTGGGTAGGAAGTTGGGTGTGTGCGCTGAGTGTGTGTGTGTGTGTGTGTGTGTGTGTGTGTGTGTGTGTGCATGTGTGCGTGTTTGTGTGTGTGCATCTGTGTGTCTCTTCTATGCTTGAAATGCTGTGATATCCATGGGGAAGCCAGAACAAATGTAACTGTCCTACATTCAACACACAAACACACATACACATGCACACACACATACATACACATACATACACATATGCACACGCACTTTGCTCCATGCCTTCTTGTGTGTAGCACAAAGTGATGGCCCTCTGTTTGTGTGCTCTCTATGTGAATCTGTTTGCGGCCTGCAATGAATAATTAGGTTTGCCTTCACGCTGTGTTCATCACACTGTGTTTGTGTGTGAGTGTTGGAAGAAAAGTTTATTTTCATTTCTTTATATAGCAACACATTAAGCAGACAGTTGGATGTGTTGGGAAAAGGCTCTGATGTTCTGATTCAGCATAAAGTACTGATAAAAAGTAGATTGTGTGTGTGGGTCCTTGTGTGTGGGGGGGGGGGGGGGGGGAGTTTACAGGTGGTGGGTGTTTGTATTTGGGTGTGAAAGGGGAAAGATGCAAAAGTTCATAGGACAAAACGTTA
>JAQMCX010000044.1:1403407-1448864 GCA_029814765.1 Acanthurus leucopareius | reverse complement strand
TGTGTGTGTGTGTGTGTGTGTGTGTGTGTGTGTGTGTGTGTGTGTGTGTGTGTGTGTGTGTGTGTGTGTGCCTGAGAGAAAAATGGCATAATAACAAGCCAAGTTAATAAAGGGAAACAATTAGGACATTAAAGATTGACATGGCCCACAGATTTTAATGCCCCTGTGTGTCTTAATGAAATCCATTCCACTATATCTACTTCACACACACACGCACACACACACATACGTATATAGACATGTACACACTCATGGTTTCATAGCTTCCCTCAGGCTCTCCTGACAGGTGTGGCTCCCACACACACAGATAAACATTCGCAGACACACACTCTCAGTCACACACACACACCAGGCCCTACAGGGCATTTTCTCTATCCTGGGACTGCACAATGGGCACTTTGTACACCCCTCTCCCTCCCCCACCCCAGCCCTTACCATCAACCCCCCACCGGCTTCCAGCACATCCCTCTTTAAATGGGAGATTATGCAAATGAGCTCACACCATTGCAGCACCCCACATATAAGTGATGTGCATTCAGTGGAATCTATAGTCTGTCCATGGGAGCATGTATGAGAGTCAGCACATGAACGTTCCTCCTGGCTGAGAGATGGATGTGGCCTAAATAAACAGTCCATGTCCCAGGTGTTTCAACCACACCAGAATATTTCCTCTGTCAGTCACTGAAATCATTACTTTATTGTTGCTTTTCATGTTGTGCTCTTTTTTTCTTTTCTTTTTTTTTTTTTTACCTCAAATATATTTTGCAACATTTCTGCCCAGGCCATTAAAATGTTCCCTCAGCCTACACGCAGCTCTCGAGACTCAGAAAAGTAAAAGATGTTTCTGTATTCTGCAGCATCTGTGAGTAGACTGATGGAAAAGCCTCACAATATGGTGGTCAGGACAAACTTATTGACCATGTAGTCAAAAATACAAAAATATTTTAAATATTAAAAGGTTTTTTTGTTCTTGCAGTGGAAGAGGTACTGACTTCAGTGTACATTTCAAATACATAATTACTGTCAACAAAAATCAGTAAAGTATTAACAGAATCCCTCAATAAGAAGAAAAACAGCCAGTCCTTTTTTTTTATTCTACACTGATGGATCATATTTATTGATCTGTTTAGATGTAAATAAGATTAGTTCAGAAATAAACACATAACTTCTTATTATAGTTGTTTAATCTATAATAATGCATCCCATTTCATAAGTTGATCATATGTTATGGGCACCTTAAAAACTCACAATTCTACCAGGAACACTGCTTTCTAATTTCTAGCAAAATATCTTATTGCTCTGAATATAAAACACCATCACATAACAATAACAATGCAGTACTATTGGGTTATTTTGAGACATCACACAAGAACAAGTGAAGTGTCACTGTGACAGTGATTTTTTTTTTATTTATCAAAAGCAAAACACCCTTTATTCCTGATTTTTAAACCTGTTTTCATGTGTATGTAAAAAAAATAATATAAAAGTTTAGGAACTGTAGCTGGTAAATAAATATAGTAAAAGTAAAAAGTACACAGTTTTCTTCTGATTTTATTCTCTAAGTAGAACAAAGTAACATACAATGGGAAAGCTCAAAATTGTATAAAACAGGACTTATGGAACTCTGTTCCTTTCCTACTGGTACAAAATATTTGGTCCTTTGCTTAAGTAATACCCCAAAGTAAAAAGAAAATTACATTATTAGTTAAAATCCTGTATTCTGGTCTTTAGTAAGTTAGTTAAGTTACAAAATGTAGTTGTTTACAGTAAAATGTACTTAAATTATCAAAAGTAAAATTCTTAATTATGCAGAAAATTTGTTAGTCTACAAATGGATTGCAATGAGGGATTCATTAATGTGTAAGCAGCATTTGTGTTGCAGCCAGCTGATATTTTAATTTTTTACTCTATTGAGTAGATTATCCAATAACAATGCATTGTTATTTAGAAGCTTTCATAAAACTTCATCTTTCAGGTAAATACAGCTGTTCAATAAATGGACTAAACATATAAAGAAGCAGCACAAAACTATACTGTTTAATTCACATCTGTAAATAACCAGTTTGATTGATTATTGATTCTGTGTAAATGCAAAAATGAGAAATAAAAAGAGTTCATAAAAAATTGTGAAAATTTGAGTAAAAAACGTGAGTAATCGCAGGGGCCTCCAGAGAAGCCAAGTTAATTTTAGACTAATTTAGGAGATTCAGACAAGCAGAAGCCACCTCCACTCCAAACACGAGGACGTCTCTCTCAGGTAAAGTACAAGAGAGACGCAGCACGAATGGAAATGTGCAGCACAAACACTGAGAGAGGCTGCTGATACTCGCTTCCATAGGGTGCCGATTAAATGAGTGTGTAGACAGAGACATACTAGAGATAAACATGCGCATGTACACACAAACACACACCGCAGGCTGGTTACATACAGCAGCTAGGTTTCGGGGTCAGGCCGGGACACAGGTTACCACAGGGTTAAAGCCTCGTGCACATGAGAAAAACAGCAGAAACAGATTTAAGAGAGAGGTGGATGCCAAGAGTGCCATCTGCTTTAGTTACCCCCCTTTCCAGTTTCCTCTCTCTGCTCTCCCATCCCTCCCCGGCTTTCTCCATCTTTGTTTCTCTGCACATTCCCTCGTTCCCATCTCCCACTAAAGCCACATACATATTTTGTCAACAGCTAAATATTACCATTCATTATTTGTTTTCCACACTGCTTCAGCAACGATAATAAACGGAGATGGTATAGATACAAGGATGGGTGTGGGGGTGGGAAGAAGGAGGGGTGGGGTGGGGGGGTGGGGGGGTGGGGTAAGTCCAAATCTGGCAACCGTCTCAAGTGTAATGACACCTCCATCTCCATGGAAAACCATCCCCTTTTGTCTTCACTTGCATGGGAGCTCTTTCTTTTTACTGTTTTGTTCCCAGAAAACCCATGGAACATTTGCCAACATTTTTAAGAGCTGCGAAAAGCAGGATTTTTTTTTTCTGCTGGTTTTTTAAGTCTTCCACCTCGCAGGTGTTTCTTTTTAAGGCGTGCTCGACAATGCCAAGCTCGTCTTGGCTCGTCTTGAATGCCGCGGGCCTCGGGGGGGAGAGAAGAAAAAAAAAAACAAGGTTGGAGAAATCTTATTGATTAGAAGTTGTTGCTTCCCTTTTCTTTATCTCACTATGGCTCTCCCTTTCTGCCTCAATCACTCTATCTCCACACACTTTTAAAGTTTTGATAGGCGAATGAGAAACCTTTGTAGGACAGGCCAAGAAAAAAAGAGAGCAAAAGAAATCTTAACTATTACTTAAAACCCTCTGTGTCCTGGAACAAAACTGCTGCTTTGAGCGAGACTTTTTTAATATTGTATAAAGAGTATTTGTGCATGTAATGTGTGTGTGTGTGTCTACATGTGTGTGCATCAGTGTGTGTGCAAAGTTCACGCATCACAAAACTCTCAGAAAGTTCAACTTGCTCAAGGCCTGAATGTGGGGCTTTTATCGAGTGGCGTCTAATTTTTCCTCGGACCTTGAGGCTAAAACATAAGCTTCATAGATGCCGTCAGAGCTGATTTATGATGTACGCCTACATGTAAAGCAGAACATGAAAAAGAATAATCAATCTTATCTTAGTCTGATGGGCTGCTGTTTGCCTGATTAGTATTCTGTGAGTGATTGACATAATTGCAGCCAAAGCTCGGTTCATTAATGTTAGGACAGATTGCTGCTCGTTAGAGCCACCATGTGGTGCAAACACAAACAGCAGCCATCTTGCTGAAAGTGCAGTTGACAACTGCAAGAGCCGTGTTTAGTCTTAACCAAATGTCATGTAAAAGTAATAACTACAATAAGTAATAATAAAACCATGTTATTGTCCTTGAGAAAAAGGAAGAATGGTTTATGTCTATAATATAGAGGAGGGGGAACAGAATAAACAGGTGGACTGCCAGTTAGGATCAGTTATACGCCGGCTGGATGGAAGGAAACACAGGACTAGAGGGAGGAGGGGGGCAGAGAGAGGGATGAAAAGAGGGAGCCTGGAAAGAAGTACCATCTGTTTTTTAGGCACAAGAAAGATAAAAATGTGAGTTGCGCTCAGAGGCAGAGTGTTAGTATAGAATCAAGGTGTAAGAGGACTCTGCGTACGGGGGGGAGGACACTACGAAGGGGCACGGAGAGGTAAGGGAGAGAGGGCAGATAAGAGCGGGGCGGACAGATGGAAGACAGGAAGATGAGAGAGGGAGAAAGAGTGAGGGAGGGCGGGGAGGAAAGGGGAGCAGAGATTGGGTCTGGCAGCGGTGTGAGCGCACTGGGCACGCTCACATCAGGAGGGGACATGACTCGACATGCCGGCTCAGCCCAGCTGGGTCAACGCTCTGCACTGCCATGTTGTTTTGGCTTGGCGCTCGCCTCTCCTACACACACACACACACACACACAAACACACACATACACACACACACAAACACACACATACACTCATACATTCACAGGCACACAAACTGACAAACAAATCCAGCTACCCCCAGCTTGCTCCCTCATTCTCCCTCTCCCTGTCTCATATCTAGACACACACTCACTCACAGGCAAACACACACTCACTCACACCCAAAATGCCATGGTTTTGGCTAGAGCCGGCCGGGCGGGCGAGGGCCCTGGACTAATGGAAACGCCAAACTCGTTACTCTAACGCTGGGTGACAAGGGCACCTTGGGCTGCAGATGTTCCTGCTGATGACAGATGGAGCCTGGCACTGCCAGGGGACAGTGGGCCAGGCCTGCGCCAGCTCCATGCCACCTGCACCCCTCCTCTGTACCCCTCCACACAAACTCAAACATGCACACGCTCCCTCGCTTTCTCACTTGGCCTATCTCTCTTGAACACTGGCGCACTGCTCCCCCTACTTTTCTACCCCCACCACCCCCCATGTGTCTGTCTGTCTCTCTCTCTCTCAATCACTCTTTCTTTTCCTCTCTCTCACACACTGGCAGGCTACTCTTCCTCCCCTGCCCACTGTGAGGATGACTGTTTGTGGACAGATATCTATGACACTGGCAGAATGTGTTGGATAAATCGCGCCTGTATTGGTATTGATCCTATTAACAGACAGAGCAAAAATTACTTGTTTCATGACCATAATTCAAGATGAGGACATTAACAAACTGTTTTGGTGTGAAATGTCATCTGGAGCATCCCGATGAGCTCCCTAAAAAAAGAGTTAGCAGTGTTTGCCACACATTCTGATGACTGAGTATAATCCATAGCCATTTCCACTTTTGCGCAATAAGTGGGTTCCAGATCAACTAATGCATGATGGAGACTGTGTAATGATACCATTTATCTTCATGGAAGTGGTGACAGGCTTCTGGAGGCGATTCGACCAGGATAATTTGTTTGATGCTGTTAGTCGCCAGATTAGCAAAGTGTGCTCAGCTGTAATTTTGATGATGGTGGTTTTCACAAGGCTACTGCTTTCAAATCAACATGAAAAACTGTCTTGAATGCCACCAGTGATGCTTTTCACTGCGTCACTATGTGAAGGACAGGAAATGAACACTGATTATTCCGTAGAAAAAGTTTTACGGTCAGTTTTTAATAAACTTTGACATTTTAATACGAGCCACAACTGCATTTTTCACCACAGCTTTTGGTCACAAGCAGCTGACAAAGTAGACGCACAATTGAGGACAACAGGGAGGTGAAACCATAGTTTACATTAAAGTCTTTTTCTCACTGAAAATGTGATGAAGATTCTGGAGAAGTGCTTGTCACGCCACACCAGTTACAAATCCAGGAACACTGACTGTCAGTCTGAGAATCCAAGAGTTGAAAGAACACCAAGACACCAGAGATTCATATGTTTGCTGTTTCATAAATTTTGATAAATGTTAACGGGCCTGATAGCCAAAGTTGTGTCTCCAGCTTGGCCCGCTGCGGTCTTTCCCACTGTTAGAATTTGTGGACTGTGATATTAAACTACTTGTGATTAATGTGCATCTTGACATTGAAATCTTCGGGAGATACTGTGAGTGGAAGACAGCAATGTGCGTCGACCATAATCAAAGTTTCATGGGAGCTTGTGAATCTGTCAGCGCTAAAACCGCTTGGCAGATTCCCCTGTTTTGCAGTTGTGGCTGCAGTTTTTTTGGAGCCCTTTTCTGTTTGACCGCCTTTTTCTGTGCTGCAGCCCCCTCCTCTACACTTTCACCACTCTTGCATCAAGCCTACACCCCCCCCCCCCGCCTTGCCCACTTCATCCAAAAACCATGTGTGGCGTGTCATTTCAACTCCCTCCACGCTGAAGAAGGGCCCCTAACAAAACAAAACAATTATCTCTCTCCTCGTTAGGATCTGGCTCGCATCCGCCCTCCCTATTTAACTCCCCTTTTTCTCCTGCCGGACTCGGCCTCCGCTCTTTTCCTCACGTAACTGTCTCTGTGATAATAAGTTGGGCTGAGGGTCTCTTAAGTGCTTCTGGAGTGGAGCGTTTAGCTGATTTTAGGCTTCATGTTTCTTTTAAAAGCCTCAGCAGGAGCAGAGGCACAGGATGGTTGTGGCATGAAGGAGAGGGTGAGGTGCCCATGAGAAGGGAAATCAAGGGAAGTCATGGAAGAATCACGATGGATGAAGGCACCTAGTTGTGCGAGATGGGCGCCGATGTGTGATGGCGAAGAGGAAGAGGTATGGACGGGTCGGTAGCATGGGGGGGAGGAGAGGGGGGCGAGCAGGTTTTACCGTGCCAGCTCTTAATTACTTTAATTGGAGTCATTAGCTAAGTGAGCATAAGAGACATCACCTGCATGGCATGCAGGACCGCACCTGCCAGAGCGACATTGCTATCATCATCACACTCCAGCAGAGGGTTTACTGACAGCTCAACACTCAGCCACACTAATGCTGCCAGTCACACTGAGGCTACAGTCAGTGTGAGTACAGTCAGACACACAAAGCACAGCAACACACAAATTTCATAATATATAAATGTGTTGTCTGCAGGCAAGTGGTCGGTGCATCCAATGTGTCTTCCTCAACCAACCAACTTAGAGAAAAGTTACAAATATAAATGTGAAACCACAAAATGAAAAAATACTAGAGAATCAGATAATAAAGTATTATGTGGTAACATTATGTGTATTATTAACATTATTTTATTTTTTACTAGAAATGCAAGGTATCAGAATTTTTGCTGACTGATCAATAAAAGCTTAAACTTGTTTCTATTGTTGTTGTTTTTTGGTGTTTACACAGTCCAACCTTTGTTGAGACAGAACAGGCATTCATATGACTTTAATTTTCATCAGAATAAACAAACTAAAGAACCAGAAAGCTGAGTCAAACAAATAAGAAAATTAATTGACAGAATGATATAGTACAAGATACAGTTTGTCAAAAGAGTTGTTCACATCTTTAAATCATAAAACAAAAGTAAAATTCTTTAGCTTTGAAGCATTCATTCTACTTGTTCACATTGAGCATTTTAAAATGCCTTTCTAAGATGGATTCATTGCTCCTGATAGGAGACAAAATCTTCAGTCCCTTTTATTTGATGCTATAGGTGACCTCGACTGTCTGAGTTAATCAAATCAAGTGGGTATCTTTCAAAGATACTGGGTTTTTTTCTTTGAATCCCTTAAAATATAAACATCAGCTATAAACCATGTCAGTCATGGCAATCATGAGCAATAACATAATAAATTTATACATATGTCACAAATTATTATAAACAATCATAGAAAACAACTTAAAACACTTTATGAAACTAAGTATGATAGCAATATTAGTAACAGTTATGTGCTATAGTAAGTATTAGATATACAAATACTAGTAGGTAGGGGTGTTCTAGTATACTGCTTTTGATGATAACCATAATATTTATACATGAAATATTTTATATTGTGTTCAATAACACACGTGACAATATTTTGTAAATAACAGTCTGCCACTGATTTCATTCCTGTGTCTTTCTGCTCTCACTTTGTCATAATAGGTGCTGGTAATGCACCTTAATGCTGACCGCCATCTGCAAAAAAACAGAAAAATTCATGACGTTTTTTTTTTTTTGTTTGTTTTGTTTTTTTGTTTTTTTTGTAAGCTTTTGCACAATTATAATAACAGACATTCCTCCTCCGTACAGTCATAATTTTGATGTAATTCATTTTCCAAAAATAGAGACAAAACACACAATTAAAAAAATTAAAGATGCCCATTCAGTGATAGAATTATTCCTTTTTGTAAATTTTCTATGGAAAGGTAGTTTTAGTAAAAATCTGATAATGTGACAGACCTATTGTTAAGTGTATTAATAACAGCATGCTGATGTTTCCACTGAGGTCTTGTTAAACATTTTGGAACCTTTTTTGTGACAACACATTTAATTGTTTTTTAATAATATGTTTTCTTTACTGTTATCAAAGTCTAAATGAAATCTATTTATCTGTCTGAGTTTCGACCTTTATTTATTTGGCTTTTGAAAAAAAGCCTTTTGCTTGATGTATCTTAACTTGAGTGCTGTGTCCTGTGTGAGGTGGACAGCTTTCAGACGAGGGTTTTAATATTTTCAATGCCAAGGCCCCTTGTATAAAGTAGCCAGTGCCCTCTGTTGCATGATGTTAAAACAGGAAATTCATACTTTACTTATGCTGCCTCACACTTGTGACTTTTCCTTTCCTGTAGATTTTTTGCAGCTGATCTTATGAAGCCTGTGCTGTAGGTCTGCTTGTCTTGTCCTTTCCTTTTCAGAAATGCTTCTATTTTTGTGGGTTAGCACAAGCAAGCTAGGTGCTAGCAAGCAGGCTAGTACACTAATTTTCAGAAGTGGCAGGAGCAGACCAGACCAGGTTGACACTGATAGCTTCTTCTGTGATGATGTGACAGATGATGTTATGAATGGCATTTCAAAAGAAAGATTTGAATGTCAAAGACAATTTGAATCTGTTATTACTATCAATAATTATAAAAGGAAGAAAAAAGAGAGGAAAAAGAAGAAGAGGTGAACGTCAAAGAAAATTTGAATCTGTTATCAATAATAATAATAAGAGGAAAAGAGAAGAAAAAGAAGAAGAGGAAGAAGAATTGACATTGATTTAAAAAAATTCCCTTTGCCTCCATCAGCTTCACTTCAATTTTTGCTGAGCCCCTCTGGCTCCTTGGCAGCCCCTTAGGGGGCTTGGGCCTCCACTTTGAAAATCATGGGCCTGGAGGATGATCGCTGTACACATATGGATCCACAGGATTTACATCTGCTGTCTACATAATAGAAGTGGTGTGACTGCCAGAGTCCAGTCAAGAAATGTCTAAATCACTTAAAGGCAAAAAGAGGTACAGAAACACACACACATTTGTTCATCTATTAAAACATTACTTGTGGTACTTCAGGCAGTAACATTAATGGTGGTGACGGTACCAGCCGCTAAAACCACTGCATTTTATCCAATTAAAACTTTGATGTAGAGATCCACAGGCTACACCTTTCTCCATCCTCCACAGCACCCAACAGACAGCCTGGCAGGCGAGCTGGCAGACAGGCAGAATGGCAGTAGGCTGGCAGGCTTAGCCCGGGGCACCATCTCCTGCAGAGCCAACTCTGACCAGCTGGTCCAGACTAACACCACAGAGTGAGCATATACCACCGTATCAGTGGGGAGGTAGATGTTAGCTGTGGTCCAGACACCCTCACACCTTCAGCCAGACACCTATAGCAGTAAACCTGCACCGGCGGGATTTATGTGAGAAGACTCTGTTTGGTCTATGACTTAACCAGTCGTGCATTTCCGCTGGCGTAACCCGTCACCATCCCAATCTCTGTCCTGAGAGTGTGAGATGGACCCCTGTTTGCTCTCTCTTGCTAACGCCAGATCTAGGGGCCTGATCTGCAGTCCAGTCTCGTCCAGTTGACCATGACAGTTTAGCTTAGGCAGAGCCCCGAGCGGCAAAGGAAAATCTGGTGGACTTTCCTCTTCCAGAACTGTTCAGTTAGTTGGTTAGCTTAGCACTGTTTGGTCTATGCAGCCATAGCCATGGATACAGAGGAACTCAAATTAATTTAACCTGTGAATATTTAAGTTCAAAGCACCAACAACCAAAATAAACACCTCACATGATCAATCAACTTACTTTGAAAAAAATTTTACAAAGTCTTTTTTTTTTTAAATGAACATACCCATCTAATTTCCCCTTGATATACCTTGATTGACCTGATATTGTCCAACCCCCCCCACATCCATCATGCACACCTCCCAACCATTTCCACGTCTGACAGTTAAAAGGCCTACACACATAGAGAAAGAGCAGGCAGCTCATTGTGCGGTTTAAAGCGCTAACTAGGCCACTTAGCACCCCGTGACGCTGATCTGATCCCTGAGGCGCTGAACTTGGCAGCGGGCCCTCCTCCTTTCGCTCCTTCCTTTCCCCTCGCCATGGGAACCAGGCCATCCTTAATGACGCAGGAGTGCTCCGCCGGATCCCACAATGCAAAGGGGGCTGACATCTGTCTTGCTAAGTGGTGCACTCTCTTGTGCACCTTGTTTGTTCAATCAACAACCCCCCCCCCCCCCCCCACCTCCACCTCCACCACCGCCACCCTCCCTCCACTATGCCCATTTTCTTTTTTTTTATATCTTGCCTTTTTTTTCCAGAAAAAAACCCCAAAAGATTGGAAGAAGAGAGTTGAGGAGTTTGAAGAGAATAGACAGTAAGACAGTGAGATCATGACTGTCCCTGCACCATCCTCACACACTCCACAGTGTAGCTCGTCAATTTTCTGTTAAGTGTGCCATAGTATTAAGGCAGAGATTGACGACAGTAACGCAGTGCAGGGTCAGTTATGAGTCACTCAGATATTGCCGCGTTACATGAAACCTTCTTCCTTGGGAGAAAGTTAGAATTAAAAAGCAGAGCTTGATCGCAGGAAGCATGGCTGTATGAGTCTCCCAACCTCTCAACCTTCTGCATATTAAGAAAAAACAAGTGCCTCATTAAAGGTGGCCCCTAATTCCTCATAGTTAAGACCAGGGCAAATATTTGTTCCATCAATCTTAGAAATATAGCCATCAACCTAAGATGTTAATCACATGCTAATGGAATCCGAGGGACTCAATGGACCTCGTAGCGCAATGAACGCTTTCACTTCTTCAGAAAGCCCACGTGAATGCAAATGGCCATCTAAACAGTCATTTTGACAGCATGCCAAGGCAACGTAAAGAGCCCCCTTCTTTATGCCCCTCTGGGAATGTATGTAGGGATGTGTGGGATGAGTTCACTTTACCAGGCCCAGGTGCCAGGATATAAATGAATAATAGGTTTTATGGGCCCTAACTGAAAAAAAAAGCACATATACACACACATAATCACACATGCCCACTCGCTCAAGTGCATCTGTGGTGAAGGATGTTCAAATTCCCACAACTACACTGAAAAGAGATTAGGCATGAGAATAGGTGGTTCCTATACATAATTCAGGGGTCCATGCTGAAACAATTATGTTTGCTTACGGCTAAGTACCCGTGCTCAATAGCTCGTTTGCTCTCTAGTTTGGTGCTTTCAGATGTAAGTGCTATGTGCTAAAAGTCGGTGGAACATGGCTTTTTAATAAAATATAGGCGCTGACACTTGAACGCTTGAATGCGAGAGTGGATGGAAAAAAACAACAGAGGCTCTTCATGTTTTTACTTGAGCTTTGCATGCAAACTAAATTGCACTTGTAAATCTAACAATGTTGGCAGAAAACTGCAGTAATTATCAGTGCAAGGTAAAATAAATGTGGACAAACAGGACATTTAATGTAATAATTACAGATCACAATATTTCAGTTTAGATTAATCTAAACACTTTTTTTTTTTACAACATTAACTTAAGTCCAGTGTGGACATCTCCGTCTGTTACAACAGAAAATTGCATGACCAGAATACAGGCCATTTTGTCATCGATCAGTGGTGGAAGAAACCACCAGAATATTTTGCTCTGAATAACAAATTCAGACTCACAACAAAGGCAGATACACATACAACATATGTAATTACTAATTACAAGTCTCTAAATCACAAAAATGAATGAAAAATAGTTCATATCTTGGCAGTGATTTAACAGAGAATATGACAAAGATAAAAAAAAACTTAAGGTGTGCCTCTTTCATGTTATTTATATGGTTGCAACTCACTCAAGACAATAAAATGTAATGTAGTTTAGTGACAACAGCTGTCACACAGTTAAAGGTGTGTGAAAGCTGCAGCCTCAGCACTCTTTTCCTCACGGCTCGTCTCACACTTGCACTCTTCCACCACCATCACTCGTTTCTCCCGGACCTCGGCTCCACAGTGCAGGGGCACAGCCACGGTGTGAGCTTTGGATGGGGCACAGCGGGTGCATGGGGCCTGGTGGTGGAGGGTCCCCATCCCGGTACCCAACCCTGCAAACTCCCCCTCTGATGGGACAAACAGGGAGCTGCACTGGCCGAAACACAGCTTGTTGTGCACAGTGACAGTGATACATCCGTCTTCTGTCACACGCTGTGAGGATGACAGATATGAGGGAGATCAGGCTAAACATCCCAGCAATATTGTCAGTCTTAATTTACCTCCAAAGATATAGAAATCAACACTTTGTTTATGTATTTCCATAACAGCTAATCTTCCACCAAGTCACAATGAGCTATTAGCGCTTATTACCTCTGAGACAGTTCCTAGCATTTCTATATTTTAATTGACTGTGTAAAAAATCACTCTTTTTATTGGTCTTGTTCATGTGTTCTGCAGGGATCTACTTGAAAGATAAAGGAAATGAAATCCATGCATAGCACATTTGATTAAAATCTTTGCTCTTACCTGAGTGAAAGGCACTGCAGCGCATGTCTGTTTCGTGTCCTTCAGGTTGACTGGCAAGGACATGGTCAACTTCTCCCCTTTTTTTATGGCTCTCTGCCACATCCGCAGGCCTTGCTTTTTCTTTAATTCCATCTCAGTGGGGCTTTTAGGGTGCAGGTGGTTCAGTGGACTCACGTGGGTCTTGTGGGCTGCGACTGGACCTGGACGCCCATGAGACAGGAAAGCAGGGAAGGACAGTCTGGAGCTCAGGGATGAGGTTCTTCTTGGGGTCAGTCCGGCTCTGAAGAAGCCTGACTGGGCCAGGGCTCGAGGGTCCAGCTGCACAACCTTAACTATTCCCCGGACAGGCTCATTCGGTCCACTGCCAGATGATTCAAATTCAACTCTTGACCCTCTCACAATGTTGTCAAAAGTATTGTGAGGGAATGTAATAGCTACAGCTGTCCAACTGGACAAAAGGACAAGGCTGAGAGAAAGAGCCATTTCTTTGACAACAAAGTGGAGGATTCTTGAAAAAGAAATAGAAATTATGCAGTTTCCTTTCAAAACAAATTAAACACGTGAAAGAGTTACAGCAAAAGTTACAGCAAAACTTCAGTTAAAAATAGAAAATAAAAAAATTGTCTGGTGGTTTGGTCCAAGGTTCCAAATGGCAACCTTGCTGTCAGTGTTATGTCAGTGAGGTGGAGGCAGTGTTTTATATAGGCAGCTGTCAGTTCTCACCTGTGTTTTAATGCAAAGAAGGTGTCGCAATTCCCACACCAGACCAGACATCACACCAAGCTTAAAACTCCAGGTCGTGGATGGTCGTGGATGGTCGCCAGACTGAGAGGATTTCAGTTTCAAGGTGAGTGTTAAAACAGGGTCGTTAAAAATCTTGGCCTGACTACATGGTTGCAGGTCATTTTCACGCTATGAATTTCAGTTATCTAAACCACTTTTATTTGTTAAGACTTTTTAAAATATAGAGCTGGGTGGAAAAAGTAAAGGAAAAAACAACAGTAAGAAGCCAGAACAGCTTCAATGCTCTTTTAATAATGGTGGGGGAGAACATTGTTTATAATGTGACACAGAAAACTCCCATTAGTGTTGAGTGATTGATAGCCTGTAACTGTGGAAGCCATATGTTTCACATATTTTTTCATATACATCATACATCAATTCTATTCACAGTTAAAGTCACAATTGAGAAGCCTATCTTAATTTCTGTTATATATTACATTTGAGTCATTACAAATGATCTAAAACATGGTTTTAAATGAAAATAAGAAACACAAAAAATTGTCAGAATTTTAAACTAAATAAAAATGATACACTTCAAGAAAAATTTGCTTCTAATTTTAAGTAATAAGGTATCCAGTTCATTTATTATTGTTGTTTTGCAACACAAGGTCAAACAGTTAAATGGAAGTCAAAGAGGCCACATGCTACAGACACGTATGATATTTATATTTAGATTAAAAGCATTTAGTCTTTTTTAGATGTGTATGTAACTACATACTAATGAAATATTACACATGTCCCAAACCAAAAGAAACTAAAACTATCATTTAAATTATACTAAATATATAAAAACTAACGCAAAAACTTCCCACAAAATTTCTAAAATGAAAATAATAATAAGATTAAATGAAAACTGAGAATTTAAAGCTTTTATTACCTTGATCTGAAATTTATTTTCAGCACTGTCATAAAAAATAGGTAGAATATGCTTAAAATGTGCAGAAAGAGACTTTGCTTAGAGCAAAATTTTAGAAAAGTAATTTATTTTAAATCACAGACCAAAGCCTGATCTCAGTCCACAGCTTCAGGAAGATGACCTGGTCAACAAAAACCTCTTGTTATTCAGCAGGTCTTTTTATTACCTCCAACTGTAAAGTAATAATGAGTTTATGCTCTCTGTTCAAACAAGCTGTCTCCTGTCCATTTATTCCCAGCCTCTCTCTTGATGTCCCATCATTACACCATTAGACTTCAGGGTGCTCTGTCACCCGTGACCTGATCACACACTGGCTGTTGGAGGCCGACAGACTGACGGTGTTGTAGCAGAGGGGTTGTTTGACTTTCTCATAGAGTCCTTGCTGTTAAGAGGCACTTTTTCTTATTGCTTTTTCTCAACGTCTGTTTCCCATCCACCACCTTGCATTAAGGTCCAGATAGATACAATAATGAGAAAGATAATAACACAGTCTGTAATCTAAAAAATTTCCCATCTACATGGACCTGACATAACTGTAACCGTGACTGAGGCTGTTGGTGAGGTCTATGGTTTAATATGGTTTTAGAGGAATTGCAATATTAGTATCAATATGTAATTTGTGAGGATGTGTTTGGTTCTTGTATGGAAAAAAACTACATCCTCAAGCTGCAGTATAAATCTTTTCCACAAGAGGGCAGAGTTTGCAAAGTATTTTCATGACTGTTTGTCCCACTTCATTCTCACTGTTTGAGACAGTTATTTATTCTGCCAAATCAGTTTCGATGAGAGTTGTAATATGAATTAATTTGTAATTACACAGTCCTAATGAAAAGACTGTTTCACCATGATGCTGCAGTTCTTTACTCTGGTCTTGCTGTTTAATAATAAAATATATTTATGATTTCATTTCAGATTAACAGTTCTCTTTGTGACCTGCTCTCTATAAAACGCTGTGTGACACCTTCATATCACCCACAGACAAGCAGTCTGGATGAGAAAAAAATGACAGTGTCAAGAGGTAATCAGTGCATATGTTACTGTGTGTCTATGTGTGTATCAGCTAGGTATATATGAGTGTTTAGACAGCTTGTCAATGGCCATCAAAATGATTAGCATCTTTTTTTGGATGCAGCTTTGTTCTTCCTGCAATCGAAGAAGACAAGACTTCCATCTGAGGTCTCAGAAGAATTACCTGTGAGCCTGTATGGTTTTCTTAATTTCATCAATTAGGTGATATTTCACTGAAGAAGGTGTTTCTAAATGCCAGAAATATGGTAGTCGATAACGCAACTAGCTGAATCCAAGATTCCAAGACTCCTGGAGTACAACACCGTAGAGTACCATCAAGTACCTTCTGTCTCTTTCTGTCCTCTTATCTCTCTCTCTCCACCTCCTCCTTCCTCCTCTGCACCTTCCTCACCTGCAGATGCACCAAGGATGATTTGGCTAAGTGTAAAAAGTTTAATAGCATTGATTGCTCACTAGTTTGTGTATTGATTCCTGATTCCTGATTTTCTACCTTGGATGCATTATACCACCAAAGATGACTTTCAGTGAGTTGAGACGGATCTGCAGGTGCATTTGCCCGTGTCTCATATGTTGTTGGTCATCCGTACTTGTACATCCGTACTTGACAGAATGAGCCACTCCACATTAATATGGGTAGTTGTGTCGCTGGTTAAACAGAAAAGGACCAAAAAGCAAAACACCAGTTTGGGGATAAACTAACAAAAGGCAAGTTTTATTTTTTAAAAGCTAATAACAAAACCAAAATTACAGGATCAAAAAAGCTGAACAAAGAAATCAAAAACTAAGAAATAACAAAAAACAAAAATAAACACCAAACTGGGCATAAAGCATAAGGTGAGCAGGCAGAATGAAGACTAGGACACCAAAACCAGAGAGTGAAGGCAGGATCAGGAAACACAGACAGACAAACACACAAGAACAAAGGGAAAAGAAAGACTAAAAACACAGCGGGAGCAGTGAGACACAGGTGGGACAATCAACACAGGTGAAACACATCAGGGCAGGTGATCACAAAAGGAGGGAAACTTGACAGGACATGGGTGAATGAAAGACACAAGACAAAGAGTTAACAAAATAAAACAGGAAGTAACTAAACTCAAACTACACATCATTCTGATAGACATTTATACTTTACAGAAAAACCTCCTCTACATTTATCTACATGTATAGTTAGTTTATCTGCCTTTCAGAGAGAACATTAAAAACATTGAGCAAGATCTTAAAATGGACTCTATATCTCCACCATACCAAGATAAATCTTAAAACTTGCAAAAATGAAAGTCAAATATTTTATTTAATCACTGAATCATCATCATCATAATTTTTGGTGTCAATGCTGTGCGTCATTACACCTTTTTCTCAGGGTTTGTTGGGTTACTACATGTGTTAACATCAGTAGCAGTCTTGGCTGTAATTGAGTGCGTTTGGTTTTTTAAGAACAAATGAACCTTCTCCTGAATTTCATTCAGAGAAGTGCAGACAGAAGGGGGCAGCGTTGAGTTGCTGAACATTAGAAGAGAATAATATTGTAGACCTTCCAGCACTCCATATAATGGCACTGGAAAAGTAGGCCTTTCTTTACAGACATGTTGCTTTGTAGGCAGTCATGGCTTCTGGATGTGAGCTGTAATCAGTGACTGCTTTGATGGACCATACTTGAAGTTTAGCTTATTTATTTATACAGCACTTCTCAGATGCACAGCAGTTCAGGTCAAACCAAAAGTGCCATGTGGGTTTATCGTAATTTCTGAAGACATGTTGAAAATAACAGAAAAATTTCAGGGAGATTGGATTTTTTTGGGTCAATTTGATCAAAGGGTCATTATAAAGAATTTTTGGAACATTATTCATGTAACATTAATTTGACCTTTTAAATTTGTTAACTACTTTTAACACCACTGTATATTGAGTATTAAAATTAAGACTGATCAGAATGCTGTTTCCCGACTCATCCTTGAAGGCATACTAAAAACAACTTTAAATTATGCATAAATAAACTAAGTTTCATTGTAAAGCTGCTTGCAGAGTAATGATTTGCCTTGTCCCTCTCTGTCTTCTCCTCTGCATTCACACTCTGAACCGAAACATGATCCTGCCCAAATTGTAACTTTGATGACTTCCTTGTGAGGATTAGCAACTTTTCAGATTCTCTTAACGACTTCATTTCTAAAAGGGACGTGTGACGATGCAGTCCAGGGCTCTTCTGCCAACAGACAAGAGGACACAGCATGTCTAGTAGTATATTCATGACCTGTTTTTGAAGACGCCATGAATGTATTTGTTTTTTGCAACTGTGATGCAATTACGAAATTTCACAGGTGTGTGGTTGATATCAAAGTGGAGGCTGAGTTTGAAGATGCTTGTGGTCTCACTCACATGCACTGATTACAGAAGTCATACTGTACAGCAGTGATGACTACTGAGCGCTCCTTTCAGAGCTGGAGTTTCTTTTTTGTCCACAAAGCCTCTACAAAAGAAGAAAAAAGAAAATCCCATACACTTTAATGTATTATTTAATGTAATAAATTTCTAAAGAATAAAAAAAGTCAGTATCTTGTATTTGTTGATTGAAGCACACGACTGCTGTGTACTGCTGCAGTACAACACCATGACTCTCTGCCTTGGGTGCTGCTATAGTGTGGCTCACTGAAGAGGAAGTTGAACTAATATGGCCTCATGTGTGACCTCACATATGATACAGTGCAGCAGAGGGCTTGAGAGATTTATGTTCCACATCCTCTGGTAAAATAAGCAGAGGCCCCCCGAAACAACATCTGCAGGCAATCTTTGCTAACCCTCCCACCAGCCTCGCCGTGCCAGCCGGGCCTCTGGCTCCCCTCGTCACAGCATCAGGAGTCACGACCTCCATGTGTACAAAGCGTAGATGCAGACCATGGTGGAGCGGAGAACTGCACATCATAAAAGTCAGAGGTCACGATAAAATTTCCATGCTGCTCCCAGGAAATGGATTAATCTCTGTAATCAGGCCAAAGGTCACAAATTGGTGAAAAGAGAGACCATGTATGAAAGTGGAATACAAACATTACAAGGTTCATTTTTGATATTATCCATTAAGATGACCTTCCCAAAGAAATGGAACAAAAAGAATAAACAAACAAAAACTTTGGGAAAAGGACAAGTTAGCTGATTTCTGTCTGCTGACATGAAAAAGACTGTTTACTTTGAGAAGCCTTCGATGCGAGGCTGAATTTCTTTTGTCATTCTGATGTCTTGACTTGTTGGAGATGCGTGACAGGGAGCATGCGCTTGTTACAAGGAGCTGTTTAATCACATGACATGATCAGATGTTTTGTAAAGTTTTGAGGTTACCACCACGTTCGCTCAAGAGGAACTAGTGCCAATATTGAGTAGCATTTCAGCATGTACAGTTACATCCTATTTTAAATGTTTTGAAAAAAGATTTTACAGCTTTTATGGAAATTTATCAATTGACCTCTTCAGGTTTGAATCATATGTGTTTGTTCCAAATTTGTTTTAAAAAAAAAAGCTTGACATCCAATTTCACCCTTTTTGTTTTCCATTGATGAAGCTTTAAGGTAGTTGAAATCATCGTATTCCACATAACTCTTAACTAAACTCAGTTTCCACTTTATTTGGTACACTTGAGCAATCTAAAGTATTCCAGTGAAAATATTCTACGTTAGTGAATTTTAATGACGCCAAAATGTTTTGGTTTTGTCATAAAATGATAATTCATTTATGTTTTCATAATGAAGTCATAGTTAAAGCTGATGTTGTTCTAGACCGTAATGTATTAAGACATGTTTCTAATAATCTGTCTGTTCTTATTAATGTAAATGGGCTGAAAAACTTACAAAAAAACTTATAAAGCCCTGTACTCACTATAATGTTGTCCAGTACAACACCACATTTAACTCTGACCTCAAATATTAACATTACTGAACTTACACATTTCTATCAGTGTCACCAAAAACTGAACATAATGAGCTACTTAAAGAGAGATGTTATGGTAGGGCTGCTTTATTGGATTACATTGGATTGTACAGTGGTGCCTGATAAAAAGGCCACAGAGTCTATATGATGTTAACGGTAAGTAAAATATTCAAATTCAAGACCTAAATTTATTGACTGTTCTAACTCATTGTCAGATTATCCCTTTTTTCCTGATTTTCAACCACATCATACAGATTGGTGTCTGCTAATGAGGTTAAAAACTCTGGAAAAGCTAGTAAGTAGAACTGAAGTTGATATATTTCTGTCAAATTCTTCAAGAAAAATCTTTGATGTTTAACGCCTGAAGTTTTGATGAACAGTCCCTCCAGTTTCAGCCTGACACATTTCATATCTTTGTAAACCTCAATGTAAATCAACTTCTCTGGGTGTGGGCAGGGTTTGGTGTTTGGTTTGACTTTCAGTTATTGATGACTGACCCTGTTAGCTGTCGTGTTTAACTCCAGTGTGTGCAGTAATTGAAAAAGCACAGGAGGAAATTATGCTACAGAATCTAATACAGGCAAATAAAATGTTGGTAGTATCTGTTCTACCACATGCAGCTACTTCAGAGCCTCTCTGCACTGTATCTGATTCATTTATCTGTTAGTCAGACAAATTGTGTCAGTGTAAACTGGAATAAGTCTCACACATTAGATCACCAATCAAACCGTGAGCTTCAGTGCCCAAAACATTCCTGTGGCCATGCAGTATCACAGTTAGCAAAAATAAAGGACGGATGTAGAGTTGAGACCAAAAGAGAGGACTTGCATGCAGAACCTGAGACTCTGTAATGTTCAGTGCTGCAGCCACCAGTAGATGGCCCAGTTTTGTTAGAAGACAGGAAGAGTCGCTCAGTCAGTAACTGCTCTGAGCCTGTCAAACATCTGCAGGTAGAAGCTTTCACACATTAAATATAACAACACACACTTTCCTGCTCTCAGACTTTCTTTCACTCAAACCCTATTTGTAACAGGATGTTGACGTCTGCTGATATGAGGTTGTCAGCCACACACACATACATACTGAAAGTCTGCCTTCCCCTCCTCACTCACTGTTTCAAGTAAAAAGTTTTTTTCTCGACTTCTTTTTCAGGCATGTGGACGGTGCTGTGCTGCATCTGCGGGCAGCAGTCAGTGTGTATGGTGATGAAGCTCGAGGAGAATGTTTTGTATGATGTTAACATGTCGAAAAGACAATGTGAAGATCTGATTTGCCCTGGTGAAAAGGAAGTTCACAGCAAAACACGACTCACATGACATTTTTCTAGCTACTTTCACTATGGGCCATAATGAAATAGAGGTAGCAAGCTTTTCTTTAGCTCATTAACAATCTTGACCTAATATGCGATTAACACTGAACGTAAAGACCAAATGTCTTGAATAAGTTTTGGTTTCCGGTATTACAGGGACAAATCGCAGCAGCAGCATAGAAGCCTGGAAACGATGATCAGTTCAAAAGAAATTATGATAAGTTCAAAAGAAAGTCAAATTAGAGAAGTGAGTCTCGGATGCCACGTGGTTGCAGTGACAGCAGGGCAACAGATGACACACTAGTCTTTAAAATGACACTGCAAGGCTTCTTTTCGTGCATATTTGACCAAATAAAACCTCCAGAAACTTTGAAAAAATATATATATTTATGGAACACACGGTGCTCAGTTTTAAGAAAAACTTCTTTGGATTAAAAGTAATTTTGGTTACACCGTAATATTTTCTGCAGATGTTCCGTGAGCCGTCCGTGGTGGTTATTTTTCCAGACAGCAAGTGGAAAAATCATCAGAATCCATGTTACCTGATAAACTTTTTGAAAAAAATGTGGTGTAATTTGGAATTTTACGGGAAATCAAATTACAAGGGAAGCGACGGTCACTCATTTGCATTTCCGACACCTGAAAAAACAAAACCTTGAGGTTGGACTCTTTTTTTTTCTCGAGTTATGTAGAAAAGGATCAAATAAACTTGTTTACTATGACAACGAGGATCAGATCGCGGGAACTACTAGCACAGATGCGCATCTGCCGTGGACGCGCAGCTTGAAGCAACAGGCGGAAAATGAATGCTAAAAATATCCTTCCTCCAGCTCCACCGGACTCACTGTATCTGTAACTTGTTATGTAGTCCTATTGGACAGTACCGCGCACAGGCAGGCGAGGTGGATACCTTTACGCACGGCGGCAATTGCATGAGACGAGCTTGATGCAAGAGGAAAGAGGGCGGTCAAAGTGTGACGGTAAACAGTGCGCCTTGCTCTGGCATCAGTTTCACTCCCAGCTCAGCGCCTGACTGCGTCTAGCACGTGTAATGTATTGTTCGTCCAGGGCACAGCTCCCGGCACAGGACACGCATGCTTGAAAAGACTCTCGTGCACTTGATGCCCGCTTTGGTGATGCCATGCCCCGGAACCACAGCGGAGACGAAGGCGGCACCGGGCTCTGGATGAGGACCTCGCCGGGGCACCGAACCGAAGGCTACGGCTTAAAAGATGTGGAGTCTGGAGGAAGGATGATGAACAACGCGGGAGACGGTTTGCTGTCAGCTGCTACCGCAGCAGGTGCTGCCGGGTCCGAGAGCCTGAGGGGGAAGCAGGGAGCCCGGCTCAGCCTGCTCGGAAAGCCGCTCATATACAGCGCGCACAGCGGCCGTAGAAACGTGCGCTACCGGCGGCTTCAAAACTACCTGTACAACGTGCTGGAGAGACCGAGAGCCTGGGCGTTCATCTACCATGCGTTTGTGTGAGTTTATTTCCATTACTTGCACATAAGATAATCTGTTGTGAACATCAGAAGTTGCACACCTGTTGATGCTGCTCCATCCTCTCTGCAGGCTCCAGAGATAAAATTTCATCACAGCACAAAATTACACTTTAACAAAATGGCACAAGCCAGCTTCTAATCAGATCGAAGCAGACTATGCTACTTGCTGCTTGGGCCTTATTTTCATATTTCACTGACACTTTGGTCTGTGATGGCTGACTTGTGACACATGCTAGAGCAGTGGGTGTCATGGATGCACAGCTCGTCTTTAAATTTACACCACACAAAGAAAACCTCTTCACCAGAGCCAAATTTTACAGCTTGCAAAGAAAATCTCTCTCCTTGCATTTTGAATCAATGCACTGAAATCCAGTCAATGTACAGGTTTGCAATCGGCTTTACTGTGACTATCTCTATGCATTAGATTTTGATGACTGTAAAGGAGTCTGTTTATTCAGAGAAAGGCCTATAGATGCTACAACTGCAGTTTCACCAGAAAAAAAAGCATAGAAGTAAATACCAACTGATTGATTTGTGTGATCAGGAGGCTCTCGGTGGTAAAATAAGGTTTATATCTACACTATTAAAAACAGGGGCTTTGGGTCTGTTGGCTGCCGAAGGTCAAGAATCAGGAACATCTTAAACCTTCCAGTCTGCTCTCTGTCATTCTTGGCTCCCCAAACAGCTGCATTTGATTTCCCGCGTGCGACTGTTGTTGTGGCACCATGACTGTTTCAGAGAGGAAGGAAGTTGAGACACACGCTGACTGTAGAGGCCTATCTTTTTTTGGTATGTGGGTGGGGTAATTGTGTGTCCTAGTGCTTGAAGGAGGGGTTTTAAAGAGAGGAAGAGTGGTGGAGTGCTGCTTAAGATACTGCGCTTAATCAAGCAGCTCATGAGACTGATCATTTATTTTTAAAGAATACTTGAATCAGCTCGTATACCAAATTGCTCACATACAACACTTAGCACATGGATCTTAGCTGGGGGAGTTCATATTAAGTGTTTAGTGAGACTCTTAAAAATTATTTTTTGTTTATTTTTTGAGGGATCACAGTAGCTGTTACCACTGTTTGAAAAATGCACTTCTTTTTCCAGAGAATACTATACTCATGGCCTGTAACAAGAGAGTGACATGGCCAAATTTATTGTGAAATAAAAGGTTAATATGGTGATGCCTCACAGTGCTTCTTGGTGAACCGTAGTCGCAGGATGAACTGTAGTGGAAGGCTAAAAACACTTGCAAACTGAACTAGTCTGAGCTTCTGTTTTCCAAGCAATGTTTTCTACCTGGAAGTAACGGCCTCAGGATTGCTGCCTACACCTTTTTATATATTTGAGTTATTGGAGGGGAGAAATTTGGTTCAAGCTTGCTGTCTTACTAGTGGCCAGTTAGCAAGCTTCTCAGCGTGGTAAGAGGACAGTGAGTTTATTTTTACATCATTTTTGTACCACTCACTGTCTTAGAACTGCCCAAAGGCAGCGTAATACTCCAGATGTAAATGGTGCAACACAGTTAATAAACTAACGACAGCGCCCTCCATACTGGACTCTTTCCGCTACCTCACAGGTCAGCACTATTAGCATTAGTCAGCACTGCGCATTTGCTGTCAGAGCTCACCAAAGTTGAATTCCAGAGAGATACATGGAGAGGTTTACCCAGCAACCGCTACTGAATCAGCTGATTGAAGCCAATCTTATGCTTTAAATGGTGGTCTGTGTAGAAAGTGTGACGGGGTCACAACTCCAACTATCCAATCCAGTCAGTTTGTACATGAACTGGACATCCTAAATGTAATATTTGCTTGAACTGAATTATAGGAGCTGGTATTTCCAGCCAGTCAGGATCCAGGAGGAGTTTGTTTTACTCCAAAGATGTCCATCTGACACATAACTGTTTATCTAAACCATCACAGACAACGTTTCCTTATCTAGAGCTGTAGTAACCTACATTTGGAAACACATGTATCGTGAACAAGGATATCCTTTAAATAACCTTTTACTCAATGTCCTATTGCTTTTTATAGCCTATTTACCTAATCCTATCTGTCTACTGTAGCGTTGTAATTCCTTCCAAAAGAGGATTACATACATTTTGGTGTAGAAGTGTTTCAGATATAAATTTGGTCAATTTTTATTATGAGGCCAGTCCAGACTTTATGGGGTCGAAGAGTAATGATGTAATGATGTCACCATGTGACCACCATGGCGGTCATTCAGCGCAGTGATGACTTCCCATTATTCCCTTTTATTGAGGCCATGACTTAAAAGACGCTGCATTGGATTTCTGGATTTTTTTGGTGCACACTTTTGCTGTAATGTTGACTCAAAAATACTCATTTACATATCTTATGAAAGTGTTGACTCACACACACACACCCACAAGGATCCTCAGACTTGCTCTCTTATATTTACATGAGTGCTCATGAATGTTAGGAAGGCACGGCCGGTTGACTTGGAAGTTGGTGAATGATTTTCTTTCATCCTTGTGGCAGCGAACTTGAACAGGAGAAAAAGTGGGACTGAACTCCAACTAATGGCTTTGTTTCCTCTTCTGTGATGACTGCTGCTCTGATGGTTGGCCTTTAAAGTTGTACTGGTCTGCTGACATGACAAGTGTTGCAGTTGAGAACCTCATTGTCGCATTTTCTATTAGGGCTTAATGTAATGCAGAAATAATCATATGGCTATTATTTGAACAGACATAATAATATGAGGGACTTTTTTGTTGAAGTGGTCATTCTTTCATTTTCATTTTCCCAGAAAAAAAAATTTAAAATCAATGATGAAGTGAAATATGTCTGTCCCTGACCAACAGGAAGACTCCCTTCTGTCTTCAACATATGATTTGTGGGCCTGGGTATTTCTGTAGACCACAATGCTTCGTTTGCTATGGTACTTTGTGACACACTTTACCTTTGTCAAAAACCTGCAGCTCCTGCGATTGTGATCATACCATCATATGATATAATATGTTTACTTTCCATGGGCCACCTGGAAAACACACCTTTTATTGTCTGGGTGCAGGAGAACAATAATTACAATGGAGTGTATGTATTTTCTTTGCTTTATGGATCACTCGAAAAAATAAATGAATAAATAAATAAGAGCAAGAATACAAATATAGAAAAATAATCCTCAAACCTGCAATAATTGATTTTGTTGGGTCACTTGGAGGCAGCAGAAACAACTTGTGAAAACAATATTTGGGTTTACGTGGGAAACTTGTTATAAAAACAGTTCCTTTTTCTCACATCCTGCACTCATATAGCAACATATTTGTAAAATCTGAGGCCGTGTTTCTGGCCGTCTGATAAATGTCCAATCCACTCACTTTTTAGCTCTGTTTTTGGTCTCTACTGTCGTTGGATTTTCTCGACTCACTCTGTTGGAGTCACTGTTTTGTTTACTCTGACTCTGACTGCTCACATTGAGTGTTTTCAGCGACACCACTCTGATAAATCCACTGTAATCCACCTGCTCAACACCAAACAGTAGACAGACAAAGTCAGCAGCCAGCTGGTGAACATATTAGAGCAATTAGTAGCTAGATATAAATATTTATGTCATGAGTTGGTAGGGACCAAAATCAGAGCTAAAAGGAGATATGTACCTGACACATTTGTCACATTAACTTTAAACTGTCAATATATGTCAATGTTGTCTTTACTTATTGCTCCTTGGCCAAATCCAATTTTGCAGCTTTAAACAATGTGAATGTAAATGTGAATTGGTTCAAAGGTATAAGTTTTCATGAATACTTGTTAAACTGAAAAATGTCTTGCTTCTCTGGCTTCTCCCATGTGGGAAAAATGCAGTATTACATTGTTTCTTCCTCTAGGGTTTGTCTGCATGTTGTTTATGTTTTCTCATGTGACAGTGCTGTTCTGCTTTACCACTTGAAGTGCTGTTTGGATAACTCACAGAAGTGTAATATCACCATCTGTCGCTCTCAGGTAGCAGAAAAGAAGCTTTTCTTTTTTTTTTATCTGCCATGTCTGAGTCGACACACTAGGAACAGGTCAGAGGAGCAAATATGCGCCTGGTCATCCCCTCTTTGACACAGCACATCCTCATCAGCTTTGATGCTTAAAGTGATGTGTCACCTTCAACTGTGTTCCTCCTTCTAGACCACATGCCTCAAGGCAAAATGACTTCTTGAAATTTGTAACATGAAGAACTAACACGGTCAGGTCAACCTCATCATGTGAGTCAGCAGTATAGTTTATATTAGCTTTTCAAAATAAGATCCAGTGGTTAATACCCAGTGTTTTCATTTGCTCTTGTAACTTTTATTTTGGACACCTGTAACTAAACGTTTTGCTCTTATTTGCTCCGTTATTTCTCTGCTGTTGTGCTTTCCTGTATATTCTTTGGCTACTGCACACATGTATGAACGTATATTTTTATCCATTTCCTATGTGTGACAGCAGCAGCACTGAGCCAGTCTTTGTGCTGAGCTGAGTTGTGCCTGGGGTCCCAGCCTGTTCTCCTTCCTGCTCGCACACACACATACACAGTGCTGCCATTCATCTCACCTTTGGATTAACAAGGCCTTATCCTTGCAAGTATGTTCAGGGGCAGGAAAGTGTGAGGGAAAAGGATACAGTGTTCCTCCACCTCAGGTTTCTGAGCTGGCATGCTGGACTTGGTGGAGGGGGCTGTTGTGGTAGGGGGGCGCACAGAGTGGTGAGGTGACATGAACTCACTGCTCTCACTTGTTAAATATCTATCAGTCTGTTTATTGTTTGGAATACTTGACTTTATAGGCTGCAGTAAAGGATGTTGGCTCATCCTGAAGGCTTTGTTTGATAGGCATTATTGGATATTTCAAGCCAACAAACTCAATAAAACATTTAGTAGATATCTAAATGACTAACTACACATTGCTCTGAATTCCAGTACCATACATTATGTTCTCAACTATCATTTAATTTTAACTATTATAATTCTGTTGCTTAGAAATATCTGTATTTGTTGTGATTTTTTTCTTCATCGCCTCTCAGAGACTAAAGCCCTCTGGTGAGGAATAAGTGTCTGGTCTGTTGAATATTCAGCTCAGAAATCCCTCTCTGTACATCCTGGCATTCATAAAAAATGGCAGTTTCCATTCATATAAGGTGTCTGTGACAGCTTGACGAATCAGAAATAGTGTATCACCAGATGTCCTGCAAAATTTGGCACAGTCCTGAATTACGAGCAGTTATATTTAAATCACGAATCATGTCCAGAAAATGTGAGTAAACAAAAAGCCTGGTTGTAACCTAATTAAGTTTATTATACAGATTATTTTGAAACACCATTTAAAATGGATACACCCCCCCCCCCACACACACACAAGGTTGTCAAGGTTAGCACATTGTACATAGATTAACAGCATTTAATATAGTTCAGTTATACGTTACAAAGTATTTAGCAATTAAAATTTTGCAGTAGAGCACCTCCTGTTGTTTGGTAATAATTTAGGAAGGCATGGATCTTATGAAAAACAGGTGATAATATATCATATTATTTAAAAAAAAACAGGTTCAGAAAATTCCTTAAACAGCTGGGAAATATATTTTCTGAAAAATTCCTCAGACATGAGTAAACAGTGCATTTGCTGGGGACTATTTTTAACTGCGGATTAAAACACATTTGTCATGCTGGTGAGCGTTTTTCCGGCAGCAGGATGATGTATGTGGGATTGATTCAAAAATAAACTACAGTTCCAGTGTTCATGATAATGATGCAACATGTAACCCAGATCCACAGTGCGGCTTATTGGTGTATCTTTATTCATTTTTGGACATCTTTGTTGCCCAGAGGTACAAGATACACCAGGGACTGGAAGAAACAGGCTGTACTTGTCAGCATGATCAGTGTGTACACATTATCTCCTCAGATCCAGTTCCTGAAATGTTCTCTTCCACATCTTAATGTGACATCGCTTCAACATGGATGCTTATTTTCTCTTCACCTCCATTTAAACTCTCATCAGTAGCAATAACTCACAAAAGGACAAGAGATATTCTTGTTGCCAATTATTGTCATGGATAGAAAAATCATTTGGAAATCATTCTGATTATACATAAATTTACAACATTTCATATTGTTCACTTATATTGTCATGGAACAAATCATTTTGAATTCCGACCAAGAGTTAATAAAACCCACTCAGTCAGGTGTACATGTTGTACGTTCGTATACGTCTATATGTACATGACTGTGCTGGTTTAAATGCAGTCAGACACAGCTGAAGGGGATGGCCTGCTGTAGGTATCCTGTTACAGCATGCGTTTGCTCAGAGGGAGTTCCCCTCGCTCTGTTTTCAGAGATGGGCTTACAAAAAGACAAGGCCATGACACAGGGCACGCCTACACATGCACTGTGGGTATTGTGCATCAGCTCAGAGAAACATCATTTACCTTAACAGCACCTGTTTGCCTCTTTCGAAAAGATGACTCTCTGTATCGCCTCCCACAGAGAGCAGGTGAGGATGCATCAGGAGATTAGACACTTGTATCAGAATCAGGTGCATTTTGCTGCTGTTTATGTACCCTTTCCTTTAAATTTTATGGGCCCTGATACCTACCAGGTACCAGATAGTGTCGATCAATATTTGTCTCCAACATTTCCATGACTAATTGCTAAGCATCACTGCTGGTTGGCTGGTTCTCCCTCCAGTGAACAAATTCTGGTTCTGGTCAGAAACTCCTGACCACTGTAGAGAATTGAAACTGTGACTGTAAGCAGAGGTTTTTCTCCTGGCTTCCCCTCGAGTTTCACTTTCTGATGAGAAGGTTTTGTGTCATTTCACGGGTCGTAGGTCTGTGGGACACTACAGCACTGAGTGAGTCATCCTCAGTGTGAGGGAAGCACCTTTTTCACAATACCTCCTTAATACCTCTGCTTCCACTCTTTCCTCAGCCTTCATATTGACTGCAATGCCTCCAGTGATTTCATGTTATTTTTTCGCAGTCCTCTCATCTAGTCCTTTCTTTCTTCCAAGAAAAACCTAATCTCACAGAGCTGTAGTGGCATTACATCAGACTGACCTATACCACCAGCTGTAAGTGGTGTTCAAGTGTTGAATGTATATATCTGCAGAGTCTTCATCGCCTCTTTCCACTTATCCCCCCATCATCTCTCTCCCCTGTGGCCTGTGCAGACTGTGCTGCTTGTTTGCATTTCTGTCATCACTGCACCAATGTTAGCACTGTGCTGAGGCCCGTCTATAGAACAAAGAGAGAGTGGCATGGAGTACAACCTCATGTAACTCTCACTCTTTCTTCAACCTGTTTTTATTGTTGTTTAGTTTAGTTCCTGATCTCTAAACCTTAATCAGAAATGCGCCAGCAGATGCTTGCCTTGAGGGCAGCAACACGGGGAGGCGGGCGCTTGACTAGGTTGAAGATCTGACTGTATAGTTCATCTAATATAGAGAGCAATATAGAGTGCAGGCAGATTGGATTCTAATAACTTGGTTTATTTGATGACTGCTGGGGTGCTTTAGAGCAGACTTATGCAAAACACACATACACACACACACACCAAGATACAAACATACACACACAGCCGTATAGCTAGTCTTCTAGTGTTTTTATGTAAGCAACACCAGCAGCCCCTCAAAGCATCTGAAAAATCAAGTGAAAGTGAAAAGGGCAATTTTGTGTTGCCATAGCAATCGATGCTGCCTTCTTGAGCTCACTCTAGACTGAAAAAAAAAAAAAAAGAAAAAAAAAAGATGTCTGGGTGGGTTTCTATACGCAAACAAAAATAAATCAGAGTGAGCGCTCCTGTCTGCAGGTTTCTCTCTGTCATCTCCTGATGGCTTTGCCTCTGCTGGCCATGCTGTCACTGCCGTGCCACCATGGCCAGCAGTTTAGTCATTGCTGATATAAGCTATGCCCTAGCCACTGCTACCATGCTATATTTAGGTATGCAGCAAGTTGTTCATGGCTCTGTGGGCCTGTTGTGTCCCTGTGGGGAATAACACAGCTCAACCTGAACACTGCCAACTGTCCAATTCTAATATCTGATAGGTGAAGGCTCTTAATTGAACAACTTTCTTTTGGGATTTGAATTCCCTTTAATTTGCATTACTCTCTGATAAGTAGGTGTTGCATGCAGGATGCAGCTTAGTACACCTTAGCTTGCATAGAAGGAAAATCAATTACATAAAGCATGTTGCTCTACTCTGTAAAAGTCTACTTTGACTGATATTCCAGTTAAAAGACATACAGCATTAAAATGCCTCAGGAAAGGAACTCTTGGTTCAAAAATAGAACCACTGTGCGTTGAAGAGTGACGTAGGAAACACACTAGTCATTGTGTGAGGGGGTTGGGGGTTCTGTGCAAGGGCAAAGGATTTACCACCATCAGCATCTGTAGCCAGGGTGAGCATACATGCTGAAGATGTGTCCTGAGGTGGAGGTCAGGGTTGTTTGATGGCCAGGGTTGTTTGATCTCCTGGCACTCTGCTTGGCACGAGCGTGGTAACGATGGAGCGTAGCTGGTGACAGGCCAGAGGCCCTCTGACCTCCCTGTCTTACCCACAGGGGCAACACTGCAGCTGGATATCCAGCCTGTCCCTCACTCCCCCCAACGCCCCAATGAATTGAACTGGAAATGCCCTTCAGAATTGGCCTCTCTTCCGCTGTGTGACAACGAAAATGCCTCTTTGTATGTGTGTTTATGTGAGCTTACATACCAGTGCGTTCTCTGACAAACCTGAGAGGCTTTTTTGCATCTCATGTTATGACATAAACATGACTGCTTTCCCCTCCCGCCACCTGTTCTGCAAATACACTACAGCTCTGTGGCCTTAGTTTCCTGCTCCTCTCATTCCTTAAGCTCCTGTAGTCCATGTTTCCATGTTAAAGTTCAGACACAGAGAACTGGGACAATGGCCTTCCCGTCCTTTGCTCCCCCATGTCGCAGTGAGCCTGTACACAGCCTCCCTGTTTGGGAACATAAAACTTTTAGTGTGGGAACCTCTGTGAAGGGCAACCTCACTTAACTCCAAAAATGGCCACCTTGGAGAAAAAAATTGAATAAAGAGAGTGTTTGTCAGGATCAGCAGGTAATGCAGAGTTCTCTTGTCTTCTCAAAATAGCCAAACTTCTTTTAAAGTGTAAACATTTATTCCAATTATATGAAACAGGTTATTTTTTACAAGTGTACTGTTGTTTCTGCTAAAGCCTGGCAACTCTTAGGTTAGTGTTTCATGACTGCAAGTCACAAGTGTCAGGGGTCAGCTCATTTCTGAGTCTGAATTCTGTGAGAGGGAGCCATATTTTCTGGTCAACCAAAATTTTTTCCCATAGTCATGCCCCCGCTCAGCCTTACTGAACCAGTGAGAGTCCCCAGAACTATTCCAAGGCTTATAGTCCCACACAGCCATGGCTCGGCCAATGTAATCTCTTATTTGTCTCACAAAAAAAAGACAACGTGTACTGGAAAATGGTCAGCTAGGTTACGGGACCGAGGTTAAGGCACTGAGGTATGGATGAGTGCCGGGGAAGTTTTAACCATTGCATTGCTCAGTTAGCACTTTCTTGTAGCTGACTTGTCAGAACACATTAGCGGTAAGTTTGCTTCTGAGGTCACCTCAGGCAAAGTCCTCTGTCATCTAGATACTGAAGGGTTGACCGTATGTGTATGTTTCTGTGCGTATGTGTGCGTGCCTGTGTGTGTGTGTGTGTGTGTGTGTGTGTGTGTGTGTGTGTGTGTGTGAGTGTGATATTAGTGTTTGTGTATGTGTCATTGCATGTTTGCAAACCTTTCAGAGTGGTGTTGCATGTATGGTGCATTTGAAATGTGATGAGCATACATAATGCTTCAATCTTTTGTAAAAGACCTGAATTCCAAATTAAAATTAATCACTAACACAAACATCATAATGGTAGGTCACATTAGAATGACAATTGGCATAAAATACTGCAGCTATAGAGGAGCTCTGGTGATATTAGCTGTCAACATGAAAAGAAATAAAAGCACTCTGTAAAGGCCAAAATCATCTGTGCCCACATTGCAGGTTCATCAAAAAGAAAAGATGGTCCCGGCAGTAATGATGATTATTATTCCAAACACAGGAAAACAGCAGTCACAAAGAGGAACATTTATGATGTGGCACAAAAGCGAAATCAGCCATGTCTCCAGAAATTACATTTTTACATCACTAAATTGTTTTCATAATTATCTTGAGGTGACATCAGTATTTCCTGCCTAGTTTTGTTTCAGAGACAACCTTTCTTTGAGTGAATAAAGCACAACTTTGCATGCATCACAGTGCTGTTACAGGGAGGTGGATGGCAAACATACAAAGGACTGTAACACCAGACTCCAGGTCTGTTATTAAGTTCAAGTAACAAAAGCATTTAGGTAATGGTTTGGGAAAGAATATGATTTTGGTTTCCCTGTCCTAACCCCACATAAAACATCTAAAGTCTCAAAACAATGCTGACTTTTTCTGTATTTCAAACTAGTAATCATTACCTAACCTTAACCAAGTGCCTCCTGCCTAAACATAACCATAAAAACTTAAAATAATGCTGTAGCCAGTACAATTTGATAGTGTATTTTAACCGTACCTCCTCAGGGAGAAACCAGATGATATACATTGTCAGTGAACGGTCAGTTTATTGATGTTTTTCTTTCCTACTCTGACAGGTTTGCACTCGTTGCCTTCAGAAGTTGGATTCGTTAAAAATATATTTCATGGGGCAGAGAAAAGTCTTCTCTCTGGTACTCAGCTGGACTACCAGGGGCGCAAAACCTGCGTTGAAGCTGAAATTGTTCATAGTGTGACTGTAAAATGTGTAGTTTTCAGCTCTGGGTCTCATAAGTGAAATGAAGATGGCCTTTGTGCAGGTCTGCGTCATGACTGAACTTCTTTGAATAAGTCAACTCATTTGCCCATTTGTCATATGCATTAAATGTCACCAGGACAGATTCTTTCATGTGTGTTATGTCTTGTGAGTAAAATGATGCCTGTTGTTATTCTCACCTCCTCATCACAGCTGACAGAGGGTCTTAAAACTGAGCAGTGTTTACTCTGCTCTGCTTCCTTCCTTCTTTATGAGGTCTGACAGGAGCCCCAGACAAGAAGAAGATACAATCACATTTGTAGCTGAAATCTGTTTGCGTGTGTAAATGTTGTGTACCAGTAATGTATCAAGAGTTGCTGCTTTGAAGGGTGTGAGGAAGCAAATGAGTGTATGTTTGTGTGACAGAGAAAAAGAGACAGCAGTTAAATGGTGGTTCCTCACAGTGTGTTTGTGACCAGTTACTGTCTTCACCGATCAGCATGACAGTGACGAGAGGTTCACCGTCAGCATTTTGACAAACAGCGCAATATCTCAGCTGCACTGTATTTGATGTTCTGAGACAGGGTCGAGTCATGTCCACTCAAAATCAATTAAACTGATCTCAACTGCATTAGAAATTGCGTGAGAAGCGTCGAAACTCAGCCCCTAAATCATGAGTAATCCCAGACAGCAGCTTGAATGTCAATTACCATCGCAACTTAAGTCTGTTAAGTTTACTCAGAGCTGCTGCCCAGTGCTTCAGTTCGCCAAGTCATGTCTGCCTGTCGCTCATCAAATGAATCCATAAGTGTTTGTCTTTACAAAATAAGCTCGACCCCCTCAGCATGCCATCTCGTGGGGGGGGGGGGTTGTTGGATTTTGGGAATCAAGCTGAGCATGAACACACAACAGCTGCTTGCTGGAATAACAGAGCAGCTGAAATGACTGCACCACGTGGGTCATATTACCCACCCGGGCTTTTAATAGGCGAGCTTGACTGCAGAGAGAAAAGATTAGTATGGAGTACAGTAGCCTGATCACATATCACAGATGAAAGCATTTTGAAAGGTATGTTGACAGAGGACTATTCGAGCATCGGTGTGGTCTTCCTACAGGTTCAGTGTATGCGGGAGGACTTTATGTAAAGTACTTTTCCAGTCATGTTCTCCCCAAAATGTTTATTTTTCTTTTAAGATATTTCCAGCTCAGGAGTATGTGCTGTACTTCGATGTACGTACATTGATATTTCATTGATGAAATCCTCTGGGTTTCTGCTCTCTGTTGGAATCTCCATTAGACTGGCTTGTCACAACGATTAAGTCATGTTCCTGCTCTGCTGGAGCTGGATTCTACATATGGCCACTGAGGTTTTTGGAAAAATATTTGTCAAGGTAATTTATATTTCATCCTGGCTGCGTTGGTGAGGATTGTGAAGTAGAATTATTGCTCTTGGCAGTTTGCAAGGAGATGGAAAACCAACCGTCGCTTTTGGTTTTATAGGCAAATTAAAAATCTTTTAATGAGAGATTTTATTCATAACTTATATTTAGATCTAATCCTCAAACTATAAATTCTGCATATTTGCTCTCCACAACTCTCTTGGTGACTTGCAGCGCTCTGCAAGGCTTTATCCATTTTCTCCTTTGCGGAAAATTGAAAATAAAGACACAGCCAGTCGTTAAACACACACTCAGCTCTAACCAATTTCCTGTGGTGATTAGGGAAAAGTCTACTTTGTAGATACCCAAAAAACCACCAGTATGACAACGGTTAAGGAAGGCATTTCCACATAATCTTAAATTGTTGAAGAAAATCATAAGTTAAGATAGTGAGAGTGCCACATCTCTACATGCAGAATTTTCTGTTTTCTCTAAACCCCCTATCATGTGTTCTACCTTTGCAAATTGCCACCTGTCTTCTATTCCATTGTGTTTGGTGTTGTTGTATCCCAAATGTGTCCGTGTGTGTGTTTAATGAATATTCCAATTTGACTAGTGAATTACTGCCTGTAAATACCAGGTGGCAAAAAAATACCCTTTCCTTTTGTATGAAGGACCTGTAGATGGGAAGCAGTGACTGAGTTGAAAATAAACAGCAGTAATTTAAAGCAACATACATGTTGAAATAGGTACTTTCTGCAGTTTGGTGCCGCCGCAGCTTCTGACTGCAAGACCACTATCATGATGACAAATCCCAGGTAACATTATTACAATCCCTCTGCACCTGTATTTTCAGCCGTAATAAGTGTGCAAACATACAAACAAATAATGGTAGGCCTATGTCCTGAAAATATATATCTTGAAGTTGTAGTTATAGTTCTTCACAAGTGGTGCAGCTCGATTCAGAACAGCAGCACGGCAAGCTAATCTGAGTCAAAAATTCTGCAAATACCATTTACCGACTAAAACTCTGTTAACAAAGATAGAAAAAAGCGAATCAGCCGCTTTGCTAACTCTCCCAACGCCTCATATTTTTCCTCTTCCCCATCAAATGTCTCTTCATTTTTGCCTCCTGTTTTTGACCAGCTCTTGTTGATGACTAAAACCCAGGAGGATTTTGTTATCAATAAAGTACTTCAGCTGCTTAAAAAATCAGATGTATTATACAGAACCTCAATTTATAGAGTTCCAAAGTGTTTAAGGATAAATTTGTGTTGTTATAATGTATGTTTTTTATGTTTCATTCCTAGCATACTTCTTGTTCAACACTGCATGGGTCATTATGCTGGTAATGCTGTCAAGTGAACATGGTTGAAACAAAATTCTTTTGTTTTAAATTTGAGTGAAAATGCAAAGATACTTAATATGTCAAGCTGAATTTTTTTTAAACTTCTGGTTTATTTTTATTTGATCTAAAATTTGCCACCATAAGAAAGCTGTGTTGAATATTTCAGAAAGTGTCAACATAACAGCCTCACATAGTTTCAGCAGCACAGTAGCTCAGTGGTTTGCTCTCCCACCCACAGCGGCTCATGGGTTTGATTCCAGGCAGAGGCAGAGGCTTTCTGTGTGGAGTTTGCACTGTTCCCAGCATGCTTGCATGGGTTTTGTGCGAATGCTTCAGGAGGCCTCAATACTGTGCTTCTGTTTGAGGCTCTCTCAAAAAGCTAGAAGTGTTCTTATGTCTGTTCTAACTTTCTTGATATTTAAAGCATCTTTGATAAGTGCTGTCCTCAACAAAGGCACTGTGGGGCTCATTTCCATTTCTAGTCACCCTGCTGTCAAGAATCAGCTTGTTTTGCCTTGGAGTACCTTTAAAAAATCGCTGCATGTCTGTCTTGCATCAAATATGGTCAGCATGTCTTTTATATAACGTCAAGGACTGTGGAAGATATGCTGTTAGATTTCAGGAGTCAGAGGCAACATCTTTGCCGAGCCCAAAACCTAGCATCTTCACACGTCTATTCTGGTTTCAGAATAGCACTTTGCCCTTTGAAAAACATCCAATGAGCCAAACAAAACCTTCACACAGTGGAAAATAGAAAAAGCTCCCCTTCAGCTGGCATGTGTTAAAATCCCACATCGTCCCAGTTCTTTCTCTCCAAGCTATTTTTTCTTGTTTTTGTTGCTAATTGAGACGATTTTTTTCTCAGCCTTGTTTTGACGTGGCTTTACAGAGGACTTCTTACAGAGTAGGTTGTTTTGACCAGCTCTGTTCCTCTGTGACTCTGGCAAGTGCACTTGCCAAGTCTGGCTTAACTTGTTGTTTTCCCTCTGTGTCCTTAAAGGGTGTATTTAGAACGTCTCATTCACAAAAAAAAAAACATTCATCATTCATTAGCAAAAGGAGAGAGGTAGATACTATACCGTCAAGACTGCATGTACACAGATGTTACTGCCTATAATGGTATTCACAAATATTTACATACTTCTTTTTGGCAGAGACATGATATTGATTTTTCTGTTGGCACTGTGCATGTGTGCTTGCATTGATTTTTACTCCAACTTCGGATTTGGACTGAATTCTGTCAAATAAATAAATGCCCGATAAAAGCAAATTTAAAAATCATTACAGCTGCCAAGATACAAAAGTCAAGTTAAGGATGGTGAAAACACTTGGCACTAAGTTTATTAAGAAGTCTGTCTAGACTCTAAGGACTTCCCAAGTGCTAACAGATCTAAAACTGCAGCGTGCCTGGATGTACTAAAGAGAACTGGATACAGTGTCGATGGCGGAGCCCTTTCTTCATTTCTATGAAAGCTACTCTGTGGCGCATGAAGCCAAAAAATTTGAACTAGCTGCCACACTTTGGGGCACACCAGAGCCTCCCTGCGGCCGAGCAAGCTAACTTCTGGTTTAGTCCCACTTGAATGGGGATTAAATGTTTAAAATAATTTCATTCTAAGGGCTTCAAGACTTCCCAAATGTTATGTGACCCATTAACCAACATGTGTTAAGAAAAAAGCAGTTTGGGATTATGCAACTGCAGTGTAGTTTTTTGTTTGTATATTATTCACTCAAAAAAAAAAAAAACAAGTAGAATTTTAATGCTGGTAAATATTTCATTTTTAGATGATCTGTGCTAGCCTTAGCAAAATTAAACCA
Organism: Acanthurus leucopareius; assembly: GCA_029814765.1. Classification (NCBI taxonomy): domain Eukaryota; kingdom Metazoa; phylum Chordata; class Actinopteri; order Acanthuriformes; family Acanthuridae; genus Acanthurus; species Acanthurus leucopareius. The sequence goes on along the minus strand of JAQMCX010000044.1, from coordinate 1,411,268 downwards.
TACAGCCCCTCTGACAATAAATATAATCTTCCAGCTTGAGAGACTTGTAATCTGGTATCTTGGCTTCTGCCTGGCTACTCATGAATAGAAGAATATAATGACTTTTGAACAGATTGCACTGCTTATGCATTCACTGAGGCCTCAGCAGAAGAAATGAAAGAAGTCGCTCTTGTTCAATTTCTCTTTCTCTCTTTGCACCTGGATGAACGTTAATGCATGCTAAGCAGCTTCCTCGTCAACCATCTGCTGCTTCATCAAAAGCCTCTGATCTCTGGCCTCAAGCTTTGTCTGCTTGAACCTTCAACCCGTGTTTAGACAAAATGAAGCAAATTTTTAACTATTTGCCCGAGAGCTGAAGCACCGCCGATTTGATTTAACCTTATGGGACCTTATTTCAGAAAAAATAAGCACAGTAGTTGAAGGAAAGAGACATTTTATACCTGTGCCATCAAGCTAAAAAGTAACCTTGCAAATCAGTAAATTCACAGTTTCTTGTGAGATATTATATATATTATAGAGCACCATTTAGTTTTAGAAAAAACTGTAAACTCATCCCTCATCTTGCACAATATATGTCCCCAACATTAACATGGCCACCACCTTGTCACATTGCCCTTCGATCCCCCCCAAACAGGGAGAAAACGATTTCAAAGAGTCGAAAGTCATTACAAGTCTGGCTGGGTTTTTAGCTGCAAAAAGAGAGTTAGTCTGTTCTTTGAGAGAACCTTAAGACATAATGTGACTTTTTGGTATGTGTGTGTGTGTGTGTGTGTGTGTGTGTGTGTGTGTGTGTGTGTGTGTGTTTTTAATATGAATTTTATTGTAACTCAATATCTTTAGTAAAAAATTTTAATTTTTGACAAGTAAAATCATCTTTTAAATGAAAAAAATTCTTATGTGTAATTAACGGCACAATTCAAATGGAATCAAAATCAAATTTTTCTTTCTCCATCGGCCACTAAACATGGTTCTTCTCAATAAGCTCCCGTGTTGTTCCATCAGAAGGGGTGGGACTTTGACTTTCAGGTAAATTGCTACCAAGCAATGGCAGACACCACCTGCGCCTGAGGGTGTTTGCGTGTGTGTTAGAGATCCACAGCCTCTGAACTTGCATTCACCAGTGTGTCGTCTGTAGTCAACATAGACAGAGAGACAAACTCACTGGTGCTCAGCGGCTGTCTGTCGTCACACAGCAGCTCTTTCCACCCAACACATACATACATACACGCAATTTTTTTCTGCTAAAGTTGAATATTTTCAAAATCCTGCAGATACAAGAATTCCATAGATTTTAACTATTCTCACAACTTTACTATGAATGTAATTGGACTGCAAGAAAAGTTTTCTCTTGTCTTTTTACACCCGTGAATCAGCTGTATCCTGTCCTGTGCCGAAGCCTCTCTTTTTCCTCAGTGTCAACAGAGTTATGACCTTCCCCAGCGGAACAACTTTCACTCCAGTGAACAGCTGCTGTTTACCCCTTCTAATCACAGTCAGCTGAACATCCATTCGACCACTAATGAATAAAATTGCATCATGTCACGCCCTCCCTCACTCTAACCTAATGATGCTCGATGCACTATCACACATTCTCACTGTAGCCTCTAATTGGGCCCACCCACTGTTCTTACAGGCGTTTACAAGGACTGAAGCACCGCATCTTTGTGGGCAAGTGTCTAGAAGACTTGTCTGTCTTGGGTGTTTCTACTTGTAAAACTACCACTGAGAGTTGTTAAATACACCATTTTACACACTGTTTTCCTCTTACATGTATTCAGCATCTTCAGACAAGCTTTTTTTTTCAGTTTGCCAACATGCTGTTGTAGATTTGTTGTCTAGGACTCTAATGTTTGGTTAAAAATGGGAGAGAAAAATGGTCTGGTGAGTGTGTGTTATTGTAATTGCTCTATTTGAGGACAAATGTAAAGCAGAACTCATTACAGCTGAACCCATCAGTGACAGAGAAGAAAAGCCCTGTCTTTTATGGTGCTGTAAACACAGTGTGAATTGCGTGCCTTTTGGCTTCTCTCTAATTAAACTGGTACACAGAAGACTAGTTAAAAACAGCTTTCATGTATGTGGACCTGCAGGCTTCACAGACAGAAGCCATATTATTGTTCCAGAACAAATGTCACAGGATTTTTTCTTACAGACAGCATGAGATTAGACTTGGTGGAAAATATTAGCAAAGGAACCGCTCTAATGAATATGAAGTGAGGTGAGTGCGATGTGCCATGAAATTGATCTTTAGTTTTGATTTGCAGGTTTTCATCACTATTAATCTATTGAAAAGGTCATTTTGAATTAATATCCAGTATCCATAAGCTACATTTAAATCAGCCCCTCTCTGGCTGTACATGGTACTCAGTCTGGCCCCACGAATGAGAAAACTTGGGGAATGATGAATGGAGATGCTGGGAGCCAAAGTGCCTCGCCCACCTGCAGTGTGTACCTCCCTCTCTCAGTGCACAGTACATCCAAAAGGCTCAGCTGGGTCCGGCTCACATCTGCTCCACATGATCATTATGTAGAGCCATGGTAAATCATAGAGGGTGGCTGCAGCTCCGATGCATCTTATGCCGTGAGACCCACATCGACACACCAAACTCATTTCATGCACCCGGCGTGTTCAAAGTTGTTATTATGGACAGTGTGCTTGAAGACACTAGAGAAATGATAATTTCATGAATATGTCTGATAGTTTGGATAAATACAGTTCTGCATGCACACTGTTATAACTCAACCTCATGATGTCTGCTAAATGCTCAAAGCTACTTTTTAACTAATTTAAAAAATCTCTACAAAAACTAATTAAAATTCCAAAAATAAAGTGGATCTGAAGTCTTTGGGGGTTTTTTTATACAGAAATTACAACTTCTGGCAAAACATGGCATTGATCAACTAAATACACACACTTAGTAAAATATTTTCACCCCTTGCCTTGAAAGATGAAATGGTTGTTTCTGTTATTTCTTTTATAAGTTGTTATAACCTTCCTAACAGTGTTATAGTGATCTTACTTAACTAACCCTCCTCGATTTTACTTAATCATCTCACAAGTAGCTGAATTTACAAACCTACACTGATGCATGCACATGTTTACAGCCCCTTTTACATACACACTAAAACTGTGTCAGACTAAAAGGCATTGAGACAGAAAATGGCATTTTTAAGCATAAGTGTTTTACCTAACAGACCTAAATCAAGGACTAGATGCACAGACTAGACAAATCATGTCCATGCCTTCTCTCTGCATGATTATTATTCATTATACTTTTTCTGATCAACATGTGAGCCAGTAAAGACAAAAATACCATGAGTTTTCTTATTTTTTGTGTTGCCGTTTTAATCAAACCAACACTGGATGTAGAAAAGCAGGGGGAAAAAAAACAAAAAAGGTACACGGCAAAGACCTTTTTTTGTCAATACAGAATGGATCATGTTTTTAAGAGAGTGATTTATGTGATTTGAATGTGAAAGGCAGCTGCTTGTGTTGGCAGGCCACTTAGCCTTCATCGCTTCTCCCACACATTCGCTGTCACGCATTAAATGTGAACCCATCAGCTGTTTCACACCCTGTACTGCATTAAGACACGCAGACACACACACACGCAAACACAAAATCATCTAACTACATGGACATAAACAAATACTTACCCAGTGACCAACCATGCCCACGTCCACGAGGCACACAAACACTCGCACACACATTCTTTCCAGTCAATATGCACATCCAACTATACACCCATCTGTTCACACTCCACACATCCACCTACAGTATATAAACACGCATCCATTCCACATGCACGGTCCCTATGTTGTCACTAATCACCTGGGCGGCTTCCATATGACTGACAAAGGCTTTCTGCGTACCAAACCTTTGAACTAATTGAGGTGGGTGTAGTAGAGTGTGGAGTGGGGGTGGGCTGGGAGTATAAATATCCATATGATGGATGGACAACCTTCACAGGAGTCCACATATCTACCAAAGTCCTCCTCAGCCCCCCAAACCCTCCCTTTCCTTGATAATTTAGAGGTGTAGGTGGGCTGGAATAATCAAGCAGAAATAAATAATGTGAATGTTGGCAAATTTGTGATTTCAACTGCTTTTTGGAGCTATTTACTGCCTTTTTACAGCTATTTACAGCTATTTGCAGCGTGACAAATCTAAAATGCGAAAGAGGAGCATAAAAACAAACAACAGCCTCTGCACCTTTTTTGTCGATTGATAATGGAAACGTTCAGTAAACAGCTGAACGGGGAGATGTTATTTCAGGTCACAAATTAAAAGATGTGAAACCATTTAGTTCTTCAAAGACACTTTTTTTTTTGGTAGAGAAGGGGAAGTTCTGCTTTGGTGTCCTCAGGTCAGAGTGCAGGGTCAGCTACTGAACAGGGACAAAGTGTCTTGCTCAAGCACATGTCAGCAGGGGCCAACACAGGACCTGCAGGGACCGCCGGTTAAAGGCAACCTCTTCTTTTTCTCACAGCTATGTATTATGTGCAGCTGTTGACAACTTTTCCTCATTTTTTACCACTGCAAAGGAAAGACCTCCATCCAGCTGCTTGAACCACACTGAAATACTGTCTTTTTTCCACAAACATGTCACATACAACTAGACAAGGACACTGCATCCAATACTTTCTGTAACAAGCAAATAGTTTGAAAAGCTGTTTATATGTTGTGGACATAAATGATGTGAAGGTATGTAACATTTATCGACCTTTGACAGTCTGACGTGGCAGTATCTAGAATTATAAAGGCCATTTCAATCTGTCTGTCATGAGAAAAGGTGTTTTGATCGCGCACCTTTGAGGTCAAGTCGTATGACCTGACCATGTAATCTTAACCTTCCTGGGCTCAGTCAGGACTTGTGTTGAATGAGGTTTTTAATCCTTTTCTTCCCACATATGGCAGAAAAATGCTTCAAAATACCTGATGATATAGTAATCAGGCATGTCACGTTAATGGTAAATGTGATTAGGCGTAGCTTAAAAGACATTATTAAGGCAGAGGCACATTAATGTTTTGACTGTTTTCATGTTTCAATAGCAATATTTGCTCTGAAAACAATGGACTGTAGTATGAAGCGCAAATTTTCAATCATTAGTTTTGTTTCATGAGCAGGCTGAATAAACCAAATCCATAGCTCAATATCAAATATACAAAAACTGTTAGAGGAACAAGTAATGAGAGAGAGAGAGAGAGAGAGAGAGGGAGAGGGAGGGCTGACAGTGGGCATTCATCCTCTCAACATCCCCAGCCTTAATTAGAAGCCTAATTACACAGGGAAATGGGATGCCAGGGGAGAAGGGAGGGAGGGATGGAGGAGGCAAAAGAGGAGAGAAGGCATGGAGGTGGGGAGGGTTCATGCTGCAGAATGGCATTTCTCAAAAATAGACCCCCCTCCCAAATGCCACCACCACCTCACATCTCATCATCTGCACCATGTGAACTGCCAGGGGACCAAAACGCAGCAGCTGCAAAGGCTGCTGAAATCCCCCCACCCACCCCTGAGTCAGCCCTCAGGCAGCGTGGGGGGTACTCAGGTTGAGTTTGACTTTCAGCTCATTGTTTCGCCTGCAACGTTACTGTTTTTGTTCACCCTCATGGCTTTCATAGCTCAGTGTTTGGCTGCAGCAGGTAGATGTTTTCACTTGCAGCTGTGAAGCAGCTGTTTGCAAACATGTTTGACATATTAAGTCAGAAGGTGATGTCAGCGTCGTATTTACAGGTTGTTTCTCCCGTGTCTAATTGGCCAAAAAAAAAACGATATTGCAGGTTAAAAGTGACAAAGTGAGAAATTATCCGGCTCTGTATATCTAACTGCTAAAACGCTCTTGTTACAATTGCACGTCTTGATATGTAGCTTTTGCTTTAGCTAGCATAGCCTTCAGCCATTACACTGTCCCTAATTTGATATCTGGATCTGACATGTATCTTCTTGTCTCTCTTAGGCTCTTTCTCACTTCCTCACTCTTTCTTCAAACTGCTGCTGCTGTCGCCGCTGCAGGTTTCCATTTCTCTCACTCCATCTCGCCTCTCCATCACTTTTCTCTCACTCTCCTCTCAGTTGCACAGCCAAGCTATTTTCTCAGAGCTGTCATTTCCTCATTTTTTACACTTCTGTAAATGAAGGCCTCAGGTCTTGAGCCTCAAATACTTGACACTGTCATCATTACCATATGTGGCTCATGGTCTGCGTCCCTCTGAGGTGAGCTGAGTGATAAAACAATCTCAGTGGGGATCAAAACATCTGTTGATAACACGGTTTACAGTTTTTACTCAATATGGATCGATCTAACAGATCATCACAGCGAAATAAAAGATTCAACGGAGAGTCAATCTGCAATTTTCGGCTTACACATCCATGTACACGCCCATTTCCTACAGCTCAGCGTTGTTTGAGCTACTGCTGAAGACATAGGATGAGAACATGAAAGTCATCCAGAGAAGAATAAAAACACAGACACAGACAATGCACAGCAGTTCGGAGCAGAGCCCACAGAGGAGGCAATGAAGGAAACTTTAGGAAATTTTTCACTGGAGTCAACAGCTATAAGGCTTCTTATTTAGAAATGCAACAAAAAGGGAAACAGTATGGTCGATTTATCAAACTATTGTTGAACAAGCAGAACACAAACTCTGCCCGCAGTAACTTGCAGACACTTAATCCACACTGAGTTTGTTTTACACAGGCTTGTTACGCTAGAGTACTAAAAGTAAACTTGTTTTCCTCCAATGCTGAGGTAAGTGTTAATGAAAAGGAAACACAATGCCAATTATACGGAGGGAGTTTATCTTAAAGGCAACAAAGCGCTGAACGCTCCCGACCTTTTGGCTCTTGTTTGCTGCCTCATTCTTTTAGCTGTTGTAAACACTTTAATATTTCTCCTTGATGAGGACGATACAGTAGGTGTGATATAACTGCCCTGACTGACTGTGACGTATTATGAGTTATTGTGCAGTTAATAAAAACTTCTACAATATTTTTCTAGCTGCAAATGCTGTCAGTGAGTAAGTTTACCTAATTAATGTCACCTTCTTTTTTGGTATAAATAACAAGTTATTGCAAAATAAAAAGAAAAGACATCATTCAATCAGGTTGAAGTGACATAAAACAACAAATAAACCATTTTTTAAAATGTACAGCCTTCAACTAAAAAAACACCTTTTGGTGCTCATAAATTATCGAACATAGAGAAAAAAACCAACAAAAATTGCAGTTTGCATGAAAAATGTTTTTCAGTATATGAACAAAACAAAGCCTGCAAATTAGTCGGTGCCATACTCAAGCTGGCAATTAGTGAACACCCACACACCTTTAGAAACTCCTGGTTGTCTCCTCACACTTACAACATGCCAAGGAATGCCAAATAGTCTCTGTATGGTAGCACAACAATAGAGGGACATTCTTTTTTCAGAAATGTGTTTCCATTAGTGTCTAACAGGGTGTTGAGTGATAACCCCCTCCCTGTCTTTGTGCACTGCTCAGACTGACAGTAACAATTACTGGAGCTCGGCTGAAAGCTTCAGGCCCGCAGCTCGCATAAGGCTCCAAAAGAGGAAATGCATTTAGCTAAAACTGTACTTTTTAAAGACCTTTTAAAAAGCACAGGGTGTTCTGTCATTTTACTGTGGATAAAACACAGTGTTTTATTACCTGACTAGAGCTGCTCAGATGCTGCTAACCAGTGATTCAGGGTCATATCTGCATGATTCCTGTACAGCTGTAAGAAAAAGCGAAAACACATTTCAAGCATAAGCTTTAAACAATCGACCAACTCATTAAGTTACACTGAATATATGTATATATGTATATAAATATATATATATATATATATATATTAAAATATAAAT
>JAQMCX010000044.1:1338152-1403307 GCA_029814765.1 Acanthurus leucopareius | reverse complement strand
TATATTTATATACACATACACACATACATATATAATATATATGATATACGTAATATATATAAATATATACACATTATATATTTTTGAATTATGTTATGTATATATTCAGGTGATTTATTCATATTTTTAATCTTAAGGGTGAAAAAATTTGCCTTTTCATTTTATATAAGAGCACCCTTCAGATTTTTCGTGTTGATGCAATTCTGCATTTCAGAGCTTTGTGGGGGCTTAGACATTTTAGAGCATTATCGCCCCCATGTAATCCAAAAAAAGATGATTCCCATGGAGGAATGCAAACCAATCAGTTATTCAGAGCCAGTCAGGACATTTTAATTATCTGCATGAAGATGACTATGCTTTGGTTCCGTCTCTTTGGTGGTTAGAAAGATATCTCAAAATCTGGTAAGCATATTTCTACAAAATCTGGTGAGAAGGATGCAGCTGGTACCACTGCCACTGAAAAAAACAGTTTACTTTTGGCTCATAACAATAACCTTATATGCTCATAACCAACAAAATGCTCATAACCAACATATGACTTAGATTTTTTTTGCTTCCCAGTTGACTTCCATGTTTTGCTGCTCACGACAATTGCAAATGGTTGTATTTTTCCCTGAAAAACATTCTAGCAGAGTTTAACTTTGACACACAGCTTTGCAGTTACCTAACAGAGCCAGCTTATGCCTCACCTATCTAAACTGGTGTTTATTTAAAAATTTAGTTTTTTAACAGAGTTTAGCTCATTTACACAGATTGTACATCGTTTTTGATTATGATCTATGTCAGGGCATGCACAGCACTCCTTTAATTAGGGTTAAGGCCATAGCACTGCCTGGTAGTTATGCATGCTTCTGTCAGTTACTTAGACTTTGAACATTTTTTTTATTTTAACAGAGATTTACTTAGAACAGTGCTTTAATAGAGGGGACGGGGGCTCAAAGAGCCATCTTAATTTACTGGAGTTTGTTCACCAACCCCATCAATGTATCTGGGCTGAAAAGCATTTTTGGCCTAGTGGTCACAAGGTATAGTGCAACCTTCACATCCACAAAATTATGCACACTGACTCAATATGCATTTTTACTGTAAACATCACTGGAAAAGAAGGAACTCCAAAGTCTAAAATATCATAAGTGCACATATTGTTGAATGTTATGAGCCCCCTGACATAACTTATCAGAAATGGTTACATTTAGTTTAATAACATTTGGAAAATCTAGAAGAGCTGTACAGTCCAGATTATCCAACCTATGTCTAAGGGGAGTCGACAGGAAGTCAGCCGGCTCAGCTAACATAAGTCCTGGTGTGCAGCACACATGTTCTAGTTGTCCAGAAAGGCAGAGCGTGACAGTGAAAAACAGTTAAATCTACAAGTCTGAATTTTAGAACAACATTTAGAACAGTTTTTATATTGATAAATACATCATCTCAACAGCTGGAAAAAGGAGCAACGCCTCTAGTTTGCTGCATTGATGATGTCATTGAGTGCCGTTAATGAGGTGACACCCTTCAGCCAGATGATGTCATTGGCAACAACCAGACTTAATGCATGTATGGGCACATATTGCAGAGCCAGTTTAAAGTCCCATTGGTTATCAGACACTTACAGAAATGTCTGCAGCTCAGTGCTTATGTGAATCAAATCTGCATGGCCATGCCCCTGCAGCTCACTGCAACATATGGAAACAAGATGATAGCTAAAAGGTGCTTTGAAGTATTACATATCTGTACACATGCCTGCTGCTATACACCGGGAGGCAACTGATTTTGACCCATAGCAGTAAATCTGTGAGCAAATCACCAGTCTAAGTAAAGGTGCGCATTGAGGCATCAAATGTAAAAAATCAGTCCTCATGCTGTGATTTGTCTTTTCATCTGCTGTGCTCTCATCTCTGTGTGCTCCTTCCTCTGCCCAGGAATGGGCATTATCAGGGGAAAAAAAGGGGAGAAGAATATAAGGTGTCAGTAAACATGTGACAGAGAGCAAAATAAATGCATTGTGTGGACCGCTCAGCAAACATGTGGATTTGCTTAAGTGCAGCCTCTCAGTGGTGCCTCTCAGCCTGCTTGATTGGACCACAAAGAGAAACATTATTGAATAGCTATTGGAATTCTGCATGAGGATAGATGCTGCTATCTGTCACACAACATCTGAGATGCTAAATAGGCCCTTTCACAGACTGAGGAGCTGGTAAATGTAAAGAAAGGTGGGTTTTCTGCTCCAGTTTTGAGGCCAGGGAGCAAATGGAAGATCTGCTAATCTCAGCTGTATCGTATTTTAATATAATATGTGAAAAGAGTGTGTTTACTTCTCGATCTTAGCTTTCATATATCCATATTGCTGATCATGCAGCAGCTAAGAAAGCGGTATAAAAGGAAATGCATTATTCAGTGGAAGATGCAACGCTGACATTTTTGGCACCTGAAACAGGGTTTGTTAATTATCGTAGCCTCAGCAAAAAGGGTCCAATATTCAAATATAAACTAACCAACACTATCCATAGGTTTTTTTAAAATTCATAAACAAACAGAAATGTTAAACAACAGTTTGTGGTTACAGTTAGGCTAACCATGTTCTGACTTCAGCTGCATACCTGATGCATAAAAATGAGAGATTTCTTGTTGCATTTATAGTAAACAAGTTATTTTCCCAAGATTTTGAGCTGCTTCTCTTGTCTTATTGCAGTTACATGCTGCTATTTTTTCATTTAGATAAATTATTATTATTAAAAGCATGGATATACATGATTAGGTATAAATTTTATAATGAAGCTCCAAATTATTTGCTGCTTAAATGCAAAAATATATAATTTTTTCCTGTTAGATGTCTCTATCAAAACAGTGTTAGAGACATCTAGCCCACATCTACCCCAGGTGTTAGCAACAGGTGTCAAAATGAAATGCACCATTACCTTGAATAAAAACCTTATTGGAAACATTTGGGAGGATGTAAGTACGCAACTCACTTAGTTATGTAATAAAGACACAGTCATTTTTTCCACTTTTAATGTGGATATTACATATTATAAGTTCAAAGTAATCTCATTGCATTTAAATGACTGCAATGATTAACATGACTGTATCTTAACCCGACACTGGGGTTGTCGAGAACTTGACCCTCCTCCTTTATAAAAAGAAAAAAAAGAGAAAACTACCGTAGCTACAATGCATTATTTACACTTGTTTTTAAGTTGTTGTTGTTGTTGTTGTGACAATGTGGGCCTACCTCATACTACAAGGGAAACCTAAAACAATCACTCTTTTCCTGTCTGATTTGATATGTGAGTGACATTTTTTATCATAACATCACCATTTTTTCTAATCAAATGAAAACAAAGTTATGTAATCTGTAACTGACTACACCATACTGATGTCCCAGTTATGTCAATCTGAAAACAGAGAGTATGATGAAAGACTCCTGGGAATTTAAAGTGTAAGTGGATGATGGCAGTAGCAGTAACAGTTATATGTATATAGTAACTCCATCACATTATATGGATTTGACAAAAAAGGCAACTAGTCGACACTGTGTGTCATTATAGATTGTTGACAGTGTTTTTAACCATGTGATGCTGTAAAAACTCAGTGGCAAAAAAGAGAGGCAGAAAGAAACATGGCTGTTCGTCTCAATGTTTGATTACAGTCAGCAGTGTGGAAATACTTCACCAGAGTGGACATGGATTTGTTTGAATATTATCTTGTCTGCAGCTCAGACAAGCTTGCTGAGGGTTTAGGCCAATCTGATTGCAGCTTATGTGTGAACAGCCTCAAGGACGCTGCTGTTTGACCTGCCTATGGGTTGATCCCATATGCATTAGTTAACCATTAACTGGTTTTATTTGATACTCTTTTTGACAGCAATTGGTCATAGTTAAGTAAAAAAATACGTGTCACATTATAAATTGGATAGTCGACCGCTTTTAGGGAGTGTATAACTTCTAAAATGTGCTGATTGTAAATGCTCTATTGTATAGAAATTCAGATTAAATTCACAAAATCTGTTACCTTTTTCAATAAAACATTTTAATTTGAAAACTTTATACAGTTAATTATTCAAAAAGGGAAACTACTGCACTTTGAATAAAATGTAGATAAACGTTTTATATATATAAGAAATGCATGGTACAAATTCTCAATTCTCTCTTTAATTACATAATGTGTACCAATTGTGTTGAACAATAACATGGTCAACATGTAATTAAAGGCCAATAAATCACTGTGTGTGTGTGTGTGTGTGTGTGGGTGAGTGGGTGTGTAGGTGTGTGTGTTTGTGTGTAGGTGTGTGCGTGTGTGTGTGTGTGAACCATGTGTGTGGAGATGTCCTTATAAAGTGTCCTCACTGGTACAATGCTGCCTTGTGGGGGCAAACTAATTGGAGCATAGTTCAGCAAATGGAAAGAAAGAGCATAAAAACGGAGGGAAAAAGAGATGGAACTGAGAGGGACAGATAGATGATATGACAGCGGTGGAAGCTAAGCGGAGAGAGTGTATGACAAAACACAAAGTGTGCATGGCCTAAAGATAAAGAAGAAAAGGAAGCGTGAACGAGTGAAAGTTTGTGTGTGTGTGAGATCTAGTGTACCGAAGTAAATGTGAATAAAAGTAGTTCTTGCATATCAGAGACAGTTTCTAAAAAATTTTAGTCAATACAGAGAACTATTATTATTATTATTAGAATTATTGTAGCCTGTGAGTTTTACTTTTAGCTGCTTTTGTGTAATTGCCCATGAGTGTGCTCACATGATGCCCTCAAAAATTACAAAATGGGATTTTTAAAAAAAGTGACCATTGCCTGTTCATTATTTTAAGCAACAGGCCCACTGTTCAATGTCCCTCATTTGTAAATGATTGCAAATTGGTGTTGATTAATAAGTGACTGAAATCTTGTTTTTTTTCTTTACTCACTTTAGAGTTAACAATTGAGTATTTACAAATCACCAGATCTTTCTTTGTGTTAAAGTGATAAGCGTCTGGGGAGTCCTGTGGTGGCCGGAGGCAAAGGCAACATTTTCAGAGTAATTCACAGTTAATAACAGGAGGCTTGATTGGAGCTGGCAGAATTGAGTTATTTTTTATTATTGTTTTTTGTTGCCGATGAATACCACACACACTGCCTATAGAAAACTCTATTAGATGGTGAGGCTGAAAACACTTTGCAGCAAAGCCGTGTCCTGTGACGCACGCTATTTGACAGCCATGGGCCTCACTGTGAAATGTCAGCCAATATATAGCAATATCAAGGGAATCTGAGGTGGTGCTCTGTATCCACAAGTTTTTTTTATTTGTTATGACATTGCCCAACTCAAGACTCTGCAGCTTTTTTATAGTATTAAGGACTTTATTAAAAGGACTTTAGTCACAAAATACAAAAAGATTTGTGTAAAAACAACAACATCAGCAACAACTAACTGTTAATATAATTTTCTTTTTCTAACACAATCATGGAAAACATAATGTTTAATTAGTTTATGGGTATGAAAAATTTCTTGAAATAGTTCTTCCTCCTGATAAAACTGAAACTGATACCCTTTTTTCATAGTAAATCAAAAGTAGTTGCTCCTCAGTCAAGGGAAAAATGGTGCATCTCTGTATGTTTGTTTTTTATTAGGTTTGCAGTCCATCTTAACTCAATTAGAGCAAACACTTACCTGCCATGTACTTGTAAATACAATTACACTGGATCATGCATCATCCACTGTAAAACAGGAAGACACTTCTGTTCAAAGCAGCCTCACTTGGCCTGCACTCTGTCAGTGATAATTCACTACTGATTTGCAAAGAATCTAGTGAAAAGCACAGTTTGTTGGTGTGTGGCCTGAGACACAGAGTGACTTCCACTCATGTAACCTAGGTGCAGTTAAACACTAGTGGACAGTGCATGCTGTGAGGTTCACTGGTGCTGTTTTCATTAAAACACAAAACCTCCAAAATAAAAGCGGGAACAGTATATCCAGTATTGTGTAAAGTCCATATGTTAAAAGATAATCATTGTGCCCTGATCCATAAGCATATTGTAAATTTAGATATTGATTGCATATTCAATCCAAACAGATTGTCTGAATTGATGTGTCTGCCTCCTACATGTTGTCCTGCTCTCCTCCTCATTTTTGTCTCTGTATGATGGTGGGTCACGCAGTCACTCTGCGTGTATTACAGTTTTGAACATAAAGGCAGAATTGTGCCAGGTTGGCTCTCTTTCCTTCCTGTGACACAGGAGCACAGCAGCATTGTTCAGCACAATGGCTGTATCTCCAGGGCATCGCTTCTGCTCAACAAATGAGCTTTTCCATTCGCCACAGAACCTCGCCATGATGGCGCTGCACATACCGTCCCTGCAGGTCGCCTGTGAGCCCATTCTTCATTTCTTTCTGTTTTGCCAGCTCTCAGGAACAAGGTTTACCTCAGCTGAACTGCAGCCGGCATAGAAAAGAACTCTTACCATTTTTCACTTATTGCTTCGATTTGCCATTGAACAAAAATGTGATCTCTTTTTTTAGGAACCTCCTGGTATTCTTCAGATTCACCTTCTCTTTTCCTTTGCTCCTGCTGAATCTCAGCATGTGCGCTCTGTTCACCACTGTATCATCTTTTCATCTTTTCTCTCCGGATATCTCGCTCCCACTTCTGTGCCTCAGTCAGAGTGTAGGCGTCCTGTACAACTGATAATGAATGCACAAGTCCCTTTTCTTTGGCCAGAGTGCAGTGAGTCACAGATAGGGCTGTGAGCGAGAAAGATGCGTGTGACCCTTCAACAGAGCTCTGTGAGCGGTCTTGTCTGTAGGAATATGAGGTAAGAGAAAAGACCCTTCAAGTGAATAGCACGTACAGATTCTGGTGCAAATAAACACACATGCTAAATAGTCAGGTATGCATATAAGCATACATACACAAACAAAAACACACACACTCAAGTCACACATAATATGAAATAAATCACCAGTCTTCCAGGGTGCAGGAAACAGCTGCTGTTGTCTTTTTAATGGTCTCTTATATTGAAACGCAGCATGTCTGTTGGTGAGTCACAAGCACAGTCACATCTCAGTGTGTGCTGAAATGTGCGTGTGTGTGATTGTGTGCGGTTGTGTATCTGTGGGGAAATTCGGGGCTGCTTTTGTGTATAAATATCACAATTTAAAGGCGTGAAGTTTCCATATGAAAAAAAACAACATTTGTCTTGATATTTTGAACCTTGACCCTCATGTGACTACGTGTTCTGAAAGAAATATTTTTAGATCCCTCACCTGCTGACCCAGCCGTGTTTGTGTTCAGTCAGTTAAATAAAGATGTATGTTGCTGTGAGACAAGAAGCTGATGTGTGAAATTTTGTCTTTGAGGGTGACTGATCTTATTTTGTCTTGTTTTTGTTTTAAAGGCCTCAGCTTTCTGATCATGCAATAGCTTCACAATGACCTCCCTTCTTTATTCGTGCAAGTTTGTGGTTTTAAATAGAGAGCCAGTCTTGCTGAACATAAAAAGGTATGACCATTTGACGTGTCACGCAACAGTGTCAGTGTCTAGTCTAAATTATAAAAGTTTGTCTGGCAGCACTTTTCACATACCAACTATGTCATAACATTGCGATAACAGTCAATTACTGTGCCTGTTTTATGGCAGTTGATCCAGTCTCCAGGCTTGGAGGTTAAGGAGATCTTTTGTGTCTATAAGTTGTAGATGTCTTTTTGTTGCTGTTCTTTCTTTTGTTCTTCTTGTCATATTCGAGTAAGCTGCTTACTGCTACCGTCTGTTTTCAAAATACTCTAGTGGACTGTACATTTAATGTGTCATCAAATCTATACGCTTCTGTGCTGGGTCTGCTTTTATTGCATCGAGGTCTATTTGGTGTTGTTAACTTCCTTCCTTGCTGGTTCAGAGGCGGCACAGGGTTGTAACAAGGATCTGTAGAAAATGCTTCATACCTTAACAGATGATGTCTATATCCAACAGACACCAAGGGAGGGACATAGGGGATGTAAATTAGTTTAGAAAATATGACAATGTGTTGATTGAGCCAGTGATATTGAAAACTGAAAGTACAGAACTCTTTGAAAACCAACCTAAACACCAAATGTCCATATTCTTGTCCAGTCTGAAGATCTTTGATGCTCATGAGTGTCAGGTATGAAGTGTATCCACTGAAACATTAAGATAGAAAAAAATATAGTCACTATATGCTTCCCCTAACAGTCTGGGTATTATGCAGGTCTCCAAAGGTACGAGGTAACTCAAAATGTTTTACTTTTACAATTAAGCAAAGAATGTGTAAAATAAAAACATTATAAATATTTTACCATTAGCAAATAGCATAGTAAAAGAGTTTCACAACATTCCACCTTATAGATACAGTATATTAACCAGGTATTATGAGCCTTCAGGCTGGTTGTGCAGCATTACATGCAGCACAAAAACTTAATGAGGCCAACAACAAGCACGGCAATAAAATCCATTTAAGGGCATAAGAACATGCATCAGGCTGTTGGTGATTACAAAAATACACACAATGGTATCGTAGCTATATCAGTGTCATCAGTGTAGTAAAACCCCTCCTTCACAAACGTTACTTGATTTTCCTTCATTATAGAAACTTAACACTTTTGGAGGGCTCTCTAAAACTTCCTCTTCAGTGTCTTTGTCCCCTGAGCTTTTTTTCTAACAAAGTTTAGACTTCAGCATTTGCGTGAAACTCTGTCATACCGAGCAGAATTCAGAAACTCTTACTCAGCAGACATATTGGATTTTGCCAAAGGCTTAAAAATGCCAACAGGCTGACTTTTTTTTTTTTTTTCTAAGGGAGGCAGGGCGAAGATCCCTCTTTAATTTAAGACTTGGTATCTCAGCAAGTCATTTCGTCTTGTGCATAACATGATTTCAGCCAGGCTTTAGGGAGATTCCTGCATGCTTCTGTAGCTTTCCAATAATCTCCACAACACAAATTGAACATCTTATTTGAATATTCATGACTGGGGAACAGAGAGGCCCTTTAGTCTCAACAGCTTCTTGGTGCAATATATGAGGCTAAATAAAGTACCTCATTGCAGGAAGATATTTTTTTTCTGGTTTATATCCAACAGAGTTTTATCGCTCAGGTTTCAAGGCATTGTAAACATGCAGATATATTTTAGGTGCTGAAAGAAGTAAGTTGTGATTTGTAATTTTATTGTCTCTTTCAAAAGGTTTTTCCATGCCACATTTGCAGCATTATCCACCTGTATCATTCATATACAGATTTTTAGTGACACACACACACACCCATACACACACACACACCCATACACACACACACGCACACACACACACACACACACACACCACACACAACACAAATACAAACATTATTTAGCAAAGTATAAGAGAGAAGAAATCGTATCCAGGATTGATCCAGTGTTGCTCTTCCGCATCACATCGTGAGAGCAAGAAATGGAAACATCCAACAAACTCCAGTCTTGTGATTCTTCCTCCATGTCATGACCCACAACTGACAGCAGAGCCTTTGGTTGGACCTCAGGGTGTCAATTCAGAATGAGGGAGGAGATTCTTCCAAGCATCTCATTGGCTACTGCTGGTCATCTGTTAGTGATGGCGTGTCACTTGCATGTTATGTTCTGATGCCTCTAGCAGCCACTGCACTCAACAAACTGTATCCCTGTGTATTTTTGTCTTCATTTTACTGTTTTACTGTCATTTCATCAGGTCTTCTCATTGGTGTAAACCACTGCATACAGTGCTGTACACAAGCAAATACAACAGAATGATGAAAATTTTGATTGAAAATAATATTTCTCATTGCAGTTATTCTGAGAAATGTTGTAACTATGATTTAAATGATGATGATGATGATGATGATGATATGATTTAAATAGTAATTTTTTCTAAAGATTATAGTATAATTTATAAATGTGCTACACTGCATTAAATTGCACTACACATAATCACAGGTTTATATATGGGTAAAAACCAATCTGACAAATGGATGGACAAATGGATACGAACTTGCTAACACTAAATGCTAACTACCTTTGAAAAAAAATGTGTAACGTTAAGCTAATGTTATCACCACTTCACACACAGTGTTTTCTGTCTTTGTAGATATCATAAATGACAGAATGGGGCTTCTTTTTATAAGAAAATCTTTTAGTTGAGATCATACATCTACAAGTATTTATACAGCCCTTATGTTCAGTTTTAACATGCACACAGACTCACAAACACAAGTAATTGTTACTCTTTCGGCAACTACTGTCATTATCCCACCTATCCTCCCTGAAGCTATATTTTATGTATAAGCATCTATGATAAATGGCCTTCCACAGACTGCAGAAGACACATACAGTGGTACCATCAATACATGTTCTGACAGTTCAATAAAAACAACCTTTTTATCTGAACCATAAAGTGCACCAAATCAAAACACGTCCTTTCAGAGGAAAGGCCATTTGAGTAAAAAATGAATTTCACATGTGAAACCCAATATGTGGAATGATCCGTGACACCTCATGTAACTGCTGTGCACTACTGATAACAAAGACGACAGTGTGAAAAACAAGAAAGCTTCGCCTCTGTAGTTATGAACACTGTGTGATTGGTTTGACCTTTTGGAGGAGTAGAGTAGTTAGAAATCAACAGCCTTAAAAACTCCCTCCATAAGCAATACTTTAGAGTTCAGCAACACTATTAACGCTGAGGGGGGAGCAGCTCACAGAGGCAGCATCACTGACGTCTGCGTAGTTCTGTGATGGTAAAAATGGTGTGAGAGCTTGAAGCACTCATGGCATATATAACCAAAGTTTTAAGTTTATTATTATTATTATTATTATTATTATCATTATTATTATTGTTGTTATTGTTATTATTTGTTTTATCTCTAGATTGTTTAGCATAGAAACATTGAAAATGTTGAAAAGTATTTAGCGATTTCATTATATACTTAAGTTGAATTTCATATCAACAAAAGACTGGGAGAGTTGTGTTATGCTCTAAACACGTCTTTTGAATGTCAAACAGGTAACCAGGTTCCTTTGTTCACAAACAAAGAGGTTCACCACTTTGAGAAAATAAATTCCATGTTATTTAATCTGTGATTTTCCGTCAACTTTCTTTGAAATAATTCAAAATATTAGATAATAATAATAATAATAATAAAAATAAAATAGTGGATGTTTTTATAATGTTTTTTTCAATTTGTTATATAAAACAGGCGAAAGGATATATTTATGCATTGGATGAAAAAGAGTAGGACACACAAAAATCTAAATCCAAACTTGCCTGGCTGAAGTGAGTTTGGGCTTTGAGTCCATCAAGAAGAAGGAAAGGCTGTTGTAATAACACAAGACAACAAGAACATCATTGCCAAACTGAATGCAGCACACACATTTTGTTTTCATAACTGTTGAAAACCATAATCATAACTGAAGATGAAATTGAATTATTTGCCCAGCTCAGGTATGGGATGTGCAAGTGCCCATGCAATGGGAAACTCACGCATCTCTGAAGGCTCCATTATGACTGAGAGTTAACGTACCATTTCTGGAGCAATAAAGGCTGACGATATCCTTTTCAGGGATGTCCCTGTTTATTCCAGTAAAACAATTTCAAGTCATATTCTGCAGGTGTTTCAAGAAAAAAAAGAGCACTAGACTGGCCTGTCTGCATTTCAGACCTGTCCCCCTCTAAAAATATGTGACACATTATAAGGCACAAAATACAACAGCAGAGTCCTCAGACTGTAGAGCAACTATAGTTGTATATTAATCAAGAAAAGGAAATATTTTAGCTATTAGTATTTTTTCTGTCAATTCCAAAAACATGTTAAAGGCATGAAATTGAGGATAAGTGTTTGAGTAACAAAACGATTTGCAGGTTATCACATTCTGTTCCTTAACATTTTACACAGTTTCCACTCTTCTTTTGAAACCAGGTTTGTTCCAGTTAAGTCAGCAGTGCAGTGTAGCTCAGAGAAAGTAGTCAAGTAATGCTGCTGGATACACTGTTCTTTGCATTCTCGAACACCTTCAGCCTCACACTTAATTTCTTCTCCTTTTCATGCATTTTTTTCTACCTTTATCCACTCATTTATTCTATTTGAGCTAAACTCAACTCTAATCTAACTGTCCTCATCGTTCATACAATTCACAACACAATTTCTTTTCTAATGAGAGATTATTTTTGAACAACAGTCACTTTTTGTGAAAGGTGCCTACAGTTGTTGCAGTGGAAAGAAACCAGAAAATTGCATGAGCAAACAGACGCAAGAGGAAATGAGTTCAGCCTCTCCACTGGATCCTTTCCCAAAATGAGCAGGTAGCTGGTTGTCTGACTCGGTTCACAGTTTTGGTCCTTTTTTCCAGCAGCAGGCTGCTTCTAAGGTATTAAAGTATGATTCTTGCTTTTTACTTGAAACTGGTAAACACACATTGTTGTGTTTGAACTGTTTTAACAGATCCATGTTTTACAGATTCTCCACTGTAAATGGTTGTTGTTATAGCTTAAGTGTTTTCAGCTGTATTTTTCATTGACTCACACATTGACTTGGAATCTGTAGTAGGTTTTGGTTCAGAGGCCCAAGTCATCTTCATGTCAGTGAGGACAAACTCTTAAGTTCTGAATAGCAGAGTGAAAGTTTTGGCCGGAGCCTCAGCTCCTGGCCATGGACGCCAGTCCCCCTCTCTCTCTCTCTGTCTTTCTCTCTCTCTCTCTCTCTCTCCCCCCCCCCCCCCTCTCCTCTCTGTCTCTGTGTTATGCTATGAGGCCCAGCAGTCACAGCCAGCTGTTCCACTTCAGAGACAATTAAAACAAGCTGTTCTGTGCTACTGCCATTGTTGTTATTTCGGTACCATTTCAGTTTTAACCTGAAGCGCCCAACCAAAGCAGTGCAGTGATCCATTTCCTGGCCCAGCTAACCACTGATAACATTCTCCAAGCCACATATTTAAACTGACCCTAACTGATCAGATTCTCCCCTTAAAGTATTTCTTGATATTGCCATTCGCTCATTTTTCTTTTCTTTCTTCCCTAGTTTTTTGATGACCATCCATATCTTTTTTTTATCATCCTTTGCTTTCAAATGTGGCAGCTTTGGCACAGTCCAGGTGGTCCCACACCATGCAGACCAGAGGGTCAATAAAAGATCACAGTGTGACACAAGCAGGCACTGAATCACAAGCTTAAGTGTAAGTGGTGCAGTTGTACAGATTTAAATGTCACAGGAGGTCAGCATGAGAGTCAGTAATGGCCTTTGCATCAAGTTCATGTAGTGATTAGAGAAATTTTTCTGCAGGGGATTATTAATAAAGTACATGTTTGAAGCATACCTGCTGGCTGCATGATTACCTCGACTACAACATAAAAGACTATCATCCATAGCAAAAAAGCTATGATCAAGTTACATTTCATCTTTCTAGTTATTTGACCTTGCAGAGCTGTGAGAGCCACAGTAAAATATTGGACAGGTTTCTAGTTTCTTCTGGAAGACACCGGGCTGTTCACATGACAAATAACAGAGAAAGTGAAATCAAGAATGATTAAAAAAAGAGTTTTCAGAAATTTAAGCTCTTTTCTCACCTACACACAGCTGGCCAATCACAGAATAAGGTAAGCGTAAACTGCAGATTTTCTGATTATTACATAAGTAGTTGGACACAATCCCGCCGATTCCACATTGGTAAGGTGTATGTTTGCATGTGACCTAGTACTAAACTTTTCTTTCATTCTTCACTCAGCTGACTTCAAAAGTTTTTGAAGCGCTAAAATAAATTAAAAGTGCGCACTTTTTCTTCTTTTGCACAACCACTGATTCTCTTCTGTCCCTGTGAGAGCAGGCCTTTTGCCCCTCCTTCAAGTGTGGTCAGCTGGAAACAGATTTACCTTTAGATGTGGTCAGAAGATGCATAGAACATAATCTCTATCGAGCATACAGACACCTTAACACAAACACTAATGATGTTAAAGGCGCTGAAAGCTTCTCTATCATCTGAAGTTTAACAATGCCAACATAAGGAGGGATCTGGATTTCTGTTTTAATGGTTAAAACTTCACCATGTGCATGATGGTGATCAGAGTAACGTGAAAAAGAAGTTTATTGTGTTGCTGCTTTTTTATGCTGCTCCCTTAAAGCATCAACAGACCAGTTGTTTTCCACCTTCTGCACCTTTCCTAGGAGCACATTCTCAGTTGGATAAGATTTGCCTAAATGAGGAAAAAGTCTTTGCTGGAAACCTGAAGACACGACAGATGTTAACCTGAATGCAACTTTGTCCACAACGCTTTGCTTCTGGTTATTAATAGCAGTCATTTTTGTAGGTTTGATCAAAATCAGTCATTGTCCATGGTTAAATTGGTGACCATTGCAGTACTAAAGCAGGGTAAATACTGTATTCGAGTATTTTTATCTGCTACAGAGGAGAATATAGAACAACCTTGCGAGCTGTCAGCTCTAATCACACCTGGAAGCCACAGTGGCAACTGTGCTAACCATCACCTGCTCCCATCACTGTGATCCTACACATGCATGCCTGTATTGTTTCTAGTCATGTTCTCTCCATCATCTTCTCTGAGCCTTGTGACAGTGTGGGGAAATGGGAATAAAAATAGTATATCAAGTTGATGGAGAATGTGGAGGAGAAGTGGAATACAAATGTCAGGGATTGGAGCAGGGGAGGAAAGAGGGCGGAAAAGGAAGAAAAAATAACCTTGGATCACAAATCAGCATTCATCCAGATGTTTGAAAATGTCATTAATGTGAACACACCTTGAACAATTTTTGTTTTAATATTGTCAGTCCTTGAACTAAGTCTGAACCAAAGAGTGAGCTTTTCAGTTTCAAACCCCTACATGTGTCCTGAAAACCATTGACCCTGTCCTCCATACCTTTGTGACCCTCCCTTAACGCCTCTCTGGTGGCTGTAAATTCTTATGCTCTGTGGTTGATTTTGGGTGCGTTTCTTGTTTTCCACTATAAAAACAAAAAACAAAAATAGCAGCAGCAGATTTTTCTCTTGTGGGTCGCTCTCCGTCTCTCATTTTCCGCTCAGTGTTGGCTAATGGAAATGCTGTGGAACCAGAAAGTCACATTATGCTGCATCTGTTGCCAAATATAATGCACAGATGCTACTGTAAAATGGCTTTCTCTGTTGTGGTACGATCTAGAGTGATGTCACCACCAATTATGTAGAAAAAATTAACCTTAAAAAAACTGAGGACCTTGACACTTGATATTTAAAATGTTTTTTGGTGATATGAAACCAATATAATTCATGGTTAAGTACTGAACAATTTAGAACAAATAGAGCTCTTCTGTCTGGATGTCAAAGATCATCATCCCTCTGCTGGTGATGGTGATAAGGTCATAATGAGCTAGAGTTTGGATTTGGGCAGTGTTCCCAGATGCTTAGATTTTTCTATGTCAAACACTAGAAGCCCTATTTTAACGATCTATAGCACATGGTCTGGCATGGCGCAGGTGCTAGCTTAATGGTGGATAATCTGAGTGCAAAGTAAGAGGTTGTATTTAGACGCTCAATCAGTAATAGGTGTTTTTTGCTCATCACATCAGTTAAACCAATCAGAGGACAAATTCCTTTCCCTTTAAAAGCCAGGTGCACCAGGACCTGGCATGTTGCAGATTTTAAATGGCAGAGTTAGGTAATGTTAGTGGCAGACATGAGCAAATTTTATTGTCCCTGTGCCTTAAAAATGATTATGAAATTGAAAACTGTGTCAGTCCAATACTAGCAATGACACCTAAGCATAAGATAGGGTCCTAGGTGTGGAAAACAGTGTTCTGACCTGACATCATTCTCCTTCTTCCCAAAAATCCCAAACATTACTATTAGTTGAGACAAAGCACAGCAAAGCTCAAGTGGATGACAGGTTTTACTTTTAATTTTTTCCCATTAGTGATTGAAAATTTGTGCAACTGTTGTTTTCCGACTAATTACTTATAATTATTCAGTGAAATCATCTCACTGAAATACTGTTCAAAAAGCTTGTAGCTTGAAGTTTCACAACTTATTGTTTCAACTGATGGTTATTGTATTTTCTCTGGTTTTATCCACTTTCGACAAAATACATTTGAAACTTGAAGTCTTATCTGAGGAGGCATGTTGCTGCATGTGCAAGAAACATACATACGTAAACACAAAGATCTCTGAGTTTTGCGTGCGTATCTGTATGTCTTCATGTCAAACCGATGTTAGATCTCTTGTGTCAGTGTGTTGTGATAGAGCAGAAATGTATGTACACATCATATTCACACAAAAGTGACATTCATCTTCCAAGCAGTGTCGATGTGCAGCCAGGAAAAAAGCCTTAAGGCAGAAATTTTTTTTTTAATTTGTCCACTCAACAAAATGAAACATCAACCTCCTCTTCTCCTCTTCAGTGGCTTTCAGAAACATGTACAGTTTTAGTCTTTGCAGATAAGGTTGAATTTTGATAGTCAAGCATTTCTGACAACTGCTTTGGTGCTACACTCAGAGAATATATATGCAATTTAGCTTATAGCCATTTCTGGTGCCATTTTTTTACGGTGCATTGTCCCTGTCAAATAAACGAAATAAACAGAATCTATTAAAATGCAAAAATCTTACAATCTTGCATCGAAAGGGAAAAAAATATGTCTTATATCTGTAAATAGTAATTATTATTTTGTGAAAAGTAAGTCTTAATATGTTCAGTGAGGCTTAGTGAGTTCATTCAGGCACCAGAAGTATCGTGATACAGGATTGTGATGGTTTAAGATGACACTGAATCTCAACTCCTGGCTGCTCCAAGACAAAAAGCTGCACCAAGAAAATAATTCTGAAAGAGAAAATAAATAAAAACACTGTCTGGATCTCAGGAAATCACGGGAAAAATGCACAGAAATATTCCACATGTATTTTCATGTGACAAACGTTTTCTAAAGATGTATGTGTGCGTTTGTGTGTGTATATGTACATGTGTGTGTGTTAGTGAGTATTTATTGCATCAGCTCGGCCCTTCAGAAGTACTGGCTCTGTGAGGGGAAATGAGGGCTCTGCTTTCCTATGTTGATCACAGTGAGAAACTGTCAGTCAGCCAAACAGACAGACAAACAGTCACACTGGATGAAAGACAGACTGAGAACCTGTAGTCAGGCAGACAGACAGACAAGCAGGCAGGCAGGCAGGCAGGCAGGCAGGCAGGCGACCAGACGGCCAAGTGGAAACACGCCGGTGGTCCCAGCCAGTGCCGCCAAATGACCGTGTAAGTCAGACGGAAAATAAGGAGGGGGAGGAAAAAGAGAAACATCGCTACACTCGTCTCTCTCTTGCACCCCTCGACTCTCTCTTGGCCTCCGTCTCAGTTACCCTCTACTTTACCTTCTCCTCTGGTTTTCAGCTTTTTTAAATATATTTTCTCCTCTCGTGAGTTGAGCCCCTTTTGTCTCACTTCCCTCTGGTCTTTTGCAGCCTCCTCCTCATAGTGACCTCCTTGGCCTTAATTTCCACTCTGTTACCACCCTCTCACATTTGCCTTTTTCTCTCAGTCCTTCTCTTTCTATCTCTCTTTCTGTTCGTCTAACTCTTTCTCTACTTTCCCTCCCACCTGTCTGAACTGGCAGCCAGGCAGACAGAGGCAGCTTCGTAGCTAGTGAGGCGTGATTGTGTGATAATGAGGCCTGGCGAGCAGGAGAGGGAGAGCTGGCTGCTCAAGCCACAGTCCATATATCCTTATAGCCAATGGGTGGAGATGAAGCCTCACCACCCAACCAGGTTATTTTTGGCTTCCATAATGCCTTCTCATTAGGGGTCATATTAGTGTAGCTAATAGAATCTGGGACATGACACAGAACCTCAGACACAATTTTTATTTTGCTGTTGTGACAATGTACGCACATACCTGATTACCAGTGCATCCCTGCACCCCTGAATGGTGACCACAATGTCTGTTGGAAAGCGACTGAGGCGTAATGTTGGTATACAACCAATAAGGTTGCTGATGCACTTGCAAGCTTCCAATTATCCTCAGCCATCAGCCGTGCAGATATTAAATGAAGACATCAGAGCTGACTGACACAAAATGACCCTTCCCAACTGTAATTTTAAGCTGAGGCAGAGCTATTATTAGTGTTTGATTGACCATGGTATGTGCATGATTTCCAAGGCAGTTTGGATTCTGTGGCTGAATATGTCAAGTGCTGGTTTTTGAATTGCTGTGCTGCGCCCGGCCTTCCTTTCACTGCTCCCAGCATGATCGCACACTTGTTGAGGTGGGAAATTGAATGATGTGCGAATGCTTGTGTGCATGTCTGTGTGTGTGTGCAGACTGTTGGGTTGATCTTGCTAACTAGATGGTTTCAAACACACATATGCGGACACACACATGCAACAATTTCCCGCCAAATGGTGTGGTTTGGATGACAAGCAAATCACGCCATAATTTCTCCCTTGTGGAAAAAGAGAGTGCTGCTCTTGCTGGCAGACACTAGCCTACTTTTTCTTTCTCTCACACACTCTCGCCGGGACGGAAATTCTTCAACTTCCAGTCTGCCCTGCACACTTTGTGCTTGCAGCTTAGGCCTGCTCCCTTTTATTGCCACTGGAATCACAGTGAGCTTCCCTCAGTGGCCCCAGTTTTCTGTCCAAATCATCCCTTCTTCCTACACAGTAGCTACTTTGTAGCCTTTTACTCTCACTATTTTTTCTTTTTTTTCCAGCCTGAGATCGCTAGTACAACTTGAACTCTTGACCGTTATGAATCGTACTGTTTGTTTAGCCTCTTAAATCTTTAATCAAAAACAGGGAGCAGGAGAATGATGAGGTTTCTCAGGAACTAACAGTTATTCAGAGCCAAATAGGCATTTACAGCCAGACTTACTGCAACGAAGTGCAAAACTCAAAAAGGAAGGCAGCAACAGACAGAAACTCAGAGGTCCAGGAACACACCCCTGAGGGACACCTGGCAGGAAGTGTGGGGGGGTTTCAGCTGCCATTAGTTTGTACGCTAATGGTTCCTGGTCGCTTGGGCCCCACAGGGAAATTGGTCTCATTTCCTTGGCTCCTTCCTTTACCCTTCCTCTCCGATCATTGACACCAGGCTGTGATGACATTTGATGCTATTTAGAGTTCTGTCTTTAGTCGGAGCAGCCTGGAAACAGGGGAGTGGCCAGATTAATTTGTGACAAATGTAGGAAAGTGAATAATGAGGACATTACTGTGCTGTGATTCCTTTTATAATTAGAACTGGCTAATGTTATATCATCTAACTATACACCATCTAACTATGTTATATCATCTAACTATACACCACATGTGACCTTTTAAACCTACAGTTAACAGTTACCCAGCGCCATGTCAAGATCTCACCCTCCTGTATGTCTAGTCAAAGGCAAAATAGGCAAGGCTTTCCAAAAAAAAAAACAAAAAAAAACAAAACATGCATAGACTCATCTAAAAGTAAACCCTCTCAGACATCTTTTATGACATACTAGAAGTGTTTGGCCATGTGTGTTTTTGCAGAGCCTGCTGCCTGTATTTTCTTTTTATTTTGTCGTGTTTGAGACATTTCTGTTTATCAGCCTTTGAGCAGTGGAGGTGCAGCCACCAACCAACAACACTGTGGTGAGAACTTCATTAAAACACAGTAACAGCACTGTCTGATTCAACTGTGTCATGAGCTGCAGTTATCTGTGAAAGTTTGACCAAACACACACACACACACACACATGCACAAGCACACGCAAACACAAAAACAAACACACATACACACACACACAAACGAATACACACTGGACAGAGAGGCATAGAGCAGAGAAGATGATTTGTATGCTTCAGCTGAATTTTTACAAAATCAAGAATTGTGGTACTTTCCTGCAGGGTTGTCATGTCAAAGAGTCAGGATGTTTATTTGTCATTTAGATGTAACTTCTGTGAAAAAAATCATTACAAAGTTTTTATTCTTTTATTTACCTCTTTTTTGTCAACAGCTCCCACCCACTTTATTATTTCTCTAGTCTTCTCGACTGACACCACTTTCTCCTTCTAGCTGAGCCCCAAAAGAGAGATCAACAAACATGAGGAGGAAACACAGGCTTCACACCGCTGCAACAAACTTTTCAGATTGTGTCAAATAGAAAAAATCTCCTTATGCTCCTTAAGACTCCACATGCTTGAACATCCTGCTCACCAGAACAGATAGAAAAGAGACGATTCATCAGCCCAATGGGATGACTTTGAGCTCCTCAGTGAAACAGTTTTAGAACTGGCGAAAATGGACAGGCATGACAGATGGATCTCTGCCCCCTGAGTCACCATGTAGTGTTTTCTCCCCGCTCATGACTCACCAACCATTTACAGGTCTGGCTTGGATTTTACACAAAATGTAACTGTTTTTCTGTTTTGGTCTTGTTGGTTGTTGGGTTTTCAATAAATAACCAGCATTTTTCACACCATTTACTGATCTGCACAGGCTCAAGGACTTTGGGAGTCAGATAATCTTCTGACTGAATAAGCAAACAGTGACTAATTGTATCAACAAGATTCCCTTACACAAGAGTTGAGATGCCCCGCTGTGTAAAAATATTGCAGTATATCTGCCCTGGCTGTACACAGTCTATCAGTTACTCATTATTGACATGTTCTTGAAGTGACTTTTGACTGAGGGCTTTTATAGGGTGCCAGGTAAGGTAAAGTTGTGGTACTGGTAATATTCCTCTCTGTCATTCCAAGCTATTTAATCAGTCTGGTTTTAACTTGCGACCACAGCTAAACAGATGTGAACATTTTAGGCAGGTGCCAAAATGTGCTCAAGTCGAGCTGAATATAGTGGTGGACCATAACGTTACATTTATAAGAGATTTGATTAGAATAACCCCCTTTGTTTATATCAAACCCTCCATTTACAGAATACAGGGCAAGGTGTTATTTTCAGCACACTGCTGTTTATCCCCAGCAAATTTTGGGAGAAAGTTCAACTAAACTGACCCCTAAATTCTGGTAACCAGTGTCATTTTTGCATTGTCAGGAGGTCAGGGTTCAAACACTGCTGATTTTATGTAGAGGAGAAAGCAGTAGAATTACTCGCATCATGTTACTTATCTAAAAAAATATCTTATTTCAGGCCTGATTGCAATATGCTGAAGTGTCAGATAAGGTTTTAGTGCTTTTAACAATTTTGTAAGTAACATTAATGTTACTTTGATTAAAATTAAATGGGTTTGCAAGTTTCAAGTCTCTGCATATCAACCTTATTACAATGCTGAACTCCTCCTCGTTCCCCTCTTGTGTCTCCCTCTGAACTTGTCTAAACACCCTTCTAGCTTTTAATTTAGCATCTGATTTTTCTAAGGGCTTTTTGAGGGCGAGGTTTAGAATAGAGGTTGCACCCCATCGACCTCCCTTCAAAAAGGATGCTCTTGATGCTTTACCAGGCTTTCATAGCTTTAATCTATAACCACTGCCTATCACTACCTACAGAGACTTTTTTCCCTCAATCCATCTTTCTGTTTTGCTTCTTATGTCAGGTTATTTGCGCTCAGTGCCCTGGTTCACATGTTTCGACGTTCTCCTCTCAGCTTTAAAGACAATCCGTGGATAATATTAGAGCCTTGAGGCTGATAAATGTAAAGGCCAAACGCACTGAAGCATGACCTGATACATATTCGTCAATGGTACCGTGCTATTCTGCCTCAAGCAATTTATTGTATTGTACCAGCAGCTCACAGGCTTGAGACAACTTCAAGTGGTATTGACCTATCATCAAACAATTTGTAACTAAAGGGAAAATAACTAATATGCACACCTGCACAAGTATTTTTAAAAGAGCTTTTTCTGTATGTATTGGTTTTTCTTTCACACATAAAAAATTTTTAGGCCACTGAAAACTAATCTTTTGGAAAGCTAAATAAATTAAATAGATAAGTTCTCTTTTCTCTTTACTCTTTTAGTCAACGCCAAGTTAGAGCTACATGAAAATTGAGCTATGTTCATTGCATTAGGTGAAGCACTGTCCTCCTTATATCTCTCGAGATGTGGACATAAAGCAATGAATACCATGTCTTCATTCCATCTGGAGTAACAGCAAATGCCTGCAGTGTTTGGTGCTTCAACACACTGTTAATTGCCATGTTGGGGCAATGTACAAGAATATGCACTCATGCACATAAATGTTCTTTTCTTACTCACAGATATGCACATAAATATGAAATAGCAGTATGAATCATATTAGAAAATGAATGTGTCTCAGAACTTGCATGACTTTACATACTCTACCCTTTTAACGTTGTATCATAGCTGCTGGTGTACTTTCTCTAACGACAATAAAAGGGAAAACATAAGCACTTTAGCTTTTAAGTGTGCAGCACTTTAACTGTTTGACAATGCATTTTCTGTTATGTAATTGCATTGTCATTATTATGTGATTTTGCCTGCGGGAGACTACATTGGATTCTTGCAGTGATTATATGAACATGGAGCCATCCATCAGTACAAAAGTGAGGATTCAAATTTCATTACAATTCAAGTACAATTAATACTTCAATAAGAACAACAACAAAAAAAAAAACTGAAATGATCAGTAGATTGACGGCATAGCAGACTCCAGAGGGGGATGTTGCAGGGCCCTCCTGCCCTTTGCTAATGTGGCTATTGTTGTTGTCTTTGCTAACACAAAATGAAAAACCAGTGAACTGTGCTGAATAGATAATCACGACCAAAGCTTCTCAGAGGAATTGTGGTGAAGCAATTTGACTTCTATCACATAGAGTTGAAAAACTGTGGATAAGGGTATGCTGTCCATGACGGTGCAGCTGCCTTACAGTTACATTAGCTTGATAGCTTGCAAACAGAAGCAAGACCTTGTCCATTCTCCTCAGCACAGTAGTAGCCTTTGAATTTATTAAAATTTATGACATAGGTTTTTGTTTGTTTGTTTTTTTTTTGTAGTATGTAATGTAACAAAGTGACAGTCTCAATTGGGAGTGGAGAGCAACTCCTGCTGTGTCCTGCTGCTTTAGCAACAGTCAAACATGAAGTAAAACGTATTCAGACACACAGTAGGTGTTGCTGTGAAGTAGTAACAATACAAAGGCAATTTCTTCTGTCCTGTTTCCCATTAGAGTCTCTAAAAAAGATGTTCTGTGGATGAAATATTCTAATTGTAAATCAGACTTTACTGTCCCATAAAGGGAATTCGGTTTGGAGACACTTCACAATAAAAGAGCACAATAAAAACACACAATAAAAGGACACTAAAACACAATAAACAGAATAAAAATTATTTAGATAAACGAGAAAAACATACTAGAGATTGCCACAAACTAACCCATTCAGACAAACATGACTAGATACGAGAGGCATGGAGCTGCCTTTGGTGCCGTAAAAGTCACTCGTTGGAGAAACATGCAAACAGTTTTGGTGCTAATTCTTTTCACTTGTAATGATGTTGCAATTTAAGTCTAAGTCCATTGACTCTATGTTAACTTTAGCAAATCTGGTTTCAAACATTCAGGAAAGCTTATTGCTCACATGAGCATGTGTTTTATATGTGAATGTGTATGTGTGTTTGTCAGTGTGTAAGGGCAGACATACTTGTGTGTTACTATTTAGTCCAGTACAATCAGGCTCTGCTGCTGTTTTGGGTTTAATCCTTAGGAATCAGGGATCACTGAGGAGTACTAATCGGCTAGTCCAAACACAGGGGCTGTGATTAGCCGCCCACTAGCCCCAACACTAGCCACAGCACCATATCTGTGTCATGATAGGATTTACTGAAGGTGCCAAAGCCGGTGGGCACTCATAATGGGCTCCATTCCGCGAGATTTAATGAGCTTTACTCCCAGAGACAGAGGGATTATTAGGTCTGTGGTGAATAAAGGCCACCAGACCAGGCAGACTCGTATCACCGCAGCATTGTTTTGGTGGGTAATATGCTAATCCCAATTAGGAGCGGTGTGCAGCAGGAGACGTCACATACCACAAGTCCACATGAGTCACACAAGGGAGAGCATGTGGAAATATGAATATAAAGAGAAAATAGTCGATGACGGCAAACTTTCCGCAGGCTGTGGTGGTCTTGTGGTCTCACTTTCCCAAAATATCAACATCTTGTAGGACAATTAAAAAAAGATTTGAAAAAAAGACAAAGCACAGACCTCAACCTACATTATTTTTGCACAAATCATATACTTTAAAAATGATATGCCTTAAAAAAAAAAACAACAAGAAAATGTCAGGGATGGACAATATAACTAACGTATACTTGAAGAATGTGCAATTTCATACTTTTGTACTGTCCCTTTATTATCACTCATCAGGCCATTGCAGAGGAAATGATCTTAAGATCTCAATTTCAAGAAACACTTTTTTTAGGCATGTAATTTTTCAGGGTTTTTATGTTTTTTAATTTAGTTTTTGTTTGTTTGTTTGCTGGAATAGCCCCTAAACAAAATGCTAGACACACAGCATTTTTTCACACTTTTTTTAAGTCCATTTACCATTCAAAGCACTTTATATTGCATGTCAGCATTCACCCTTTCACACACATTCATGCAATTACGACAGAGACAGCAATACAAAATCCAGCCTGCTTATCAGGAACAGAAACACACACTTATATGTTGATGGAGCAGCCATTGGTAACAACTGAAGTTCAGTGTTTTACCCAAGGACACTCCAACATGCAGGCTGGAGGAGCCAAGGATCAGACTAACAATCCATTTTACTTCCTAAGCCACAACCGCCAAAAAAATAAATTTCCTGAAATTTTATTTTACCACATTTAACCATATGATGTTATAAAATTACAGAAACTGTGATAAATCTGTAAACAGTCCCACATACATTCCTTTTTCTGTTACTTTTCACAGTCAAAGGCTGAAACTAGATCCTGATTTGCAAACTAAGAGGACACTTTCTCACAGTTTAACATCCTTTTTTACATCCGCTACATTTCACTCAGACAAATACTGAGAAGGAAAATCCTCAGATTAGTGCAACCATTATACTTGTAAAAAGGATGGTTTCAGTGTTTGCTTCCTGTTTCAGTTCTAAACTGGAGCCAAACTGCTACCTGGAGACTAATGTCGAGAACCCAAACAATGTTGATAAACCTGCTCCAGATCTGTGAACCCTTTTACTATTTGCTGAAAGAAAAAGAAAAAAATAAATACTCAAACTGCTTCAAGCTCATTTTTTGTTGTCTGGGGAGCAACAAGGCGCAAAGAAAACAAATGAGCCCAAGCTCTGTCAGGACTCGGTTGAACTTGAGGTCAATACAGTAGAGACTTAAAGGATGTTTTTTTTCTCTCTTCTGAAAATGCAGCTGAGACCATTTAGTTGTTTCTGAGAACATAATAATAGTATAATAGCAATAAAACTTGAATTTTCATACACTCCTGGGAATAACTGGAACTACTTAAATTTGTAAATGTCGGTTTTAAATTCAGAGCATGTTTCAAAGCATTCAGAATCAGTTTAATCATTTTAATTTCATTTTAACGTTCCCTGTGGAGCACTTTGTTCAAACTGGCTTGAGAATGAACTTTTTTCAAAAATGGACAACTTACTTACTTTGACCACGCTCCATCGTGGGCAGCGGGATTTATCGCTGTATTGTGCGCCTCAAATAATCACAGTATCGCATTTGTTGTGATTATACAACAAACTGATTAATCTTTTTATGCGAATATCTGCGTGGTCTCCCGTGTCAGTGCGCACATGTGGGTATGCAGATTTTTAAGTACAGCTTTGATTTCTGCATCTCCATTTGCATGTAATATTACTCCTGTGACTCTGCACGGCCCACCTTTTGGCACTGTATCAGTAATGGGCCAAAAATAAATGAGTTAGTGGATGAGGAGAGACCTTATGAAGCAAAGCTATTGTATAAAGTGATGAAAAAGTAATGAAAAAGGTGATTAATTAGCTCTATCCAGAGGTAATGACTGGCTACACTTGAGGATAGACTTGTCACGGCACTCTAGGCACAATCAGCTGTGAAAGGGAACACAATGGACTTTTGCACACAGTTGTATCCAAATTTTTGAAAATATTTGTAAACAGTGGCATTAATTCTTCCTCTTCCAGCTCAGTATCACTGCAGGTCACGATAAAATCAGGATCAATCCGATTTGGACAGGTGAGCACACTTAATTTCCAGACAGTCAGCACAACTTCTAAAGTAAGAATTTGTGTCTGTCTGCACAAATCATATAGACTTTTTCACGCAGGGCAATTTAAATGACAGTCAGCACAACTTCCAAAGGGACAATTTATGTCTCTGTGCATGAATGCTATTGATAAAATTTTGGACTTTTTCACAATCACGTGATTTCTGTCAGCCAATCTCCTCCTTAACTAACCTAAGTGTTTTTGTTGCTTAAGCCTGACTACAGACAGGAGCTGAACCCTTGATTCCTGTGTGACCGTTTGTAGTGCATCACTGGTGCAGGAACAAACAAACTGAGTTTTTGCCCACATTCACAAACCTTACAGATTACATTTCCTCTTTGGTGTTTAAGAGCTGTGAGACTGTGTTGACTGTTCAGTTCTCTGACCTTAAACCAGCTCATCTGCTTCAGGCCCAGTGACCTGTTTGTGGTAACAGAGGGTTCATCAGCTTTTCAGTATTAGTGTGCTTGATCTGACTCTTAAGGGCTCAGAAGAAAGGATTGCTTCAGTTTGCCTGATGAAATGACCGATTTCTTTTTTACATTTACTTTAAAGTTGATCCTTTTATCTTTACAGTGCACAGCTATTGGAGCAGCAGGGGTGGTATGTTAGCAAGGGGGCCCTTAATTGCTGAATAAAAAACCACCTCAAAGAATTGCAGATTAGAAAAGTGAATTGTATTGCCTTATTCAATCCAGCTTGCCAGTTTTTTTAATAAATAAGAAAACCAAATATGCCACATTGTGGTATACATGCTGTACATTGTAGAAATTGAGTGTATAAGAACTAAAAAAACTGGGATTTGGGCAAGATTAAAGAGGCATTTTTGAAATTAAAGTAATGTTTTTTGCTGTTTTTTGGTGGGGGGTGTGGAAATTTCCATCAATAGATGGGACTTGGTAATATGCAGAGTAATGAAGACCTTTCCATGTCGTAAAAGCCTCTCATTTCTAACCACTTTACTTGGAAGGCACACTCAGCAAATCCCTTCTTTATGTCTATTTAATGTCAATAGGAAAAACAAAAGAAGGCTGTGGAGAATGGTTGAAGTAGCAGGAGGAAACATATGGCTAAACCCTCATTCTGCCAATCACAGCAGCATGAAAAAAAACATATATGAAAAAACACAGACACCAGGCTGCAGCCTGATTTATTTTCCCTCCTTCATCTCAATTCCAGGAATTTTATGAACGGAAAATGTCAGGGGATAGGTTTTCCAAAGCCGCTATGGCCTGCGTCTCATGAGCTTACCATGCTGTTCTGGTGAGTTCATGCTGTCTGGAGCGGCAATGTAGAGCGCCACTGGAGGGGACAGGACCCCCCCTCCCTCCCCCGTCCACTTTACATCATGCTGTTTGACGTTTAAATGACAACCACGTCCATGCCACCCTAAGGAAAGATGAACTCTCCAAATATTAAGACACCAATAAGTACAAGTGTTTCTGTTATCAAATAAAAAAAATATTTTAGATTGATCGGACAAATCAGTAAAGCCTGTCAAATGCTTGAAAAAAGTGGAAGAAATCTTTTTCTTTTAGTCCAGTTGTCTGAACCAGCCCTCAAGCTGCTTCTCCTTTATGCATCTGTCAGTTCTAGTGTTAAAGGTCAGTGTTTCATTTCTTTATTTAAGCTAACATTTAGCTGTCTGGCTTTTCTTCCATCTTACTTTATCTTCTGTCAAAACAAGATATTTGTTTTTAACAAAAGTGCAGTACACTGAGTTGAGTCTGTTCCTGATGAATAGCAGCAAGAATTGTCTACAGCAGAAAGCACTTTGGCCAATCAGCCTGATCTGCTGTGATCCCAATGCTTTACTTCTAGACATTTTAAGCAGGAAAAAACATGGCTACCAGCTAAACAAGTAGTTTGATGGTTCATTAGAGATTTCAAGCCCCTACCCTCTAATTGCCCCTCTCCTTTCTCTCGATGGCAAAGAAAAAACTTTTCAAATACAAACCTTTGTGTCATTTTGCAGAATAAAACAGGTAAATATTTCAGCTTTGCCTGAGTTAGTTAACATGCTTGGTTACAGGCCATCAACCCCAGCCTCACTGGTGAATCAGCCCGTGTGTGTATGATATGAGTGTTATGTTTTATTTGTTGTGGCTGTCATGACTGGCAGACTTTTGCCACTTTGGTTTAGGGTTTTTCACAAAGAAGTTGATTATGTAACTATCAAAACCACTAGTTGACTCTGTGTATTGTTGAAGGATATGTCATGGAGTTATGATGAGCATCTTGTCATTAGAGACATCCCCAGAAAGTGTAAATCTCACTGAATCTAACCATGTGCATCATATTACGTGTTTAAATTTGACTCCAAGATTTTTGTGCAATCAAATAACAATTTTCCCCATGAGCTGAATGTGTTGATACACCGGACAAACTACACCATCAAATATCATTTCATTAATGTTATATTGTGTCAGCAGCTACAAAATAAAGCCACAGATTCTGATATTCACACTACAAATGATGGAGTGCCCTTGTATCACCCTGCTGGTGTTGTCACTATACTGACTGTGGCCTGGCCGAGTCTGTGGGGCTGTTATAAGTCGAATCAGTCAGGGAGTGCAGGTGATCGGGCGGTCATCATCTCCCAGTGGTAAAACTCCCCAAGGCCTTGTCTTGCTGGAGAGCTACTGTAAGATGGCTCGCTTATTACCTCCATGTTAAAACTACTCCTGCTAAAGCTGCAGAGCTGCAGACATCCCCGAGGGATTAGCAACACTCCTGGACATGAGCCAGGGAAAACATAGACAAAATGTGAGAGAGACAAAAAGGGAAAAAGACAGAGACAGAGTGATGCTGAGAAAAGTGGGGGGCATACCTAAAGAAGAGATAGCAGAGGACTGATGAAGCAGATACAGAAAGAGGAGAGGAGACATCCTGTTGTCAGCGGGTAGTGTAATCAGGACCAGATGTCTTTCTGCACTCTGTTGACTAGCGGCGGATTTTCACAGCGATTCATTTCCACGTCCCGAGTTTGTTGAGGGATTTGGACACCCTCAGATTTCAAAACAGATTTCACCCTCTTGTCTCTTTTCTTTTTGGGTCCATTTGGATGTCTCATATTGAGTTTGTGCAGAGGAAGTTCAGAGATTTGATGGTGACTATGAGCTCTCAGACTGACATTCAAGCTTTGTGTCTTTCCTGTTAGGGTTTGTGTGGTAGAGTGCTCTCCACACTGATACAGACTCCACACACGTCACTGTTTTCAATGCACTCTGTAATGCTACTTTCTGAGCCTTCTTCTTCATGCAGGAACTGTGACAGTATGCATCTGTGTGTGGATATTTGTCGGTGTAAGTGCTAAATCTGTGGGTTTTAGTGAAGGTGTATTTCATTCAATCTAGTACAGACATTTCTCTCCGAAGCGTTTACTGATTGTCATTCTTTATTTATTTATCTATTGTAATCTTCTCCTTTGTACTATCACATTAATACAGTCACAATACATTAATTCAGAAGAACAAAAAACCATTTTAAAGCCAATTTCTTAAACTAACCAAACCTGCAGATGTAAATTTTGTAGTTCTGGTCCTCGAAAATAAATCCGATTGAGTTTGATGATCCTTTGACTTTACCTTTGGCACCACTACTGGGCTGAAATCTTTTGGTTCAGCTTGAAAAATTACATCTCTAATGGGACATTCAAATACAATGTATGTTTTAGACAAATTATTAACTTTGGTGATCTGCGCTGACTATGCATCTAGCACCATCATCAGTCCAAAGAATTCCCCAGTTTTCATACTAGTTTACTTAACTGTTAACCAAAGTATTGGTTTACAACAAAACAGCAAAAAATAATAAAATTTCTACCAACACCAGTCGTTCTAATCAGAAACAGCTTGAATGTTGAATTCAGATGCTGACGCTATCTGCTAAACATCTACATGACATCATTACTGTTGAAAGTACATTGGCAATCACATTTTAGCATTAGCTCAAGCTGCACCTAAACGCAGTCTGAAAATTACTAAAAATATATGATAATGTATATATTTTATGTACTTATGGGAACCCTTTATGTACTCACAGTTTAAAAGCCAAGAGAAACTTGTTTTTGGTTAGAGATAATGTTGCCTTTTATTTCATCTGCTGTCACTTACTTCTGGGGTAACAACTGTGGAATAGCAAGAAAAAAAGTCAAAAAAAGTGATTAAATGTAAATGTATCTCTATCTGCCTGACTCATATAGATTTTCATTTGCAATGGTGGCTATTCAACAATAAAACAACAAATCTCTTGATCTCAAGCTACTTTGACACATGAAAACTGTATCGTTTGTTTCCATTGTTCTGATTGAGAGACCCCCAGATGTAGAAATGACATATTTTGCATTTAAAGTCAGCATGCTCTAATTAAAGTGTATGCTGAATCGTTACCAAGCACCTGATACCACCTTTACTCAGTCTTTTACCAAATATGAAATTTAAATGTAACTTTCTTAACCCAACCGTTTTATTAAGCGTGCTCATGTAAAGCCTTGATAGACCAAATGTGTGGATGAATTCAAATAGGCAGACTTTGAACATCTAATCCTACCCCTCTTTCATTACTTTCAAAACCACTTCAGTCATTTACAGCTGAGAGCAGTGGGGTTTTACACCTTTTCTTTGAGATATGTCGACACCCCAGTTCATTTGTGTCATCATTATGGTACTCTACAAAAGGACCAAAAACATGTATAAAATCAGCTTTTAGCTACATTAAAAGTACAATGTCTACAATTTGTGCGAGTTGGCGCTCATTGTATCATTTTCTCAGTGTCAACAGTCTCAATGGGAGAGGATCAATCACTCACATACATCCAAACCGCCTGTCAATGAGCTGCCATGATGCAGTCTCTGGTACACTTTAACAAGCTGTTTGTTGATTTCTAATGGCAACAGTGCTTGTTTAACAGACAAACAGGGATTTGACAGTGCAAAGTGTAGGTTTCAGCTAGCGTATAGCCACAGCAGGGACAGACAGCCAGCAACCACATAGAAGGCTGCAAAGCAAAGATCAGGAGTGGTCAGCAGGGCTCCACTTTGAGCCACTTCAGCAGGTGATGATCAGCTCTCTGAAAAGGATTGCTCATGTGAACGAACAAAAACCCTTTGAAGAAGAAAATCTTTGTATTTATGAGTGTATGTGAGAGCCCTTATGTTTTAGAAATTATACATTATTGCCTCTACAATATAACAGACATAATGCTACCTGCATTAATAACGGCAACAGTGAGATCTATGAGTAGTTTTTCTGAGAAGCAGATATATTGATTTGTAGTTAAATAGACAGAAAGACGTGAAACCTTTCACATGAGAGTTGGTCGATAATTTGCCGGAAATAAAACAAAGATTCTGAAAATGGACAAAAATACTTAGATAAGCAATCCAGAACAACATAGTGCTGAAAAAAAAAGAATTCTTCTTTAAAATTAAAGTCATGTACATGTAAATTTAAGGTAGACCTTTATTTCTTATGTGTTGACCACACCCCTGGCTGTTTTTTTTTTTGACAAATATGATATTTTTCCTACCTTAATCATATTTATGACTCACCCAAAGCTCCCAACCTGGGTGTGGATTTATGCCCTTAACCTCAAACAAGCTTCTTTTTTTCAACCCAGACCTTCATTATAGTGTTATCTCCTCATAAAACATATTTATGTTGATATCTTTTTGTCATTTGAAAAACACTGCTATTCAAGGGACATGTTAAAAACAAAGTGTTTTGTTTTTTAATTTTTAACGCAGATATGACTGTATCTTATAGTTGTGTCATATAAGGGCATGGTTTTTCTGATATGAGGCAAAAAATTTATCCAAATTTCCCAATTGAATCTGTTTGTAGTACAGTTGTTTTGAGTAATGGTGGTCACATTTCACTCTTGAGCTTACAACAGCAGCGTGCTAGCAGGCTAACACCAGTGTGTTTTCAGCCTGGTAATTTGATAATGAGATTGTGGGGCAATAGTTTCCAGATGTAAACTCTCTTACACTTGTACTGTAGTGTGAAGTAGCTGAACTGCCAGCCGCCTGAGCCAAGCAGCTACTGATTGGACACAGGTGTTTTAACACCTGCTGCAGAGAAGAGGTTGTAGAGGGGAAAACAGACATGATGCTGGAAAAATAGTTTACAATGTTCTGGTGACTCCCAAGCTACAGTATTTGCTGAAGTTAACAACTAAACCAGAATCAAAATAAAGACTGATTTTGAACATGAAAGAGGCGGGATAGGAACATGTAGTAAACTTGAGCTCAGAGCGAGTTAGAAAGCATTTCATTTTAGCGAGGAAGGTATTTAGCAAATCCAAACTGTTTGTGTTGGCACTCTGTTGTTGTGAAAATCAATATCCAACCTCTCAAAGTGGAAGTTTACACACACAAAACAGCCTGCGTGATGTAGAGGAGCAGCTCTATGGTGGTGAAACATGCAGTCACATGACCATGATGTATTGCCCTAGATAAATCTTTGCATGCTTGAAAATGACATAACGTTTTCTGATAGTTTCACCCAGAATTAAACACAGCCATTTAGTCAACATATATGTATGTATGTGAACACACAGCCAACAGCCAATCAGTGGGAGTAATTAAGCATAATAAATGGTTTTCATCCAGTCGAACCCTTTGCTGGCCCAGTTCAGCATTTTAAACTGCAGCAGGGAAGCAACAGTCATAGAATAAAAGAGAAAGGAGAGTGTAGACATAAGAGTTTGCATCAGTGATACTCTGTCTTGAAAAAAACACACACATACAAACATAGTAGCTGAGTTATTTTTCTAATAGATGCATTAGATGTGATGGAAGAGAGCCAGTCCCTGGCCTTTCACATCTGTCAAAGCCCTGTGGACAAATCCATTTGTCCTATCCATTATTATTGATGCCCACTTTGCACGAACACACATCTATATCGCTGTGTTTGCTAAAAGCAATCATTGCTAATTGTTTTATACACCGTCATATTTATTTGTTTTAACCCTGATACCTCTGAAAAAATGAAACTGAAGAAAGAGAAACACATGTATGCTGTTTCTGTGGCACCTGTTTGCATAACTATTCAGACAAAGAGAAAGAAAAGGCTTATTATTCCTTTTGTTATTCTGAAAATACGTCTGATAGAGAACATTGTTGTCAAATGTCTGCTTTGAGGGCTGTTTGGCTATGAAACAGAGAGTGGTCAGACAGGCTGAATGGATGTCTGGTTCTTAATTCAAGGTCAATGATACAGGAGATGGGAATGAGAATGTCATTGTCAACAGACAAAAGACAGAACTGTAGGCTATTCTGTATCACTGAATGTCATTTTCAAACGTTGCATTACCAAGTATTCTGCTAAGCAGCCTTGCTTACAGCACTGTTTTTTTCTGGCATTGTTTGTTTCCTCTCTGTTGCTGTTTGAAATGTCTCTCTGCTGGGCTGCCATTTCCCAAATACAATAAAGCCAACCCGACTCTGCGTCCTCTTGTGTACTTCAACTTTCTTTGATCCTGGTTAATTTAATCTAAAACTACTCTGAGGACATTTTGCTTGCATGTTTTTTTTTTTTGTGAGACCAAATACGGTGCTCTTCTTCACAGGGAGTAAGAGGCCAAACTAATCAGTTTCTGAGTCTAAAAGAGACAAAAGTTGAAAGAGCCTCAGGAATTAGAAAATGAGAACATCAAGACTATCTCCAGCTTATTGAGAACGAAGGACAGAGAAATGTATTGGAATTTGACTTAAAAGTTGGCATGAAACACAAGAGGCTAATGTTTGGGAAATGCATTTCTCTTGAAAATCTGCTCATATTTGCTGTGTGGCACCTTTCAGCTGACTAATGGTTTGATAAATTGATTGTTTCAGCTCTACAATAGAGCCAGCAAAGAATTTACCTTGTAGCTGAAGAGCTTTGTGACCCTTTCAGCCTAATCTGTGTATTAAAACACTCATAAATAAGACAGAGCACAACAGGAAAATACACAATTTCTCAATAATTCAAAATTTTTATTAAGCCTGCTGCAAAATGTGCTATACTTTTTGTTTTTAAGGCTAATTTTCAGCATTTTAGGGACATCTGTGTTACACAGACTTTGCAGTGCTGGTTACAACCAGTCACATCAACATCACACATTATTAATAAAGAATTTATATTATTTGTTTTTTTATTTGTTTGTTTAGTTATTTTAAGAAATTCTTAATCCAAGAAGAAAATGTCTGTCAGATTGTATTTGGAAACATTGTACTTGTTTGTAGCTGTGTTTGTTCCCTTCAGGTAAAAGTACAATTCGCAAACATGTTATGGAAGTGTGTGAGTGTGTGTGAGTGTGTGTGAGTGCAAGTGTGTGCGTGCTTGTGTGTGTGTGTGTGTGTGTTTCCCCCTCATAATCCTCTTAGCTCTGATAAAGTTTGAGAGAGCAGAGAAAAGGTAGAGGAATAATAAAAAATCAGAAAGTCACACAAATAGACTTCTGTTTGTAACTGAAACTCAAAGAGTGCAGTTTTTGTCTCTTGTTGCCTTTTATCAAACAGAAGGAAAACGTATTGAAATCTATATTATTCAGGTCCTTTTAATTGGACATTTACCACCTGTTTATGCACAAACTGTTGAAGAAATAGACTTGGAACATTGATAAAAGCTTCAGGTCCTGTGAGACGTAGCTAAGCTGTTAGCCTGCTGTAGCTGGTGATTTGCTGGTGCACATCAGCTGTGTATGAGAATTTGCTGCAGTCCAAATATTTAGGTGTTGGTATATCACTGCTATATGGCAGAGTAGAGAAAGCTGCTGTCTCGATGTTAGCACACTGTTGGAGATCCCCTTCAGAAAGGTCTCTTCTTTCACAGAGAGCTGCTTCCTGAAGCTCTCTGCTGTCTCTCAGACCTCTTTCTGGTGGCCCTCGTCCCTTTCTGTCGGCTGCTTCAGGAGTTGAACCTGGGGAGCATCACATTTCAGCTGACCTTGTTTCAGAGCAGAATGTGCGCCAGCATTCAGCATGATTGGTATGAATGTATCTCTCTTTGATTGCCTTGCTGAGCTGTTTGTCTTTCTCAGTGAGGAGCTCTGTGGGGTGGCTGACTTCTTTCTGCCACTGGACCTTTTACAACTATAACATACTTTCAGATCTTAGTCAGATAGCTGGAAGAAAGAGAAACAATCATTTTTTTCTCTCATTTGAATCTCCTCTATAGCTTTCTGGAGGTCAGTCTTCAACTTTTAGTTGTCTATTTCAGTGCTGGTCACCCTCCTCTGTATGTTCCTGTTTTCACCCTGCTGTCTGTCACTTCTACAAGACTCCTCAGCCGTCATGAAGTTTATAATATATAGTTATCTCCAACAGGAGGTTGTGCATGTTGTGACTGCATGCTCAAAGGCCATTACAGTGATTCACAACTGTTGAAAAACTTTTTTTATTGGCTCTTCTGTTTTACCTAATAGAGTGGTACAAGAATAAGTCCTAAATATGACAAAATTAATTATTATTTTTGAAATTTCAGTTCTCTTGTTTTTGAACAGGGTTCTAGACTACATGCATGAAATAAGGTGTGTGGTTATGGAAGTTTAAGGAACTTTCAGGTTTTTCTCTACAGCATAAAATAAGACAGCATATATTCTGCTTGTGAACGGTGGTTGCTAACAAGTGGCCCAATGAGACCACAGAGTTTGCCAGAGACGCTTAACATCATAAGATAACTGGTCACTAGTCTTTACAGCCTTGTTGCAAGCATAGTGGTGGTTATAGTCATGCATCCCTGCTGTAGATCTTCATAGCTTAATGTTAGCTTCTAATTTTTGATGATGAAATTAGTAATGCAAAAAAACCATAAGAGCAATGTTCATTTATTAACAATTTTCTTGTTAAACAAAATATTCAAAAAAGCATAAACTTTTGTTTACCACAAAACTTATTTTCTGCAATAATCCAGAGTGATGCTAATTAACAAAAAATACATCACTCCTCAGCAATCTGTGTCACTTTTGACTGCCAACTCCTCTTAACAGGCCAAAAGGGGCCACAAGTGGTTAACAACTGCTTTGAGTCACCAAAAACATACACCGCAGTCTCTTGTGCAGGCCACAAAGGTCATGTCAGGGTCACACTCATGTGAAAGCAACACTGATACGATTGTCCACGCCACTATTTTGACAAATAATGCAGCCTTATCAAAAAAAGTGCTACCTCAGTGCAAGTAGAGAACACTTTCCCCATCTTGAACCCTATCTCACAACCGAGATATGGTAGGAAGACATTTTAATAGGTAAGATAGAGGATACTGACACCATCGCTGTCTTGTCAGCATATTTCAAACATGGATGCATTATACTTAAGAGCGCTGAGCAGCAAAAGAGCAGCCAAACCCTCTGTGCTCCAGGCTTTTCTCATATTGTAACAAATATTACAAAGCTTCAGCTTGCAGCAAACTTGGTGCAAAAGAGTTGTGTGTGTGTGTGCGTGTGCGTGTGTGTGTGTGTGTGTGTGTGTGTGCGCGCGCAGTGCAGTGCATGGCGTTCAGGGCTTGATAACTTTTAACTGACGTGAAACATCCAGCCAGAGCTTACTAGATTATGATGCAATTAGTTAATTAGGTGAAGATGTGGAAAGTGAATTATGTGTGTATCTCATGCTACGCCACTAATGGATGGAAAATACCTCAATCTCCGACCTCATCCTCCCC
Organism: Acanthurus leucopareius; assembly: GCA_029814765.1. Lineage (NCBI taxonomy): Eukaryota > Metazoa > Chordata > Actinopteri > Acanthuriformes > Acanthuridae > Acanthurus > Acanthurus leucopareius. Next base: position 1,366,540 of record JAQMCX010000044.1, on the reverse strand, counting down.
ACACCCTTTAACCAAAAAACTTCTCATAATTTCCAACTTGTGCATTCTAAACTGAATAGATTTAGCATCTCAGATTCATCTCATCTTTCCATTTGGCTTTCTCTGGCTGTCTCTCATCATGGCCACGATTTGAGCTCAGTTGTAATTTACTGTGAGGTTGTTATTGTTACAGTAACAAAAACAGCCAACCGGCTCCTGTATTTATGTGTTTTATCTTGCTGACCCTGCGAATGCCCCTAATTTGAAAAATGCGCCTGGTTATTAAAAACCAATCTCACACCATAAAACGTCTGGCTGTGTAGCCTTTCACCAGAACATTTTTCTGTCACTGTGAACTATTGGAATGCCTCTTCATGTGCTTCTTGCCTTCTGTTTTAGATTTCTGATTTCTGCGTTACACCACGGTGGCTTAAAGTTCAAATTACCTTGAACAGAAAAGTCAACAGTTGTTCCAGAAAACAGTGAGCGTGATTATCTGGCACCTCAATTATTATTTCCACAAAAACCGAGCAGCTCTCTCAGTCGCACGCATCGGTCTGAAGCGTACCGACCCTGTAAAAACGGCATAACAAATCCCTTTAACAGAGACACTGAGGGCCTGCCAGAGAATGTGCTGTTCACCACTCTGCAACTGAACAGGAAGTGTACTGCTTTTCCACAGGACTCCGCAGAAAATGGTTTTCCCATGAGTCGCGGCATGCAATCAGGTGCATGTGTTTTCTTGGCCCTTGATATCTGCTGTCAGCTGAGCCAATGAGATCAATAGAACAGCACCAGGGAGGAGTTGGATTGCTGTCGATCACTTCAAATCCCGCTCTCCTGATGTTGCAAGAGTGAGAAAGGTGCTGAAAATTTCATTGAATGCTGTTGCAGCTGGATTAGCAAAAGCAATAGGTGAAGCCTTCTTTTAACAATGGCTGCCCTCCACCTTTGTGTGGTGATGAGGCTGAATGTCACTGATGTCAGGAAGGCATGCGTCAGGGACTGAGAACACACTGTCATCACCTTGCTGAAGCCTCTTTCCTCTTTGTTTTGTCTGTCTATTCATCTCTGTCAAAAACTATCTGTGATAATTGTTTTTATTCAACTGCATTCATCGTCATGGTCCGGGAGCAAAGGGATGAACCGGAGGCTGGATCTCATCTCATCATATTGAAAACTTAATAATGTAAATCTCCAGCCTGATATAATAGCTTGGTGCTGAATATGCTTTAAAAAGCCATTGTGTAAATTTCTTTCTCTTCTGCAGTGATTCTTGATAAAAGGGCCTACGCGTACAGTTTACAGGGGCCCACACATTGTAATGAAATAATGAGAGAAGTAGAGTGCTGCATATAGGAAACACTTCCCTGTAGCCCATTGTGAGGTTTGTTCAATAACCTTGTCATTTTATCTTCTGTCTGCTGCAGTGGAGGTTTTGGGTTTACTACATTTACAGCCCTGCATTTGTGTGATGCTTGTGTACTTATATCACCTGCAAATGTATTTGTTCAACCTGTCGACATTGTGACATTGACACCTCTTCAACAAGGAGTTTGTCATTCCCAGTGTTTTCTTATTAATAACACAAAATGTTGGTATCTTAAGATCGCTATGCTTTTTATTTACTCAGTCAAAACTAAACACACATTCACATATATACATGCACACACTGTGTGTGTAGATAGACAAATATCCGTGTTCGTCTAAGGATGAATTGCCTAAATTATCCATCAAATTTTTATCTGGCGCCACTGTTAGGTCAGTATTTCAGCTGAAACAATGCTGGTTTCTTGGCTGTAGGTTCTTATTCTTGTTTTTATGTAACTCCAACAGCCTCTTGGTGTGTATCATCACAACAGCACATCAGCTCGATTTTCTATTAGCAAAGCACATCAACCCTTCAGAAAAGTGGCAAATTTATGACATTCCCTCTCAAAAGTGTCACATTTAGGCCACTGTCTAGCCCTTCCTAAAAAGACTACCTTATTAGTCATGTGCATTACCTGAAATTCAATGATGTGTTTTAGTGTAGGAATACAAGTGCATATACCATGACTGTGAGTGAAGCAGAACTCGGGTTTTGCTTCCTGTTTCTATTCAACAGTCTGCATGCTCGCTGATGTCTGCAGACAGGCCTGGCTGGTGTTTCAGACTAACTGGATCAGGGTTCATACATTCTGCTGAGCTCCTTCTGTGAGACTATGTTTAGAAAAACCTCATGTGACACTATCACCACAATCTATGATGAGATTACGACTGGGTGAGTTGAGGTGACACTGAAGAGATGGTTCTTTTTGCACCCGAGTGAAGGAAAAAACACTAAATCCAGATTATTTGAATGGTTTTAATGAATCATGTGGTAAAAGTGAGGAAAAATGTAACGATTTCCAGACATTCAGATCGTTGGCCGGATGAACGTAAGAAGAAAACTGCATTTTTCATACACATGTTGTGCAGTGACAAGCAGATTGTATGACATAAAGTTATTGATGATGTTTCATCTTAAAAGAATCTTGGTGGTTTATGGTGGCTGCCATTAGAGATGCTGACACTCAGTCTTTTGCCTTGTTAAATCAGATATGTGCTGAGAATCATTAAGGCCTCATCACACAGCTCTCTCTGCAGAAGTCTGTGTATTTTTTATGAGATCTTATCAGTGTCAGAGTTATGGAGTCTCTGTCTTTAGTGTTTCCCTGCAGGTCATCCGTCATATCATCTAGTAGTCATTCATCACAGGGTTATCACATTTCCAGTGATTGTGTACTCCCAGTCCACCAATAAAGAACTGAATGGAATTTAAGTGGTAGTATTGCTCTGATATGGGTTTAAACATCTGAGATACATATTGCACTCAAGGGCAGGTTATAAGACATTTTATCATCAGACACATTTGTCTCTTGACAGAAACGTTTGCCCTCCAAGAAAAGGAAGACTGGGGTCAGGCTCCATGTTTTTTGACTTTTAATGTATTTTCACTGGATTACATGTAGGTTTAGGTAAATTATAGAGGAAAAAATATTTTATGAATGGATCCGTCATTCTTCTCGGTCTTTCCTGCTCCTTCTGTCCCCTCCATGCTGGTTACTGATCAACCAGTATCTTCACCCACTTTAATTTCTTGCTTTTTCTGATAGCCATCTTGTCTGCTCCTCTCCCCTCACACTGACCAGTTGTTGTTGTTTTTTCCTCTGCTTTTTGAGCATGCACGGCCTTGCTCCAGGCTTCCTGCTCTTCTGGGAAACTCTGCTGTGTTTAGTCTTGTGGTGGATCTTGAGATATTCACTGCCTCCAAGCTGTTTTTATTTCTCTCCTTGCTGATATGTGAATGCTCATAAACTGAACATAGACACATGAAATTTCTATTGAGGTTTGATGCATTGTGGGTATTGATACCCACAACGTTACATGTAGATACATTGGATTTATTTGAACTGTTGTCTATGTAAAGGCCAAATTGTAGGCAGAAGTGTGAATGTCTGTCTTTGAAATTAGGAACCGTTAAATCCCTCCTTTTCTGAACAGGAAGTGACGAGTTTTATGTTTTTTGTTTTTTAAAGAACCGCATCAACAGTATAGTTGAGCTAAGGTAAACATTAATAGTGACGAGATGCAAAGTCTGGTCTCCAGCATGAGAGCTCAATGCACTACACTCACCTACCTGACTTTTACATCCCTTATGTGCCTCAATCCACGAAAGGAACAGCACTTCTTGCATCGTAAAATAGGCTGCCAAATGAGCGAGAGATCACATCAAATATCCTCAATGAGTTGCAGTCACAAACTGTTAATCCACCAGAGTGTTAAGATGACATCAGCTTGAAAAAAAATCACACGATAAAACACTGCATATTGCAAACACATACAGGAGAAAAGATGAAACAAAAATGGTGCAAATGTTGAGTCCAGCCTGGAAGTGGAAGAGTGGAAGAGTGTGACTGTTTTAAGTTCACTGACGTAACCCTTGAGAGAGATCTTAGCTTTGTATATTTGTGGCAGACTAAACTGATCATATTCTAATGTCATCCTTCAGCATCAGTTACCTCGGAGGAAAATAAGCAAAAACAGAGGAGCTGAAGATAAAAGAGTGTAGTTTGTCTGTTGATTGAAAAGCTGTCGTCACCACGTATATCTGTATGTGATTAATAATTCAGCTGGCCCAGCAGCGCAGCCTTTTTTAATGTTCTCAGCCATCAGCTTCATCCTTCGTTATCATCCAAATTTAGACTGCATGGAGATGGATGTTAGACGTCAGCTCATCGACCAGCCCACTCCTGCGCTGCTGATTAATGGGGTCCTTGCTATTTTGAGGTCACAGGGGTTTGCCTGAGCAGATATCAAACTGAATGCATTTACTGCACGGCACAGCACTTCAGAGAGTGGGATGTGATTTAGTTTAAGGCTCTAAAGTTTACAGCACAGGGTCAATTTGTCTTAACAATGGCCTTCGTTTTAGCACTGACCAGCTCTGCGGCAACTCTTTGAATCTAAACTCTGTTGATTTTTGAGCCTCTTGTTTTCTGCTGCAGCTCCCCTGAACAGATTAAAGCCTCTAACTTTATTTTTTTCCCCTCTCTGCTGATTCATCTTCCACACATACAGTAGGTTTATTTATCTATGGATTTGACCTTTGAGGAGGTGGCTCTGCGCAGCACAGGGGAGCGTAGGTGTGGTGGTTCCAGTGGTTGTTAGCCAGAACACCATCTGGACAGGTGATGCCTTTATGCAAGAAGTAAAGGTATTAGCTTTCCAAACTCTGTGGGGTTAGTCCAGGACGCTTCACTCCTCTTCCATGTGCGTCTCTCGTTACCATTTTCTACAATGAGAGCTCTGTGTGTCGCTGCCACTCCCAGACCTGGGTGAGTCTTTGTCTGGGTGCCTCATTATCCCCTCACCTGGCGCCATTAATACTTCTTTGCCTGGAGAGAGATTGGAGGTAGAAGTGGGGCGGTGTCCTAAGGCCCAAAGTATTGAACCATCAGTGGCTGGAGAAAGTAGACAACTAGTGTTGATCGATGGAGAGAGTCACTGAAAAGTGGGACGCCACCGGACTAAGCACATCACAGTCGAGCAGATGAGACTGTACGGGAAAAGTCACTGAGGACATTTTCAGCTGTGGAATAGGATCAATAGGCTTGCAGATGACACAGATCAATCCCTGACAATGATTGCTTTGGACAATATTCACTCCCGTAACAGTGATAATGTGAGCTGTGTGTGAGAAATACTCAAATTAAAGTAGTGAGGATGAATCGACATGTCATCAGGGGCAATATTTCATCAGTCTCAGTTGGCAGCGGCTCCTCTTGGTTCATTTCAAGACGGGTAATGAAAGAAAGAAAAACTATGAATAAGCACGTATTGATTGACAATGAGACAGTGTGATAACACCACTGACAAACTCTCTCACAGTCAACAACCATTCCAGCTCTCCTCCTAAGCGCTCTAAATACATTTATATACAGGGGTGCACATAACTTTTCCAGTGAATTACTCAGGTGAGTACGAGGAGATGGTGTGTTGTGGTACTCACACCATATGTAGCATGGTCTCAATAGCTTGCGCCACATTCATGTGCTCCTTGCTCTTTTCATGTCTGTCAAATAAAGGATGATTGAAATTCTTTGAGCCTGTATAAAACGCACTTGTTTTGTCTGCTAGATGTGGGTGCGAGCGGCAAATCTTACACCACATTTCAGTTGCGCTCACTTTTAGCTTCAAGCCATGGCACATCACGCAGCCACTTTTCCGAAAAAGCCTTTTCTTCAGCTCGGTTTGCCGTTTCTTTGTCGGTGGCGAAACACAAAAGAAGCTGCTTAATGTCTGTTGTTTCTTTGACATATTACACAGTAGTAGGTTACTCCATAGTGCGTGTCTGTAAATTGAGATGTGTGGTGTTTGTGTACCTGACTGTCAGGTACACAAAGTGATACAACTGACGTTACTCATTCCTGATTTCTGTTGCGCATGCGTACATGCGTACCAGTTATGTGCACCCCTGTTTATCTATTAATTCAGACACTGCTGCTCCTTTGCCAAGGTGCTTTGCATTACGACACCCAACATCTTTCTTTTAGTCCTCACATGACTGTATATTAAATAGTCACTGTGATTTGGAATAGCCAAGTTACCATATTGGAATCTGTGTGGTGGGAGGAGGTCTGTGACTCTCAAATCTGCTCTGCTCAAAGCCCAGATGTGAAACTGTGCCTGTGCAAAAACAGATGGCTCTTTTAAAGTGCGGGTAAATAACCACACATCAATCTCATGTTTTGTTTTTAAAGCAGATGTTCAAATGCACACTGTCACTGCCAACATATAACCAATTGCCATCTTGATAAAATGACTGTGTAAGTCATAAACAAAAATGCCAGTCACCAGTTTAGGCTTCTCAAATAGGCTTTGCTGCTTTTCTTAGTGAACATATTTGGATTTTGGACTGTTGGTACCATAAAGTCATTTGGTCACCTTGGCTTCTTTATTTGGCATTTTTGAATTATATTTATATTTTATAGACTTAAAATTAAATTAACAATTACAAAAATCATGAACTGTTTGTGTTGTTGTGATAAATTGCAATTTTATTAAAAATAAAAAGGCCATCAAACTTCAGAAATCCTAGTTGGCCTGCAGAGAGAGGTTTGTCTTCTTTGACGTAACTATCTGTAAAGAAGTGTACATAATACAGTGACCTGCCTTTAGAAAGCACATTAAACAGTCAAGAGTCTCTTTTGTTGCTTGGATGACTCACGGTTTACATTTAAGTTCTAAAGCGAAGTACATTTGCTCTCGACAGTTTTCAGTGTAGTTGGTGAAATCAATGTTTGCTAGAGAAAACCTTTTAACCTGGAACTTAAATAAGAAAAAATAGCTCTTGTCATTTCAAATATCCCACAAATGGTGATTTTTACATAAAATATAATGAATAGCAGCCCTAGTCTGTCCCATGAACATGTACTTTTACGTATTGTACATAAAGGAACAGATACCGCACCATCAACACAGCATAAATGGTGGGAGGCAGCACAGTCTGAGTATGGCTCCTGTATGAAGTCAGAATGTTCAGTTCCTCCCTCACTTTCCATTACAAGTCCTCCTACAGCTCTGCTGATGGACTTTTAATTTGCACAGCCTCTTTATGTGCCTCAGTATGAGACAACAAGACACATTAAACTGGAGTGAGGTTGCTTTACGGGTTTGCACACTTGCGGTTTTATCCAGATGTATTGCTCTTTCTTGTCTACCAGGCATGTTAAAGGCCCTTAACTTCTTATTATACACCCATAGCAGCTTTTGCTGAATTTTCATTATGGTCTCTTAGATGTGTTCAGATGAAGGATGAGTGTGAAATAGCAGTGCACTGTGGGTGGTCTCTGTGGCTTTATCTTCTCATAGCGCCTTTACATTTCGATTTTGTAACAGCGCATACATTCACAGCACAGAGGATCATGGGTGTGTGTGTGTCCTTACACAGGCTCTTCTTGTTTTCCTCTCGTGTTTCTGTTTCAGGGTTGAGCTGTGATATCTCGGCCCAGCTGTGTAGCAGTGAATCATTACAGGATGGTGCACCCTGTCCATCTGCTTTTTGCACTAATTATCTTTTTGGGGCTCAGTAGGAAATAAGGTCAGATGACGGAGTAATTGGTTATACAATATAACACTAAGTAGGGCAAGATTCATTAAAAAAAAGCAAAATAAGCAGTGTAAAGCATTTCATTGCATATTAAACTGGATGACTACAGTTGATATTTGTTTCTAAACACATTTAAAATGAGTCACACTGTGTGTATTATGAAGCAAAAAAGACAACAAATTGTACAGGACACAATGTGTTCATATATACCTAAGCCTTTGTGTGTATTTGACTTGACATTAGGACGTGATGTTGTGTGTGATATTTTAGGTGTTTCATTAAGTGTTCTTTGAAAGCAAGCCTTGCTGTCAGGCCTTTTTGTCTCAACCTACAATACCACCTTAAGATAGTTATCAACTTGTCAGGGGAGAGCGCAAGTAAAAATGCTGCACATCTTTGATCGCAGTCCGTAATTATACTGCCAGCTGAATCATCAAACGAGTAAAACTTCAGACAAATTTTAATAACAAAACCAAATGAAAAATACTTCATATTTTCAGTCTGTCAGTCTGAATTTCATCCAGGGACTCTACGACACTCTCATGGATAATGATGGAGAAACCTGGAGAGGGTGATTGGAAAGAGTGGGTGTGTGATCCTGTTTGTGATATGCATGGACAGGATCTCCAGGCGCAGCCAGGGAAGGGAGGGGGCTCAATATGCAAACCTTGAGTTTCTGCTTTTTGCAGATGAAGTCCTGTTGGCTTTATCGGCTACTGACCTCCTGGAGTGTAAAGTGATTGAAAAACAATAAATTTTCCCTCTTTGAGTCAGGGGTAAGCCCCAAGCTAAGTTGCTCCAAGTGAAAAAGTATCTTGGGTTGGTGGAAGATGGAGAGGCCATTTGGTGCAGCATCAGCAGCAATACTGGCTTTGTACCAGCCTGTTGTGGTGAAGAGGGCTCCGAGAGGTGACAAACAGAATGTGATCCAGGATACAAGCCACAGATATGAGATGGGGATGAAAAGGGTGTCTGGGCTCAGCTTTGAAGATAGGAGGAAGAGCCAGGACATCTAAAGTGTAGAGCCCCTTCTTCCTCCTCAAAGGGAGCCAACTGCAGACTGGGTGCCTCCCATTTGGACAGTTTCTGGGCCAGCCAACTTGGAGGAGACCCTCGGGTAGACCCAGAACTAGCTGGAGGGATTACATATGTCATCTGAACCTGTGAGGAGCTGGAAAACTTTGCTGGAGACAGAGATGTCTGGAATACCCTGACCTGCCCTGGATGAGCAGAACGCCATGGCCGAGTCAGCGGAAGGAGTCTCTCCAGATCCTCTCTGTTACATTATTAAGACACAACTGACCATCAGCCCCCACACAGATTAAAAAAAGACCTTTTTTTGCAAACAACATTGCTTTCATATGCTGTGGACATTAAATCTAAATAAATTAAAGGGCCCTCACTAGAGGTCTTCATGTTTTATGAAGGAGGAAGTAAAAGCTGCTGACAGGTACATCTGTAAGCAGGCTGAGGCAGGGAAGAGCACCCTACATAATGTACCTTCATTTCATGTGATATAACATTTCACAGCACTACTTAAGTGCCATGTCATTAAAGATGAAGACTTGGTCTTCAGTAATGCTTCATCTGCATCATGTTCATGTCAAAAACTGTACCTTTCACACTCATCACATATTCTCAGAACTTCTTACAATTATTTTGTCAGTCTATAATAAACTTAGCTGTCATTCAGTGTTGGGAAGTTACACATTGCTTCATGCTTCAGAGTACTATCATTACTATCATTAGTTTTTTCAGTAACATGTAAATGATTATAATTTGAAAAACAGTTACATTCAAGTTACTGATCACAGTAATAATTTATTATTTCCGTTTATTTTTGTCTTACAAGGATGTAAGCTCAGTCTCTCCCCCAGCGGTCAGTGGACAGACAGATCTTGTGCATGTTAGCTTAGCACAGGGGCTAAATGACCTCCAGCTAGCCTCCCACACACTGTGTGTTTTTAGCTTAGCTACTTTTAAGCCTACTTTCAGGTATCAGTTGGTTTTGTTCAGAGATGAAGGGTATGTTAACCCCACAGTTTCACCGTGAGGACAGCACTTCTTATTGCTAATTGCAATATTTGGGACTGACATTGAGCTAGTTAATGGACAGCAGCTCCTTCAAACAGTCAGTTACTACAGTGTTTTCTATGAATGAAGAGGTAGCATGTGGGGCTGGGTTTTGTAACAAAATTTTATCAGTAAAGTTGCGATGTAACTTTGTACCAGTTACTTAATGTGGCCTGCTGTGATGTAAATGATTGTATTTGATTTGATAACATTTTAAAAGAACATGCTTAATACTGATCTTTTTAATTTAGGAGAGGCTACATATTGAAGCATGCAAACCTGGGACTGTTTTTATTGCCATATCTCTGAGAAATCATATGGCCACCTGACACATACTGTCACATCTGGTATCACATTAAAGAGTAGCAACGCCCCTCCAGCAGAGAGGAGAAAATTTAACCTGGATTCCTCCATCCAATGATGTAAGAACACGTCAGTGCAGCCAAGCAGCAAAATGGAGAGCACTGGCAAATATCACAGATGTTACACAAATAGCAACTCTGTGTCTAATTACTCTGAAACAGGCAGATCTTTATAGCCTTGTGTGCATGTACAAGTACAAGAGCTGAGGAACAAAAAGTAAAGTCACATGTTGTAGAAAGGAAACGAAGGATGAGTCAAACATAGTGATCTTAAATGTTGGCAATCAACAAGATGTCTGTCATGTGCTGACTTTGCAATCTTTTATAAATATTTTCATTTGAATTGCAACGAGGTGTGTTTCTCTTCTTGACCCAAACAGCACAGTAACCCCACAAATAACAAGAATTCACTAAAAATATGTAATAATCAGTTTATAGTGTATGTCCTTTAATCCCTCTGCTACTTTCTGTTATGTGGATGCACAGAGCACCACAGATCTGATCCAGGGTGCATTATTTCCACAGAGCTGTGTGTTGCCTGTGTTATTAAAACTGTATGATTCCTCTAATCACTATGCACAGTAAAGAGTATCACGCGCCAACAAACAAACCCTCAAGACTCCTCTTAAATACCGCCTGTATCAATAGTCAGACTTCTTGAAAATCCTTTGCCTCGGCCTTCTTTGAGCCAACTTTGCAAGTTCATTTGCACTCGTCTTATCTCTCAAACACATTCTGCTCATCCCGCTCTCTCTTTCAATGCCTCTTCTTACAGGCTTAGATGCATGACATCAGCGTAATGGGGAAGGAGAGACACAATGTCCCCCGACCCCCCCAACGCTTCTTGACAAAATATAGAGCGCATCCCTGGCTCAGCCTTTCTAAGAGCGTAGGTGCTGTCTGGAATTTGTTCTGTCGTCTTTAGTCTCATAGCAGTGTCCTCTTAGCTTTGTAGTCACACTCAGTGGCTCACAGTCAGCACTGTGGCTTGTATCACACAGCGGCTGGTCACTCGCACGGAACACATGCACACACATGCCGTATTATAGATTTAGAGTGCTGGTGCATAAATGTGTGGCTGTGCTGAAAGGATGCAAAGACAGGAAATGCATTTGCAGTACTTGCACAAGAGATTATAATCTGACACATATGAAGCTTCCGTTCTCTACTCCAGCCCCCATGTCAGCCTCTGAAACCTGCTGAGCACACTGAGACCGTCTGTCACTGTTACAGTGGACCAACACTTTGTTCAGACAAATGGAAAGAATGCTTTGAGATGCATTGCCTTGCAGTGCATGGCCTGCTGCATGGCCTCACAGGGAAGGTCAGAGGTCAAAAGGTATGTCTATGTGTCACAGTCACCGTTAAAGGAGGCAGTGGGTAATAATTATAAGACCACTGGTGATAAAGTTTTTTTTATGAATAATGTTTTACTCTGGATCTATTGCTGCATTCTGACTGCAGTGTATTTCAATTTAAACAAAATAAAATACATAATCTCCTGGACCCGTTAGCTGAGATACACTTTACTTTTTAGTTGATTTACCAGCATTAAAAAGGACTTTAGAGGGTTACTGGCCCCCGAGTTGAAACCTGAAACTCACACTTGAAAAATCACAAAAATTACATGACTAACAACAGAGACTTCATGTAAAAGCTGTTCAGCAACATAGTACAATACATATAGATCCTGACAAATAATAATAAACAAATAAATAAATGAACAATCTTCTATCTTTGCCTCCTCGCAAAATGACTCAGAATGCAGAGCTGACATTAACCTGATAAACACTTCCCCTGTTCCTCAGCTCTGCTTTATCTATTAAGTCAAGTCCTTTTTTATGATGTCTTTATCCCCCGCACTGGTATTTGAGAGCAATACCTTCTGTCAAAGCATGTTAGTTCACTGACCCCTGACCAGGCGCTGAACTCTGGCCTGTATGTAATAATACTGTGTGAGACAAACCCTACAAAATGATGAAGTACCCCGTTTGATGATTGAACTGAAAAATGACTGATTGCTAATGATAATAATTGCTAGTTGCAACTGCTGTGTTCAAATCAGGCAAGTGTTGTTAAAACCAGGTATAATTTATCTTTACTTAATCACAGATGTACCACAGTATGAAAATGTGGGAAGATACAGACGGCTTAAAAAAAATGACAGAAATTTTTTGTTTTAAGTAAACATCTCAGAATACAAAAAGTTGGCCGTCCCTTTAATAAATACTGTTCTTCTGCCTTAACTGGCTGCAGTTTTACACAGTAAAGGTTTAAATAAGAGTTGTCAGTGCACTTTTTATGTTTTATTCTGTTTATTCAGCATGATGAAGTGCATCAGGTTATTAGCTATGAAGACAATTAAATATCTTCTTTAATAAAATTCTAAATTAGATAAGATGAAGGCGCACTATGAAAGCGGAACTTGATTAACAGTGATGAATCATTAACCCAGAGGTACAATCAAAAGGGAGAAGCAGAATTTGATTTCAGGACCATGGACAGCATCAGAGGACATATCTACAGAGGAGCTTCTTCTGTAATCATCTGCCACAAGAAACCCAATCAGCTGTGATCATTACAGCATCATTAATCTATTAGTACAATGTGACCCAATTAGCAAATAACCGGGAGTCATCAGAATAATGGTTCTTTATGTGTTGCTTTCTGTCAGTCTTACGCCAACAGGTTGCATTTATTTTCGCTGTTAGAGTTAAGGTACCTTGATTTATGAACCAATACTAAAAAGCACCCAGACTGAAAAAAACTGATTCGAGGTTTGCATCACTTTGTTTTTGTTTTGTGTCTCATCGTGGTCACTTTGTGTCACTCTAGTTGTTTTGAAAGTCTCTTCGTGGCCATTTTGTGGCTCTTTGTAGTTTTTTTTGCATGTTTCTGTGGTAATTTTGTTGACTTGGTTTATACAGGTGTATACAAAATCTGCTCAGCTGTGTCACCTCTCAGCACCCCTCTCTGTACAGAGACCACAGAGCATCACAAAGGTGCTGTATATCTGTTTTTATCCACTTTTTGCACTGAGTGGGCTTTAGCTGTTAGTGTTACATCTCTTTTTTTTCCAAACAAATCAATAAAATCATGCACACCAGAGCTGGTGTTAAGTCTCTTTCTGTTTATAATGTTAATGGAGGGTGTATTTAAAAGAGGTGACTGGGTGAGTCAGTGGAAGGACAGATGTCTGTATAAGCATTTGCAAGGATGCATTTGTGTGTTTGTGTGTCTGTAGGCCAGCTTCATTTTCAGCTGCTGCTGTTTGGAAAGTTAAGAGCGATCACTCTGCTGAGAGTGCAGAAAGAGAGAGACACTCCAGATTAATTCTGCTGCTTTTGAGCACATGGCATCATGACACACAGGGGCAAAGGCCTGCTGAGAAAACTCGTTTGTGGGATTAATCAGTGAACTCCGTTTAGGGCAACATGAGGCCGTCGGGGTGCTTTTCAGAAGTTCTCTACTCTTGTTTAAGGTAAATATATAATCAAGATTGTAACACAATTTAGGCTATAGATGAAGTAAGTTGATTGTCACTCTGTAATTTTCGGTCTGACAACCTTGTAAGTGCGAGAGGCGTAGGTGTGCCGGTGACAGAAGCTCGCGTTTCAGCTGACGGCGACACAATGCTTGTCACTGGATGTTTTCCTCTAATCAAAATCACATTATTCAAATCTCTGGAAATGTCAACAGAGCAAACCTCAAACTTTTGATACTTAATGCTCTATTTCACTCTGAACCTCCACCAGCTTTCTGAGCTATGTAGTGAAGCAGCAGAGCAACGTTATGGTCGAGAAAATAATGACATAACCGTCCTCGTGGCTGTGGAAAGTTTTGACCTCCTTTTTGGCTTTCTGGATGCCAAACAGGGCCTGACTGGGGTCAGATCAGCACAGTCCTGCACTGTACTATAGGCTATGGGACACTGACCCACTCTGCACACCCACCATTTTCACACAGCTGCCATTCAAACTCTGGACATTGTCATTTTCAAGCTTGCAAGACTTCCTTTCAACTCTGTGGTAATCCAAGGTCAGTTTGGCACCAGGGGGCTGAAATCCCCAGTCTCTACTTAATACAGATAAGAAAATGGACAAACTGTGTTATGGGTAGAGCAGATGTCATATTGCTAATAATTTAGACATTTTCTACAATAATAAATTACAGTCTGACAAAAAAAGTCTCAAAAACTCAAAAGCCTTTTGAGGAATAGAGCCGTTTGGAAGACTTCATATATTATTGCACTGACAGCTAAATTCAGTTGTAAAATAGGCTTTTCTGTCTGTATTTTCATGGCACTCAGTGTGTGGTAACATCTTACAACATGTTTGTGATGTGCGTTCTCCTGTTTACCCATACTCCAACTGACCAATGACCACCAATGAAATCTGGAGGATCAAATGGCTGACCCCAGGTCTGTGAGATGAATCTGTTCCTGTTCAATGCAAACATGCTCAAGTCCAGACAGACAAGGTGCATTTCCAGTCCAAGGGATCCACAAACTTCCAATAGAACTCAGTCATCAGGACTTTTAGATCAATTTTCAACCGTAACCTCAGATGGTCTTCACATCAACCAGAACAGAAAACTTAATAAATGTTTCTCATCATGTATCAAATGACAATGTGAAAACAACGTGACATAGTGAAAAGGGTCACATTTAGTGATGAAAGCTGACTCTGAAGCGCCCCTCAGCTTTAGGGAGTTTAATAGTGAGACTCGGCACATGATTTATCCATCAGACTGCAACTTTCCTGTTTTTGTTCACACTCACTGCTCTCACAGGATTGTTTTCAGACACAGCAGACAGTTGTTTGCAACAAAAAAGCTCTGAAGCCCACTGTACACTACCTGTTCATAGTATTGTGAAACCAGTGACCTGAAAGTGGAATCTCCCCTTTTGAAGTGACAGTTTTTTAAAGTTTTGAGGACTGAAGGTCAGAACTTAGCGAGAGGTCTCTAGTTTGAATTATTAATGCATAAATGTGCAAACATGAAGCAGGACATGACCGAAAATAGCTGTGTCTGCCTTACCTAAGCCTCTTTTCGGACAGCATTGAAACTACACAAACAGCACATCGGCTGGTCTCTCCTGAGTGGGCTTAAGAGGTGATCTAAGCTGATAAAACACAGATGTGCTCACACCGTTCAGTATCAAGAGCCACCATAGCTCCAAACCCCTTGCTCGTATTTCAGACAACGCTGTGTTTTCGGAAGATTTATGCGATGGAAAAAAAAACATCTTATGGTTATGAAGATGGAAGGCTACGGTTTCCTGGCGGAGGGGGCGACAGTCGGAGTGTAGAAATGGTCGGATGTTGCTCGTTTTCCAATAGCCGCAGTTTCACTGCTTGTTTCTTGCAAATCATGTTCCACAAACAAGCATGATTAACTTGATATCTCAGGAAATTGAATAATAGTTAGGCTCATGGTTCACTGCAGAGAGGAAATAAGTTCTATGATTGTCCTGCCAGGTTGTTGGTGTTCTGGTTCTCCTGCAGTGCCAGGACGGGTTCAAGAGTTTGTCACAGCGGAAAATGCAGCCGACAATTCCACCATAGAGTGCACATTTCTATGATCAAAAGCATATTTGTGACCAGTGGAAATTTTGACTTGGAATTTAGGATTTGATCTGCTGGTCAGCGTGGTGGTTTTGGAGGTCAAACTGTTGATGTTATTCTGTCCAAATGTGTGTGTGTGTGTATTGTATTTATGATTCTCTCCTTTGTTTTCTCATGTGATGTTTAGGTTCATCTTGGTCTTCAGCTGCCTGGTTCTCTCTGTGTTCTCAACCATCCCGGCTCATCAGGACTTCTCCTCCCACTGCCTCCTCATCCTGGTAAGAAACTGAAAAACCAGCAGCTAAAAACAATCTGCTATTAACAAAATGCCAGTTAAAGCTTTTTTCAGCAATGTCACTATTGCATCTGTTTCCATTTTTAATCTATCTATCTATCTATCTATCTATCTATCTATCTATCTATCTATCTATCTATCTATCTATCTATCTATCTATCTGTCAGTCTATCCATATATACATCTATCCATATGTTCATCTGACAGTTGTGTTGCACACCGCTGAACTTCAGACACAGTCACGTGGCATTGTGTTAAAAAGTGATGGGTTCACTGAGGTTCATGATCACAGACACAAATTCCAATTTTTTTCTGGGGACTGTCACATGGAAATCCAGGGTTCAACTCTTGTCTGTGGTTGGATTTTCAGCAACATAAAACTTGGTTTAAGGTCCGGATAAGATTGTCATGGCGACCATAAGGAAAACATGAATTTGTTGATTTGTACTAGAATTTTATCAGGAGGATTCACGTGCAACACAAATTTTCCTTTTGAAAGTTACCCTGTTTAATGGACTTTTTATACACATATTTATACAAAAACGAAGGCTTTTTATTAATGCTTGAATTAAATCTTAACTTTTGAAAGACCTGCCATAATACTGGACTGGGACATCATTTTCATTTGAGATTATAAAGAATCTTTTAAACATCCACAAAGTGATAAACCAAAGTGTTTTGGGTTTTTTTGTTGGGTTTTTTTTTTGCATTTTACTTATCCAGGTGACTGCTTGTCCAAACGAAACTCTTAATATTGCCAAGGTTCACACTGCCAAGAATAAAATTCTCTCCTTTCCTGTAGTGGTCCAGTAGATAAAATTATCCTACATGTACAGGAATCAGCTTGTTAAAACACTGAGCATGTGTGAGTTTCAGTTGTTGAACAGACATGACCTCAGTGACCTCAGGAAACACCTAGGCCATGAGGTGCCTTTTTTGAAGCAGAAAATGGGGAAATGTAAACAGCGCTATACTAGTACCTCCTCTGTCATAAATAGTACAGCTGCTTCTAGATCAGTGGCTTATTTGTTTAAGTGTCTGCCCTCAAACTGAGAACTTGACTGACTTTAAGTGCTAATGACACTAAATGGAGTTCGAAGTCGCCTTCAGAAAGAAAGTCAGACGGAAGGGAACAAGGTACTGGTGGGCAAAAATGCTTTTTAAAGACACTTAGTATGAGTCATTTTGTGTTTTTCAGAAGCCTCTCACTGAAAGGAGAGGTTGCTTTTTTTATACAGCTGAGCATTTACTGCACATGATTGCCCCTCTGGCGGGAACCACCATTTTTAAAGATTGCAGTGCGCTAATTGCATCAGTGTTATCTGATGGACACTGAATCCATTTGTGCACATTAACACTCGACCTTTTCAGAGTTATTATCAGATACAATATTTATCAACCTCGGGTCAATTAATGACAAAAACCTTTCATTAATGAATTATAATAATATTATTTGATATGTATTGATAATCTACACAAACAAGCTGTGACTAATATTTTGTGGCTTTTTTTCACCATTTTTAAAACACTGCTAACTCAACTTTTTGTGTCTTTCTGACAGGAGTTTGTAATGATCGTAGTGTTTGGGTTGGAATACATCATTCGTATCTGGTCGGCAGGATGCTGCTGTCGCTACAGAGGATGGCAGGGACGTCTCCGCTTCGCCAGGAAACCTTTCTGCGTCATAGGTGAGTTGGTTCCCCATTTCTTTGGGTCTGTTTTGTGGAAACAGACACAGGTAATTCTGCCTGCGAACAAAGTTGGATTTTAGACATAAGCACTGCCAGACAGCAGGCTACTGACCATGGTTTGCTCATGACATGTTCAGTTGTGGTCAGACCTCATAGGAACAGAGAGCATTTATGTAGTAATTGCCGTGACTGACCACTTTTTATAATTTCCAGCGTTTAGACATGGATCTCTCTGCTCCTTGCTCGGAAAATACAGTAGGGCATTCAAGTGAGGGAGGTCAGGGCTTAGACATCACACAAGGTGATGTGTGCTCACACTGTCACACTTTGTAGACAGTGCTGTCGGGAATATGAGCAAACAAAAAGGCAAAAACACAGTAAGACAGACAGGAGCAAAGTTTGACACAGTGATTTTGAGAGAGGACTGGACAGAGTGAGAAAATAAAAGAGAAAATGAGTAAAACTCTGAGGACTTAGGTGTGTTTTTTAGCTTCATTTGCCTCTTGCTTTCTTACAGAGAGAAGTCCTGTGACTGCGCTGTGTCAAACATGTCAAACATTATTCATGTATTAATGTAGCAGAGATGATAACTCATGAGTGGGAACATTGTCATGTTGATGAGTGTCGCAACTGGTCCAATGTCACCACAAGATGGTTTATAGCTTTGTCAAGGCTTTCAGTCACATTTCATAGTCTTCATTCAGTGACAGTTTGCATTGGATAACACACGTAGGTCACATGACAACACCTGAAGCTAACTAATGAAGAATCTATAATACAGTCGCAAGCCCTAAAAAAAAAGCTTGTAAATAGACTTTAAGTTGACATTACTTTCTACACATCATTAAACCTTCTGTTACTTCACAGCAGGAAATGACTAAGATACATGTTGAAGGTGCCATTTCTTACATTTCAAAACCTACTACACTAAAATTCCTCACTTGAACTATCATGTCTTTGTTCTGTGTGGTTAAAAAATGTCTCTTTATCAGTTTTAAATCATTCCAATCAATCTTAATTGATGAGTCACAATATAAAGTACAGTGTTTGTAAGGAATTGAACGTCTCACATGGGTTAGTGGTTAGGAGTCCTGAATGTTACTCGGGTGGCTGGGCTCACCTCCCAGTCTGGAAACAATCTCATGTCATTCAGTCGCAATTCATTGCTCTGTCAAACACTATTTATATCACCATGGCACATATCAAAGTGACACCAACCCTGTACACAAAGAGCACAGTACTTTTTTTTACCACTATAAAGGAATTGTAACTGTAGCTGGTGCTAAAATATTATATATGTCACTTTTAGTTGTATTTAGTCGCTCCCCTAGTTTACCTGTGTAATTTTTAAAAAAGCAATACCAAATACTTTTCTTTAGTCCAGCTGAATGTTTCTTCAAAATTGTTTTTCCCGTTGATGTTTCTCTAAGCACAAATGTCTGTGCCAAAAAATTTGGATCATTTGGCTAACTCACCTTTGGAGCTGTTCAGATATACATAATGTTTTCATATTTTTGGCTGGTAACTCATGCCAAAGAGAACTTCTGTTCATGAACCAGTTTATTTGTGGCAGCAGGGATCCTCAATTGCATCGTGTGAAATTTGCATTTAAAAAACTTGGCTTGGATTGAACAGAGTCATTAAAGTGCCAAAAAAAGTGCTCACCAAGTAGATGTTACTGTTTCTGTGGAAACTCTTCATGTAATCAAAATATCAGTGCAGAATATCATGCAGAATTTTAATGCAAACATAAAATATTGGCCAATATGACCAATGTCAGGCTTTCAATACATATAGTTTTCTATATTCTTTACTCAGTTTTGACCAGTAAGATCTGTACCTTAGTGGCTGTCACAACTAGAGTTCCTGTAGCTACCTGTGTTTCTGTTCATGTTAAGTATAGTTTCCTATATGTGCAAGTGCATAAACACACATAATGAGTCCCACAGTGACCAAAATGAACTCACAGATTACTTGAACAAATGGTGTAAGCAGCTAATTTGTCCACTGCACTTACTTAAAGCCCATGAGGACCAAGTCTGTCAGTATGGACACTCCCTAAAGATTGACAAAAGACACACAGCGTCTAACAACCTGAATGAAAGACTCCTGCTGCAGAGTTCCCATCATTCACTGGGTCTGGCACTCATTATATGTGTGTGTGTGAATGTGTTGAATTGGTGCGGCTGAGGATTGGCTGTAATGTCATGTAATTTTCCTGATGTGTTTATCTGATTTCCCTGTTGGGTTCCACATTTTGGGTTCGCCTGAAGGTCAGAGCCCTTAATTCTCCAAAGTTCCAAAATCTTGTTAAGATCTATTGTAAAAAAAAAAAAGAAAAAGAAAAAGAAAAAAACATATCTTCGGCAATCAGTGCCACATCTGACATGAAAATCCATGAATTTGGATCAAACAACACTGTGTTTGATAGGAGTTTACAACTCATTTTGAGATCAACACACCTGTGGGCAAACAGTTTAGCACAAGTACACTTGCTACGTGCTCAACGTGGGCACTTAGCATGAAAAAATAACTGTGTCATTGTGACACTTGAGCGCCGCTGTGTGCCACTTAGCAACAAGTGTAAGATTTGTTTCCACTTAATGTTCACTGTTGGAGCAACTTAAAACAGAGATGTTTAAGGTAAAAGCAGTTCAGCTGTCTGTTAACTGGACTTAATTTTGTTAAAAAAGTTTTTGTTGGTTATAACTTTCATTTGATAAATGTATTTTCCCCACATAAGAAGGTTTCAGCAGATTCTGTGGAGGCAGTGTGCTGAGTGACAGAATAGGAGACATGGATGAGAAGCAGTGGAACTGTGAATTTGCCACTAAGTAACACAGATCGGTAATGTAAATCAGTAGCCCAAAAGTAATAGAGGTAATATTACTACTTGTAACTCCTTGTGTTCTATTGTCTTTACTTGAGCATAATAACAGTCCGACAAAAAAAAGAAAAAAAAAATTGAAGCCGTTATCATTTCATCTTTGCTTGCTGGGATTCAAAGAAATTAACTCTCCAAAAGTCTTTCCAGACTCATTTTGTGTAAAAATAATGTAGCTTGCGTTGGAATCATGGAAGGAAGCAAACTTTACCCCCTTGATTGATGGATTGTTGGCCAGTTCTCCTTTACTAACACTGAGCATTCGACACACTGTGACCACACACAGTGAGACTCAAATGTGCACACACATTCACCTTTCTGTCTTTCACTTATTCTATCACTTTTTTCTCTGCACCTTCAAAGGGAGTGAACCTGTTGCAGCTCTGCAGGTGCCCCAGAGACTCCCATCTCCCGGGCGTCATTAATGTATTTTTCATGATGCTGCAGCTGCTGCTGACTTTTCCCCTTTTCCCCGTCTGCACTTTGGGTCAACTGCTCTCTGGTTAAGAACAGGGGCCATTAGCCACACCTTGGTCAGCATTTTCTCTCAGAAAACGAGATTGACGGAAGGACAGGAGTGAAAGAGATGGTTTTATGTGAGGAAAAACCTCTAGCGAAGAGAGAACTGAATAATGCTGCTCAAGGTTAGAGTTTCACACTGAAATGGAAGATCTGTTTTAGAGAGAAGTGAAGGGGAAAAGAGGAGAAAGAATGTTTTTTCTTAAGTCTTAGGAGCTTGTTACTGTAGTTGTCTGTGCTCTTTGTGGGTTCCATGTTATTCATTTGTTCATTGTGGTTTTTGTGTGAACTTCCTCTGAAAAGAGTCAGATCTGTATGTGTGTATATCTGCCTGTCTGCGCTGTGTCTTTGTTTGTGTATCCGTCTGTCATGATTTGCAGCACATACAGTAAAACATTTTGCCTGCGCGTATATATGCTTATGGGAAAATGAAATTAGAAACAAACCCGCAGACCATTAGAGCCCCAGTGGCATGCACTGCAGTGATCTTGATCATTTAAGATATACTGTGTAAAAATGTTTCTTCATGGAACAGTGCTTTAGCCAATTACTTCTCCCCCAATGTCCTGTTTATGTCTGCAGCAGATCGATGTGGTAGCTAGGAGACTTATACATATATATGGAGGTTATTGGGGAAGAGAACACAGTACATTTATTGTGCTGTTGGTGCCCATGGCTGATTATGTCAGCTGCAATAATATGGAGCCTTTGTTGGGATAACTTGCCACAGTGAGGAGTGAGAGTGCTCACAACATACTAAACATCAAGTAAATCCCAGATATTCTGACCTCCAGGCTCCGATGAGTCCAGTTTCACATAAAGATCAATATTAGTATGAAATACTTGCCTTTTGGTTGGCCTGTTAAGTTACTAGGGTTGGAACCTTTTTCTGCTTCTGGTTCATTTTCTGTTGTTTTCACACATATAAGCATGTGTAATCTATTTATATCTCTTTAATTTGTTTCCTGTATTTGATTTTACAAACACAGCCTTTGCATTAGAAAGTCACTGCTCTAATATCATGAACTCAGTTGATTATACGGTTTTCCTGCCACAATATCATCCTCGCCCACCATACATTGATATTCATTTTTGGTCGCTTACAAATACGACTTCATTTGACCGGAGCAGTGATGGATATTATGCCATTTAATTGGTTACAAAACTTGCAAACATAAAAATAATGTATGTAAATGTTGAAGAACAGTATTGGCGAGTGGAAAAACATGCTTGTTGGAGAGCATTTCTGCTCCATGTGCACAAATGCAGCAGCCTTGACACTTAACTTTATCACCCCACCTTAACACAGTTACACTGTCATTCTGTGGGAAACACTTGACTTACATAAAAATATACATTATATTGACAAAACGACAATAATTACCTTGTAATTCCTTTAGCACAGTTACCTCGTAACATTTCTCTTCTATGTAGTTTATATCTGAAACTTATAACTAAAACCAAAGTGTCTAAAATTTGTGAAGGTGTAGAAAAAAATGTATATCTGCTTACAGTGTTGATCAGATCAAACAGAACTGTCATTAAAGCAGATTTCTAGCTCTCTTTCATTGAGCTCTACTTTGTGTTTCCTCTCTGCTCTTTAGACATAATAGTGCTGATAGCATCAGTGGCGGTGGTGTCGGCGGGTAGCCAAGGCAACATCTTCGCCACCTCGGTCCTGCGGAGCCTGCGTTTCCTCCAGATCCTGCGCATGGTGCGAATGGACCGCAGAGGAGGCACCTGGAAGCTGCTGGGCTCTGTGGTCTACGCACACAGCAAGGTAGGCTGCCACTGATGGTTTCTGGGAAATGATGAGGCTCTTACAGATGCTTGCTAGCATGGAGCCTGGACCTTCTGACACCCACTGTGGTGTTTTGGGCTCACGACACCACTGTGCTAATTAGTACAATATGCTTATATGCACGGTAATGATGTGATCCAAACATGAGTTCTGAAAGTATTTGGATGAAATTAGAGGTCATACAACATTTATGGACCAACGTGTCTGCTCTGAATTTCATTTTATAGCAACCTGTGTAGTTTTGTTTTATCAGTCACTTGGAGCATTAGTAAAGAAGCACTTAGTCAGATTTTGTCAGTGGCATTAATGGCCTGTGTTGGTCACTGCACACAGAGCTGTGCCAGATAACCGAATAGCTGACTTGGCTTAACTACAAACTTATACAAATCTAATTGAAAAACTAATTATGATCTCAGCTGATACTGAAAATGCTGATTCGGATGGAGCCCAAACAGTCAAAGGTCACAGTTGCCCAGATGCTGCATTTACAAACAAATTTGTAAAATAACCTGATTAATTAACCTTATGATTAAATAATTAATTCTAATAAAACTTATTAGTTTAGAAAATTTTTGGTGTGACTTTGTTTTGTAGAGATCAGCTTTAACTTTATTTTTAAGTCCTATTTGGTGGTGGTCTCTTTTGTAACATTTCGTTCTCCTTTGAATGTGGAAATATGATGTATGACAAATTATGAACAACATTCAAAATAATGTATACCACACTTTAGTCTTCATCCATATTAACTTTCTTTGTATCTTTTAATAAGCTGTAAATTGTCTGGACACTGAATGAAGGTACTTACATCGTGTTCACTTTGCTTATATTTAATTATCAAATTCTAAAGAGCACAGCTTAATTCAGAGAGGAGTTGAGACAAATTATACGGATTTTATATCTTGAAGTATTTGACTGGTATTGAAATATGAAAAGCTCAGTCCAGTTTTTACTCTCTGTTCTTTTTGAGAATTTCTTTCTTTTCTCAACTCAATTCACCCTCACCTCTCAGTGCTTCAGCTCAACCAACCCACACACATCCACCACCTTCTTTTTACTTCCATCTTAGATCAGTGTGATCCCCATGGATGCAGAGGCAAGGAGAGGTCACTGTTGCTGATGTAGAGCTTCTTTACCGACAAAATTATAACAAAAATACACATTCAAACTGAATAATCAACATTTAAATGGGGTCAAACGAAGAGACCGTGTGCTGTGTGAAGCGCAGATGTGTTAAATAAAGTTTTTTCTGAAAGGGCTTTTTGGGCCACTGAAGATGAATCCATGTAAGTTTCTGGCCAGGCTCATGTTTTTTTGTGCAATCTGAGTGAAACAAATTAACTACAAAACAACCAAATGTGCAGCCTGATGTAACAGAAAATGTCACACACACAGCTGGGTGGGTTCACATAAATTAGAAATACTGTACTTTCCCAGCTCTGGTGAAACGCAGCCATGCATATAGTTGTTCTCTGTTTTTGAGATTTTTACCACCCTTTCCATATGCTACAACATAGGTGATTAGTACTTCAGTTGCGGTGCTCCGAGCATACTGTGTACCATTTCTTTTTAATTAAGGGATTATTTCTTCTGTAGGTTACAGAAATTACATTTAAAAATTGCATCAGATCATGTACGGAAGGGAGAGAAAAGGATGCTGCATTTTAGAAGTTTGGATTATCGCCAACAGCATCCACTAGAAAGTTCACTGAGCAGCAGACATGAAGGTGGATGCTGAGGCGGTTGGTGCACAGCTTGGAGTAGATACTGTGTTCAACACAGCTACAGCAGGAAACTGTTCCAGTAGTGAAATAATAGAGCTTGGCATTTACATTAAATATTTTTCAGTAGTATTTTGGTGAACAGAGTTCTGCATACACCAAATACTACGACTTAAACACAGCCTGCTCCACCCAGCCGAATGCTACGAGTATTGTCAGATTTTACACCTCAACACTGAATGTCTACTTGCCCAGGCAATGTGGACACATATTAGCTCCTCGCTGAATATTGTTAATGTTCATGGTCTCTGGCAAATACATTTAGTAAAATCACTAAAACTCAAGACACTTGAGGTTTTATTTTTTTTTCTGGTGTTTTTGTTTTCATTCAGTACCGATTGATACCTGGCTTTGCCGATACGACACATTGTTACTTTCAATCTCTTACATGGGATTGTGTTTCTATCTGCAACATATGATGCACATGGTCACAGAGAAGCAACACAGTCACAATGTGGGAGAGAGCTCAAAGAGCTGAGCCCAAAGCTTAACATGACAAAATGTCCCGAAACTTACTCTGAAACCTGAAGCTTGATCTTGTTGGCACTGATGATGTCATGTTCTTGCCTCATAATGAGCTCCATGTATGTGTGATCCACTCCTGACAACATCTTCCTGCTAGTAGACAGATTGTGGAGTAAAAAGAGTCTTAAGAATATTAAATCTTTGCAATTATTTGTGATTTGTCCTACTAAAAGTAAGATTTAGTAATTGAGTGCGTGCTCTTGTACACTTGTATGTTTATGTCTTTAAAGCTTTCGTCCTACTTTAGGATAGTACCTGCGTGCTGTTAAATCAGATTTACAACACAAAGTTCATAAAGAGTCATAACTTTCACCTGCATCACCTGTTAATTCTAACACAAAAAGCTTTCTCCTTTATAGAAAAACTGATTAAGGATGGTTTATTGAAGTGGTAGTGCATTAACAAAATTCTCTTTTTTCTCAATGATTTACTCTAAAAGTCAGTTTGACCTCTGCCTGCAGGAGCTGGTAACCGCCTGGTACATCGGCTTCTTGGTTCTTATATTCTCTTCATTCCTCGTCTACCTTGTGGAGAACAAGTCCAACAAGGACTTTGCTACCTATGCTGATGCCTTGTGGTGGGGCACGGTGAGTTTTCAGTAAAATATTAAGGTGGAAATTATGATTTCAACAGCTACTTTCACTCCTAAGTAACAGCTGTGAAGTGCCTTTGCTACTCATGTCCTTTGTTCTGATTATCATTTGCTTCTAAGCATAGATAGCCCCTTAATGAACATTAGTCCTGAGCAACTAAATAAACCACCATTTTTATACTGGCTCAAAAAAATGTCATACTGGCACCAAATGGCTACAACTACCTAAGTCATGCAAGACAGTCACAGCTTGAGTTTAAACTAATCTAGAAAGATCAAGAGAAATGCAAAGAGAAATAAATAAATAGACAAATCATGGAAGCATGAAGCAGGCACAGCATGACAGGTGAGCAGTGCCTTGCCCAGGTCACAGCCGCGTTCATCTGCTCCTGTCATCAAAGGCATGGACATCGAAACAGTCTTTCCAGTTTTTTGCCAAAATTGTGGATAACTCTGGTAACATACATAAAAAAGATCTTAACTATAGGATATAGAATGTTTGTAACCTTATGATCACTCCTCTTAATAGCTTATAACTGATCTATTTAGCACTGATAAACTATTTTCCACAAAGAAATATTATTATTACGGCCTATAAGTGGTTTGGCTAATTAGAAAATGGGACCAAAAAGCAGCATTTATTTCAAGAAGTGACTTCCATCAACGGTTTTATGGGAACTTCATTTTATGAAAATTAGTTTGCTGATATTTAAAAGCTTTTAGAAGACACAGCTAGAGGTTGCACTTATGCACCGGTTGATGTTATATGCTTTTTTGATTTTCTCCCCAGAAAACAAAAAAAAAATTCTCCCATCTGTATATCTGTCCAGAGCCTCAGTACGAGCATCGTTTAGGACGTGGAAGATAATTGCTTTGTTTTCACAGATCACTCTGACAACCATTGGCTACGGGGACAAGACACCAAAGACTTGGACAGGACGGATGCTGTCTGCAGGGTTTGCTCTCCTGGGCATCTCATTCTTTGCCTTGCCAGCTGTAAGTCTGTTTTTCTGCAAGTTTATCTTTTTTCTTTCTTTTTTAAGTATCAGAGACGTCAGGGTTGTTTTGATTGATCAGTTTGTGAAGCTTGAAGGGGCTGCTGCCAAGTAAGTTATGCAAAAAACTGTCGTCATTAAGGTTTTTTTGTCTTATATTTAATTAAGGTACTGGAAAGTGATTGATTAAAATTCAAGCGAGTATACGTTTGCTTTTGATGTAAAAGTGACTTGAATTAATTTGTATACTTCTAACCTGAATTTAAACCCCGCAGACATCCACCTGAGCAATTCAATGCATGTGTGGTGTGGATCTGTTTTTTTTTTTTAACGTGTTAATTTGAACACTTATTGAATGTGATATTGATGGTCTCATCCACAAGACAGTGAAGAAGCATATTTCCTAAAATGTCAAACTTTTCTCTGAAGAGAAATAGGTTTATTGATTGCCATTTTTGACCCTTAATTCTTTCTCCTTCACAACAATTGATTTTCTCATTAGTGTTTTATTGCTTTTTTCATTAACACTGTGATACTTGAGAGACTTTGACGTACACAGGTATCCAGTATTTATTCTTATTAATATCATACCAGGGCATTCTGGGCTCAGGCTTTGCTCTGAAGGTCCAGGAGCAGCACAGACAGAAACACTTTGAGAAAAGGAGAAACCCAGCCGCCTACCTCATCCAGGTAAAGCAGACAGCCTGCTCTTCTGTCTCTCTGACACACATTACTGGTTTTTGGTTGTAAAAAATAAATATAATTAGGATTTGCTGCTAATATTCAAAACATAAATCAACATATTTAATTAAAATGAATGCCTGGAAGTTTTTGAAAGTGTTTAAACGTGCTAAATGATTGTATAATGTCTTTCTTTTGTGGACTCTGTGAATCCCTAAAACTACCTTATGATAAGCACACAGCATGTACTTTCACTCTGTCCAGCCTCATGCCCCCTCATCCTCACTCTGCCCCAGATGTTTTTGCCCCCCCAAGACTCTCTTGTGTTTGAACTCAGAAACACCAGTTTGGCAAAGCCACCCTCCTTCTGTCTGCTTCACACATTTCCTTCTTTTTCAGCCTGAACTCCACACACACCTTTTGTTTCGTGTTGAATATCAGTGCTGACCTCATGCTGTTCTCCTCATATATTTCTCCACATACTTCCTTCACTTCCTGTGCTTTCTCACCTACTTTCCTCCCACATGCTTCTCCATTTTCTTCCCTTCTGGCTTCCGCCTTTCACCTCTCTGTCTCATCTTGTGTTCCCATCTCCCTGGTTTTACTGGCCTCCACCTTTTGTCCTCCTCCTCTTCATCCTGTCCGTCCACATGTTGTACCAGGCTGCGTGGCGTTATTACTCCACCGACAGCACCAGGCCCTACCTGGATGCCACGTGGCGTCACTATGAGAGCCTCCTGCCTTCCCACAGGCATGTATCCATGCCTGACCTCCGCCCAACCACAGAAGTGTGACACACCTTTTTTTTTTTTTCACTAATCAACTTTTTTTTGTTTTCTTTTCTTATCTCCTTATTCTCTTTTTTCCTCTTCCTCCTGACTCCCTCCTCTGCATTGTTTTTGGTGAATTTATTTTTTTAATCCTTTCTATTTAGTTATTTATTTATTTATTTATTTGGGGGTGGGGGGTGGGGGGGTCTAATTTTTGTACTGTTTTCTTCCTCCTGGTTTTGT